>JAHFWJ010000143.1:3000000-3511102 GCA_028555115.1 Himalopsyche japonica
TATATAATATATCCTATCTACTCTTTGCGCGATTGCATATCCAATAATTTCATTTGCGATTTTTTTGCTTTAATATAGTTTAAAAAACTTAACACATTGATAATGCTATAAAGATACACGTTTATTAATAATTAAAATTACATAGCCACAGCAACTGAAAATGAATTTATTTATTTCACTTCATTATGTAAATATACGTATTATATTACGTTTGTATGCAGTGAATATGTAGGAATGTAAATATAATTTAAAAGCAAATCGTGCCCACATGAATAGGATTCAATGTAGATTACTCGACTCTGTAGCGACTAGCGCTTATCGGCATAAATATAATGTAACTTAAAAAATAATTCATACTAAATAATTTCATCAGAAAAGTCTCAATAATTCAAATTCGATTTTGGTGTTTACTTGAATTGATTGAACCCAAAGAGTATATTTTAATGGACATCTAATCGTGATTTTGAGCAATAGTCTTTAGAATATATAATTAACTCTTGCATTAATGTTTTTCACAGTGCACTCTCATATATTATATGTCAAAAATCAATACACCGCAATCAGCTGTCTTGACATCTGACACGTTAGCAGGTTTAATTAGCGGTGCTTTTTTGTCGTCTACGTTCTACGTTTTTACTCACGTAATAGTCTCGATTATTTGTTTCATTAGTGAAATAAATTCTTTGAGCTTTTTTCCAACTAAAAAAAATTTTCTATATCACCGGTTAGAATTTTATTTAACTGTCACTAATAGTGATAAAAAACGTAAGATAAAATTGATAAAAGTAATCAATTAGGATGTGAGTCATTGCTTTTACTATATTTTTAAGCTACACTTACAAATCTTTAGAATATCACTATAGGCTTCAAAATGCTCTCTTCGGCTTCTTTGGGATGTAACCCATTGTCATATAAGAACAATAAATAGATTGCAACTGCATTTCTTCGATATCTGGCCGTGACATTTTTTCTATGAGTGAAAATAATTATAAATACCAAAACGGGACAAAAGTAGCTTCAAAATAATACCAAAATCGATGTACTTACTTGACAGGAACCGAGCTTAAATAGACTTCAAAGCGATCCCTAAAATAACGGCAATTACTTTTCGCTTTACCTAATAAATACTTTTTGTATTATATTTGTTATTTATAATACATTGTTCATTTTTGGAAAAAAACAACGTTTTACGTTTAAATATATTCATTGCATAAAGTTCATCAACACATCAGATTATTAATCATAAAAAATATAAATGATAAATGTATTGGCGTATTGAATTAGTACTCAATTCAACAACAAAAACAAAAGAGTACGCTAAGCTCTCGTTGGATTTTATTGTACATTAAAGCATACAATTTCAACGTTCTCTCCACACGGACTATGAAAAACACGCGCCGGTAATTTTGCTGAAAGTTTATTAAGCGAGCGTAAAATTTGTTTGCGATTTGAATTACTTCAAGCTTCAACCAATCGATTATTTATGGACCATCACAATGGTAAATTATTTATTCAACGTGCATCAGGATACGTTTACCGCACAACCTGTGATTGACGAATGACGGAGGCGTATTCGCCCTAAAGTCTATATAATATAATTTATATAGCAACCCGAAAGACGATCCCGTAGAATTAAATTTTTATATTTACTAAATATACAATACAAACAACAAATTGTTAGGTCATTGCTTTTGCAATGTAAAATCATAAACAAATTGAAAATTGAGTGAAAAGAAAACCGCGTATTTTCAGACAACATCAAATAAAATGCACCCAAGAATTTTTTTCATCAGAAATTATTCTCGTCCAATTGGAATATCAAGTAACACTTTTTATTATTAACGCTCTTGTCAGCGGGATCTCCATTTAATTTGAAATAGATTAAGTATAATAATAAAAACACATTTTTAGAATTTATTTCAGCAATATATTTTAAGATCAGGACCGGTTTCGCTCATCGCGTGTGATTACGATTATCACCATCAATTTATAATGGATGATTCGCGATGAGCGAAACCGGTCGTGATCATAAAACGTATTGTGGAAATAAGCACTAAAAATGTCTTTTTATTATTTAAAAAAATATATAAGATATATACAGTTGAATCTTCTGATGATGGCGTAAGCCGAAATAGCCGTATATCTAGTATCAACCATATATCAAGTTAATTTTGAAGAACTAAAATACATTACTTTTTCACAGTGTTTAAATAGAGTTCTACCAAGTAAATGCTGATGAAATCAATATAACGATCAGTGCTTAGAAATAGAAGATTTTTAAATCACTGCAGACTTTATTTTCCCTTTTGATAACAACTTAAAAATGGATTTAATTTCGTTTTGTATATCGATTAAAGTTAAAAAAAAACTTTTAAAGTGTTAACTGTCACTTCTTGACGGAAAGGCATGATATTTAAAAAAAAAAACTTTTTTTTTGGTACTTATTTCCACAATATATTTTTTGATCAGGACCGGTTTCGCTCATCGCGAGCATTATCAACTGATTAGACTGACTGACGAGCATTATCATGGATAATGCTCGCGATGGGCGAAACCGGTCCTGATCAAAAAATATATTGTGGAAATAAGTACTAAAAAATGTGTTTTTTTTATTTAAAAAACTGAAGATACTGTTTTTGATGTGAGCAGTTTTTTTAGCAATCAAAAAAAAAAAATCATTTGTTTTTATAATGGAAATGAAATGTTGAAGAGTTAAATTTAGATATGAAGAATGCACAACCCTTCATTATTCAAAATCCAAATAAAGCTTATTAATCTTATTTGAATATTCCATTATATGATAATAAGCAAACAAACCGCAATAAATAACTTAACTTTCCAGCTTTATGTTATATTACCTAGACCTTTTTCTGACCCTTTGTAATGAAAAATGTTTCGATATTAGTCGGAGCCACCTTGATGACCGCTGGGCTGGAACCGATACATACGTCTGTAGTAAAAGCTCCCGCCAAAACAGGCGTCCATTATCGCAGCGCCGACGCAGCTTTATTAATTCGCCTCGTCAGGCTTTGTCATGAGAGGAAGGTTGTGCCGCAAAGTCGGTCAACCGATACGGCACGGGAGAATGGATAATAATTTCATTATTTGCTCGCACAGTTTTGTTTGACCGAATAAAAATCGAAAATAACCGACGAGTCATCAAGCTCATAATTCAGCTCTAAATTCAATACCTCTAAAACAAAAAAGAAACCATGAGTTTGAACTCTTTAACTCTTACACTTTGCCATAAAGTATAAAATTAATTTTATTTATAATATCGACTAAAGGTGCTTTGAGTGTTGAAATTTTGAACGAATCCATATGGTTTATCACTAACAACCCGGATTTTGCCTATCGGCATCTTCAGGTGTTCTATCACACGGATGCAGCAGAATTGATAACACAATAAACAGCTAGCATCGGTTGCATGCCATAGGAGATCGTTAAATGAAACACACAGCCTTTAAGTATAGGAACCAAATATCAGTGCAATAAGTCGACAGCCTCATAAAATTAATTCCTATACTACGTCGTCTGATGTTTAGTTATTATCATTATCTGTCAACATGAAATAAATAGGTATTTATTAGTCTATAACTTCCCAATTGCATTTTAATAATAGCTGATTAATATTTGTTGAAGTATTATACGATTCCACATGTTTTTCTACTTACAACGCTGGCTTTGTCTTTCGGAATCTTCAGGTATTCTATCACATGGATGCAGCAGAACTGATATGTACCAGAGGAGTTAAAAAGAAAAACTCAGGCCCTAAAGCAAGGATCTAAACAAATATCTGAAATAACTTTAAATACTTTTAATTTAATAATAATGACGCTCAATTGCACGTGATAAGTTTTATTAACACTTAGTACGGTTAATGAGTCTTTGATGAAAGAATTCTTCAACAAATACTTGAAATGCAATTGGACAATTTAAAACTTAGAGACATACATGAAATTTCATAATTCATTTTTATATGCAGCTACAATAACACCATAATTATTTTTTTAGGAAAGAAAATTAGCTGTCATTACTGACAAAAAAAGGAATCCGTCCGGGCTTAATTTATTCGAGAAATAAAAAAAGTTTAAATCCAATCATCCCTTTTGTGCTTTTTCGATATACTATTTACTCAAATATATCTATATTTAAACAGGCCACCCTTAGTCAGCCCCATATCTTTTAAAGGCGTAATATTTATTTGAATATAAAAGTAAAAAAACCTAGTTCACTTTTCAATCTATTAATATTTATTTTTAGATGAGAGAAATGAAAAGAATAAAAATGTTACATTAACATAAAAAACTTTTAATAAAGTAGAAACAGCAACAGTGTATGGAGCTTTTTGTGTTTGTTCATTACTATTTAGGACTTTTCCATCGGAAAAACTATGGTAAAATAAAATTTTATTTTAGCTTAATAAACTTAATAATATAACTTGCAAAGCTTCGCCACATATTAAAATATCTCTGCATCTGAGTAATTAGCACTTCTTGTATAAAAAGCTTCTACGTTGAAAATGATTTTTTTTATTTAGTATACATAAAGTAAATGCTACCTCGTTCAATATATTATATATTTGAATCCAATGATCAACAGTTGATATTTACATTGATAAAGGCTTAAAGCCAAAACTGTATCGATTAAACCAGATCTCGGCAACCCATTGTCCATAAAAGTTGTCGTGATTATTGTATTAAAAACTATTTTTAATATATTTTCTTTTTATATGTATTCATTCAAAGCTTAGTGCTTTATAATGTATTATATTGTAGTATCCGTAGTATGACTGCTGATGATAGCAAATAAGTATTTATGTAAACAAATATTTACAGTTCAGAAAAGCTTCAAGATGTTTACAGTAATACTGAAAGCTCTCGTTTGTATTTTTTTTTGTTGTAAACATTTTGCGCCGTCGAAATTAAAAGAGGCGTCAAAATTCTGTCAACAACTCTATAGAAATAAATAATAATAAGCAAGATGACTGGCAAATACTCACCGTCATTAATTTGAGAATTTTTGTCGTATTGTCGCTTATGAGAATACGTTTTTTCCTCCTATTCTATTATTTTCAAATCATTTATCATCTTCTCGGTAATTTTGTTGAAGTATAAAATTACTGAACACAATATGTTGTAAGTAAATAATATTTTTGTCAGAGACTATTTTGCCGGTATAGAAATAGTTATTATATAAATAAATATGCGACGAAATTTTCTATTTATATGAGAAAATGATCATTTTATTTATGATAGTTACAGCGCGTGTACGTTGTATTCAATCGAGAATAAAAGCTTTTTTCACTTTGAATGATCGAAGAAAATGGTCGTTATAAAATTGTTTAAAAAGTATCGAACATTTATAAAGATTTAAGGCTGCTAAAGTTTTATCGACCCTTACCCACTAAGGCTTCACACTCTTATTAGATAATGTTTTAAGCCGCAACAACATTATGCGTGTTTAATTTTTTGCCAGGAATGTCTAAGAAAAATTCCTCAACAATTACTAACATGTAATAAAGTGTGCAGAAAATAATATTAATCAATAGATATACAACGTAAAAAGAAATTAAATGTTTTTTAATTAGTGATTTTTTATGAATTAAATTCCATTGATTTTTAGTTCGACGACGAAATTGTTTTGAATGAATGGCATTTCCGACAGATCCTACATATCGTATTGAGCTATTTTTCTCGTACGTTGCCCATATCCGGACATTCCTAAAGGATGTCACAAGCATTCTGAATTTTATTACCACATTTACATATAAGGCTTTTGCTTACCGTCCAAGCTAGAAGTGATTGTAATCAGTAACTAAATTGGCTAGTCCAGAAATTAGAAATAAACATTGCGACTCACTTATTTAAGTATAATATAGTCATAAAAGAAATTTATCAATAAAAAATACTTACTTGGAAAGAAATTGCTGTTGATCTTTAAATTATAAAATTCGGAGGTAAAACACAACACAAAATCGATAATAAAATAACTCTTGTTGTGCTTAACTTGAATTTAATTGAACCATAAATAAAAACCGATAATTATCTTTAAAACTGGTTCAATATATAAAGAATATAATACGTTTATTTGCAAGCCGCTTGTATTTTAACAATGCTGAAACAATCAAGATATCAGTTTACAGTCAAAACTTATTGTCGATTCCGCAAACAATGGAAGATAAAATCTTGTCGAACGAAAATTACTGGCGTTTCCCTTTATAGAATATCAAGGTTCTATGTAACAGAAGCGTTTCTGTTGAAGTTTAATGTTTTAACAACTGTGATAATTTACAAGCAAAATACGTGATGAAAATGAAAATATAGCTATTTTATTAATCAACGAAACCAGACTAATAAAAATACAATATTGGGCAAAAAGAGTTTTTTGACTTTGAAAGAACGTAAATTTATGAGTTCGTCTATATATATTTTTTTAGTTCAGTGGAAATGTAAACAAATTTTAGTTCCAATGCAGACGATTCTGTCAGTTGATTTGTGAATTTTTGTTAAATGACACAAACGCGAATGCTATAATTTTCACACTTTCTGTTACGCATTTATAATAAAGTTTTAAAATTGAAAGAGCGATTTGCTGTTTATACCCAATATTCTGGAGTCCACATGTCTTACATTGAGAGCGTATATCAAATTTGAATTGTTGAAACTTTGAACGATTCTATATGTTGACAAAGATTTGTTCTTAAATAATAGTTCTAACCATGTCAACTCTCTTATAACTGTTGTGTCAACTTCCGCCAAATTCCAATAAAAAGATTAAATTTTATCTCTATTAGCGACATGTCATTTATGTTCACGCTGTTTTGTTATTGTGTGATCTGTGAAACTTTAACAATTCTGTTAAATAGCGGTGTTTAGGAAATAAGTAATGATCTTGATTATATGAATATTAATTTTAAATCGTTCAAAGTATGCACAGTTTCGAATGTTGCGTACATTCATTTATCTCATAACATGGATTTAATTCATAGAAAACCCATTGGATAATAACATAAATTAAGATGCCAAAAGGTGAACCTGGATTTTGAGTGACAAATTGTACATTGGATGAACGGTTCAATGGCAACAATTACAATTTACAAATAGGATCGATAGCGTATATATTTGATCGAAATATCATGACAATCTGAGAATTAATCTAAAAAATAAAGGCATTATTACATAATTCAAAGTCGCCAAATTAAAAATATTTGAAAGCTCATAAAGCTAACCGAGCAACAAAGCTGCCGGTTTTCATTGAATCAACAATAAGTAATTCCACGCTCAAAAAAATTCTTAAAAACGTTTCCGTGAAAAGATTCAATTATTCTCAGTCTTCTATCAAATATGATGACGTACAGGAAATTGCTTTATTTTCTTTGTATTTTATTTGCAATCCTTGCTAAACGAGTTCTTGTTGTTAATTTGAATTGTTACATGCACCAATGCATCCGGCGGTTAACAATGCTTGTCCATTATTATTTGGAATAAATGCCGAAAGGTCTGTGTCAAGAGATGTTTGCGGTTTCAAGAAGTTTATTAAATCCAATTATTGTGTCTTTTTAAAGCAGATTCTGTAATCCTAGTTTAGTTGCGTAGCTTAGTGAAAAAGCTCACTATAAAAGTAGAGTGTAAGTGTAAATAACGTAGTTATCTCCCGATAATCTTGAATTGTACACTTTTATATGAAGCTTAATATACTAACTCTGTTGTATTTTTAAGTTTCATCTATCAACAGATTGAAATGAGCCGTCTCAATAACTGAGACTTAAACAGTTGTAGAGCTTAGAATTGTTTTTTTGCGAACATTCAATTTTGTAAGCAATATCTCGCGAGGCTCAAAAAATCTTGGTTAGTAGTTTATTGGAACTTTTAAAAGGTATCTTAAATATATGTAAAAATTAATCAAACTTCATAAATATCTGATGCACTAAATCAATATTTTCCAATCAGTAGTCCGTGGAGACCATCCACTGTACCACAAACAGTATTCCAAAATTCAATGAATTCGGCATGTGACAAAATTATTTATATTAAATTTTGTTATACAATAATTATCGGTAAGATGATGCGACACCAAAAAACTTAAAAATAATTGTCGATGACAGCACTGCTATAGTGCAGTAAGGGTATCCAATATATATACAATATGCAACAGCAGGCTTGAAAAAAACCCATCGTTTTGTTAATTTTTAATGGTTTTAGACTGTTATATGTATATTTGTTAGTTATTGTTACGTCTACCAGTCAGGAGTAAACTTCAAAGGAAAAATATAAGTCCTAAGACTTGGATTAAAATAAATAATTGAAATTTATTTTGAAAATAAATTTATTATTTTGATAATAATAATAATAGCACTAAATTGCTTGTGATATCAAGAGAAGGTGTTTAATGGAATTTCAATATCAAATTTAAATTGCTAAAATTTTTTACGATATATATATATATTTTGTCACTGATATGAATTCCTTTTCATCCGTGTGAAAGAATGCCGAAAGATGCCGAAAGGTGAAATCCGGTTCGTTAGTGACGAAACATGTGAAATAGTTCCAATAATTCAAATTTGAAATTATCTTCAGTTGGTAAACATTATTATTTGTGCTGTAAACTTTTCATTAGTTATGAATCAATCCAAAAATGTTCACAAATCTATAAAGCTATACACTTCATTAAATATCCACGATTAGAATACTCTCCGAAAATCTGTAGCTCCAAAATTTGGTAATACGGTATTAGAGAAACTTTACTAAAAAACTACCCAAAAACACAGGCAAAGATGTATTTCAGAGAACTATGAAAGGGACAGAATTAACGACTGTAAAAGTAGAAGTTGTAATAAAAAAATCCATAAACATTATAGACTTACTGCTAACATTGAAAACTTTTTTTTAAATCGTTTCTTTTTTTGCGACTTGGATAATACTTTTCAATAAGCTCCTTTTATATTTACTAGGTAGGGCATCGTCGTTTACCTTTTTTAAGCAGAGGAAAAAGTAATTTTCTTTCGAAGTGGATAAAAATATTTAAAGGTTAGCTTAAAACAAAAGGCGAAATTATTTTTAAAAATAGAACTGTCCGATCGTTTTCCGCATGCAATTTAAAAAGAAAAATATTTTTATTTTCCTCGAATAAATAAGATAATTTTTGTGTTGCCAGAAAAAAGTCAAAAATTTATATATTGTAATAAACGACCTTAAACTATATAGTCCTATTTATGGGTGATCGTTTAACGAACGTTATCTATTCCAAAACTATATTCGCTATCCAAATTATTAATAGAAAGATCGTTTTGGTTCGTTATCCGAATATATGCTCGTTGTCCGAACGTAAAAATCTAGTAGTGTTCGTTGTCCAATTTGCTTGTAGTCCGAACTGTTCGTTAACCGATCACCCATTATATATTTATATATATAATATCTTCAACAATATTATTTTATTATTTGATTTGAATTATTACGACTTTGTACGATTCCACATGTTTTGTCACTAACGATCCAAGTTTCGCCTTTCGACATCTTCAGGCATTCTTTCACACAGATGAAACAGAACTGACGCACAATAAACAGTAAGCATCGTCGATAAAAATTAACAAGAAACAGTTCAAATTTGATATTGAAATTCAATCAAGCACCTCAGTCGACATTAAAGATTATTTTATTTTTTACAAAATTGATATTAGATGCTTCATGGAATTTCAACATCAAATTTGGATTCCTTAAATTACATATTATTTCACATATCTCTCGGGTTTCGCCTTTCAACGTCTTTTAATTTCATCACACATATGTAGTAAATCATTTGTATGACTTGAAAACAAGAGAAATTTGACGAAGAAAAATACAGACCCTAAACTTTGTGAGACTTCTATATATATATATATATATATATATGTTTTATTTATAACTGACTCAAATCAATATCAAAGTTGGATCGTTAAAATTTTATACGATTCCACATGTTTTGTCACTAACGACCCAGGTTTCGCCTTTCGACATCTTCAGGCATTCTATCACACGGATGCAACAGAACTAACAGTCGGCTCAGTTAGGTCAGTTCTGTTGCATCCATGTGATAAAATGTCTGAAGATGCCGAAAGGCGAAACCCGGGTCATTAGTGACAAAATATGTGGAATCGAATAAAGCTGTAACAATTCAAATATTTTTTATTTGATTTTAAAACCCACCGATTTGATTATAATAATTTGAAAAAGATAACGTTTAAACCAATTCAGCTTAACGGCATTGTGTTGACAGGTTTTTACTCTAAAAAAATACCGTTTAAAAAAATATCTATCATCGAAAATATATTCAACCACAATACAATTGAAGTATGCGTAAATATCATATGAAAAGACTGCAAATTGCATATGAATTCTGTGAAAATACGAAATAAAATAAACAAACATTACGATTGGCGCATCAACGAGTTTCATTCGTGCATCTGGATACTGGGTCGATTATTTCGTAACTACAATTTTATTGCCTCTACCGAAGCCAGTTCAATGGCTTTTATACCAGATTTGAGATCATTTTGAGTTTCTCCGAATCCCAAGTTATTCCCGCAAAAAATATATTGGAATTATTTACCCAGTGCAATACAAAATAAATCTTAAATGTAGTTATTATATATTGGATTTTGAAAGTATTATTTGTTTTGATGTATTTATGTATTGATGTCTGATCATCAAAAAAATTGATTTGAAAATAATGCGTCTTCACAGCAACCTCTTAGATTGACGATTTGTAACTGTTTATCACATTAATTGAATATATTTCATATATGAATTTGGTCTCTTACAATATTAAAAAAAAAAAAATGATTAAAAAAACGTGAAATTTGAACTGTAAAAACTTTGTACGATCCCACATGTTTTTTCGCTAACGACCCGGGTTTCGCCTTTCAGCATAATTTTTCGGATAATGAACTTGGCAATCATACGAATAAGAATAAATGAAATTTTAATTAACATTATTGATAGTTGCGTTAATATATTACCTTGAAAACTTGCCTGTATGATGTGTATAAAATAATTTATCTCGTATTATTTTTATAAGACTATATTTTAGTAAGTAACTGGCATTTATATAACTATAAGAATAAATTAATTCTTGCCGCATTCAAATCTTTAAAACGATCAGCTATGTTTTCGTCAACACCATGCATTCAATTAATCTATTAACCGATTTTATTTTTAAATGTTCGATTTGAATTAGTTTTGATTCCAAAATATTCACAAAGATTCTCAATATTTTAATTTTAAATTCATTTCTATAAATAGCGAATGATGACTTTAGTTTTGTACACGTGTAAATTTTTAGCTCAAAATGTTTGTATAAATAAACGCTGAAAACTTTTGTTAAATGAAATTTATTGTTGTGTCTCTTGTATTGAATTAATTAATCATGGTTTATAGTATTCTCCAAGAATAATGAATTAAATTGCTCTAAGTTTACAAACCTAACTTTGTATAAATCATTCATAATACTCTTGCTAATAAAATTCAATTTCATAAATAAATTTGCTCAAATCGTGACTAAGTATTTCACCTAGTTAAACAATTGTTTTTCGGAGAGAATTTCACAAATTATTGTTTTCCGAGAAAGTCATTGATCAAAATGAGAGAAAGGATGATCGAGTTACCAAAAATTTCTACGCTTTACATTTATTGAAAAATGTATACGCATTAAAAGCTTCTGTAAACCATTGTGTCTTTTAATTATGTTTAATTTCATTCCATCTATCGTCATTATTCATTGTTGCGAATTCTTTGTAATTAAATTTCATTATAACGATGCAACAGAACTAAATTTTTGTGGAAACATGTATTTATTTTCAAAACAAAGAGTAATTTTGTCCACGTCAGACTGATTTGCGGCTATGTCAATTCAAAATATCCATAATTGTAAAAGCTTTGAAAGTTTAAAGGAGCGCGTATTTATTCCAAAAATATATTTCATAATAAATCTTGAATTTTAAGTGACATCCTCTATATTAACTTGCCCATATAGTAAAGAATCTGACGATAGTCGATAGAGCCGAAATAGCTATCATCTATATATATCTTATAAAAAAAATTGTAGAACTAAAATACACTGCTGTTTTTTCGCCGTGTTAAAAAAATAATATTCAGGACAACAATCAAGTACTGTAGGACTGCCTCGAATGAATGCCGAGCGAGAAGACTTATTTGCTGTGGTTTGTACTTATAATGGGCAAATAAGCCACGCTGACTTGATTTCAATCAATAAGCATACGATAAATTTTCAATATTTTCGAGGAGCGAGATATTATATTTTCGATTTATTTTTAGATTCATTGCGGAATAGATTCAATTATCTCACCAGTTAATATTATTTAAGCCACTTAACTGAGCAAGTTATATGTCTTTATTTCTAAGCAGAACAGTGCACGGCTTAAAGATCAGTTCTTGCATCTTTCTATCGGGCCAACGGAATTGAGCACCAATTCGTTTCGTTTTTTATTAGTATTGCGTTATGGAAGGTGGTGTGAAACAGTAGCTGCGTACACATATTAGATGAAAGTGGGACAATCAACTTAAATACATTTTTCTTTAAAATACTAGTGAATGAAGCGGTAATCAAATCATTCAGTTAAAAATATCAGAAATGGTTTTGACATCAATAATTCAATTAAGCGATACACAATCCAAATAAATTAATAATCAAAAGTTTTGCCACGCCACAAGTCCATGACACCTAAAGTATGGAAATGTGTCGCTGAAGTATTATCCCGAATTCCGCCCCGTCACATTCTGCAGGGGTGGCAGAAGTTTTAATTGAAAATAAACAAAAGTCCTATTGTTCTCCAAATAAATATGCAAATAGCGGAAATCCGATTTTATTCCGGGACGCCATTTGTTACCCAGGAAAACGTCCCAGCAATTTCTGGGATAGATAGATAGACGCTGGGAAATCCTTATCAGAGAAAAAGTTTTTGGTGCTTTTATTTTCTGGATTGACATTGGTATGCGTAGAAACAAAACAACATTTCGAATGGAATGTGGAAAGTTATTTTTTGAATAGGCACAAAAATATATCACTGTATTTGAAATGGAGTTTATATAACAGTTTTTTTTTTGTTAAATAACATTGTTTGTAGTTATGATAAATTGAATGAAAAAATCAACAAAGTACTCAATTTAAATAGAAAAAATGTACATATAGTTTTTCTTTTATCATCAAAGAAATTTATTGATCGTTTTGCTATCTTTGGCGGAATATTCAGAATACTACATTTATCCGTATCAAATATTCTTCAATGACATCTCTATAACAAGTATTTTATTATTAATTCAATCTGAACTCACAAATTTAGGATAGATTTGATGGAAACTTTGGAAAAAAAACGTAAAAAATAGAGTCGATTTCTGTATTAATTTACTGGCTGTAGAGCCAACTGCAACATTTAATTTGCTTCCGACATCTAAGGCCAGCCCTAAAAAAAACATTATTTTTAATTTTTAAATTTAATTTCTACATGACATTAACGAAGTCTTTTTTTATTATCAATTAATGAACGTAGATATGTTCATTTTTATTCATCGTTATTTTCGGGTAGCTTTAATTCAATCTATATATTCAATAATAAAAACACATCTCTAGTAATTTATGATATTGACTTAAGAAATTTGAATTGTTACAACTTTGTATGATTCCACATGTTATGTCAGTAACGACCCGGGTTTCGCCTTTCGGCATCTTCAGGCATTCAATCACGCGGATGCAGCAGAACTGACATCTTTAGTACTTATTTCCGAAGTATAATTTTTGAACAGGACCGGCTTCGCTCGTCGCGATCATTGAACGCGATGAACTGAAATGAGCGAAACCGGTCCTGATCAAAAAAATTGTGAAAATAAGCACTGAAAATGTGTTTTTATTATTTATATATCATGCCTTTCCATCAAGAAGTGGCAGTTAATACCTTAAAAGCGATCAATCTATATATACCTCCATCGATTCACTTCTTTCTTTGTTTTCTTAAAATTTGGTCTTCAAAAACGTGAAAATAGGGTTTTACTGAAATATTAAAATTCATGCGGTGGGGCTAGGGTCCGTTATTCACGTCGGCGAATAAAACAACAGCCAAAGAACTATATGTTTACGTAACAGGCATTGTTTTCAATCCTACTCAATTTTGTTTCAATGATGAATATTATACAATAGGCCACTAATTTGACGGCAAGGCTTTGGTATATTTGTTTATCACTGATGGAAGTTAAATTCTGTTTGCTTTATCTTCGAAAGAAGCGACGTCACTCCCACTTCCACCGACGCTTTAATCATAAATTCGATAGCGGATTAAATTAAGTGCTGTGTTTATCACATTGTTTATTGCTGATTCTTTTAATTGAAAAAGCCACTTTCTGAACAGACAACTGATTTTTAAATGAAAACCGCTGCCTAAATAGGTCTGTTATCTGAATGGGTTGCTTTAGGAAATAAACAAGGGAAATTGTGTTGATAATATGTTTCATTTACAATTTTTAGTTTTATTGCAAGCAAGAAACAAGCTAGGTCGTTAAAACAGGAAAAAAGATGTATTGTGTACCTTTTCTATAGATAAACAAATGTTCGTTTAAGCACAGTTCTGACGATGGCGTGAGCCAACTATATCCTAAAAAATAATTATTTTGTGGGACTTAAATACATTGCTATTTTTTCACCGTAATATAATGGAGCTATATCAAGGGAATGCCAATTCAATCAATTAGCAAAGATTAAGCTTTGCATGTTTTAAAATTTACGAAATTAATAGTGGTTAATTTTTATGAGGTTGATAATTTTGTTGAAGCATAAATCGACACATAATATTATTGATGTATATATTATTTTTCCCGACAATATCGATTATTGCCGTGAAAATATTCACACAATTGAAATCTAGAAGAAAATCTGTTTTGGAATTGTAAAGGTCCTTTTGTGGATATCTAATCAAGTAAACAAAAAGTTATTATCGATCGAGTCGTTAAATATAGAGTGTCATTGCGCCTGACAAGCTTTAGAGATTTAGGCTATAAAGCGAGCGCCTTAATTATGGTTGTTAACACCTATCAAAATCTCTTTCCTTAATGCCTTCTCAGTTTGATGATAATGAACACTGCAAAACGTTGTCGTTAAGATTATCAAAGCAGATTCTGTTAAAGTTTTTTTTTGAATATAACGAGATATTATAATACACTTAACTTCTCTCTTATCAATTGATTTAAAGAGCTCAGTGGCGAAAAGATGTGTTTGATTATTTTGGGATATCAAAATGATGTAGTGTTAACATCTGCATATAACACATCAGTATCAAAGCTCTACAGGTCTCCTTTATCTCTTATGTATAGAATTATTTTTTGTATAATTATTATGTCGCTATTGACAGACGTAATTCACTGTAGAGGTGAGTAATACACAGTGAATTCGGTTCACGTCTACATCACACGCATTAAAAATATATTTATCACCTTATATGTAATACTCACACACGTATACGTTTACATACAAGCAGACACACAGATACACGTATGCATATACAATACGTAATGAAATGAACAAGGAAAGTAAGTTTCACATACCGAGGTTGTGTAGTTTGAGATTAAGATTTAGAACAACAAATCTATGGGGGGTCGTTGAATATAACCGCTTTCGGTCTTAAACTAATACTCGGTACTGTCTCATCATAATAGGCAGTAACAGAAAACAGGTTAAAACGTTTTTTTAGATGATGTGTACATAAATAGGCTTGCTATTATTCCAAATTTGTATGTTTGCTGTAGGATGATATATTGAAAGGAATTCTAAACTATTTCCTCAGAAATTGATCATGAAAGCTTCTTAAGAGCTTTAAAGCGCTCTAAGCTTTTTTCAAAAACATTAATCGATACTACCAGTATCATATTCAGCTATTTTATAAATATTTATGGATCGAGTAAATTTTCCTTAGCAAAATATGTTTATTTGTAAAAATCAGGTGTTGAATTTATTGTCAATTTGAATGTATATTTATTAATGAGTTTCAATGATTAACTCAGATTAGTTGATTAATAATTCATATAATTTCTTGATTGAAGTAAATTAAAAAAAAAAATAGATAATCATTGCAGGATGCAATTTATGATATCGACTGAAGGTGCTTGATGGAACTTCAATATCGAATTTGAATTGTTAGAACCTTTTACGATTCCACATGTTTTGTCACTAACGAGCCGGGTTTCACCTTTCGACATCGTCAGTTCTGTTGCATCCGTGTGAGAGAATGCCTGAAGATGTCAAAAGTCGAAACCTGGATCATTAGTGACAAAACGTGTGGACACGTAGTGTCATTTCGTCTCCCTTTGAAAAAAAAACGAAACGTATTTTGATATTTCCATATCGTGAAAAATAGATTTTCTGACGTAGGGTAGAAAAGAGATCGATTTTCTGTAGCCATTTAAAAAAAACCCTATCGCTACCACTGTCGCGTTCCGTCAGGCAAACGGTCGGGTTCGGCGAACCTGCAAAAGCTCACCCGAGACGATAATTCCCCTTGTCACACTTGCCCTCTCTTATAAGCCGCCATCCCTTCTCTTTGCCTGTCCTCTTCGCGAGATCACGCGATAAACTGGATTTGTTTATCTATTGCTAAACCCAATTACGATAACTGCCATTTAAACTTGCCTTTAGTTTGCAGTTGGCTGCGTGCGAGATTACAATGTAAGCGAACTTTCAGTAAGAAAAGTGTTTGGCATTTAGCACCTTTGGGTAATAAACTTTACACACAATCTTTGGGTCGCCGTTTTTTAATGACTGAGAATAATTTTAGAAACTTTAAGTTCACATAAAATGAAGTAAATTCTACAATATTTACAAAGTTTAAAGATTGCTTGCCATGTATTATATTATATTTGGGTGTTTTAAAATGCTTATATTATTATATAATATTTAAACTTTTGTCAAAAAACAAGGTTTCCAATCACATTTCCTAATAATGCACAATAATATAAACACCGAAAAAAATTCCTGCCAATTTTATCAATCTTAATGACATTTAACCCGATGACTGCCTGAGACGAGATATCTTGTCAATATCTTTAAACGTACTTTCCTCCAAAAACGTTTATTCTATCAACATGATCCTTTGACAGGACACACTCTGATATTTATAAGAAAGGCTTAAAAACATTTTAACATAACTGTAAAGGATTTCTAGATCGATTTTTCGCGACTTCTTCGAGTGTTCAAACTGTCACTTGACAGATGTTTATAGTGTCTGGGTTATCAAAATCTATTTTCTTTTAAATAACAAGAAACAATTGGTGAGTATATTAATTATTTCTGTATATGAAATTGAAGAAAAACATCAGAAAGTCACTTTTTTTGTTTCAAATTATAGCTGTAGTGCTGGATACAGACGTATATACTTTTGTGGCAGCCAAAGAATTAAGAAGAACAGGTGGCACGCTAATTTTAAATATATTTCATATTGAAGTAATTTTTTATGTCGTGAAACTGAAATGAAAAGAATAATTGCATCCCTCCTTTTTGTTATTTGTAATTTGATAATTAGAACAATTATCTTTGATAAAAATAAAAACTTTACAATAGAGATAGTTTCCAGACAGAGAAAATACGTGATACCATTATCAATATAAAATTTTATTATTTAGAAGTATTTTTATGATACCGAAGTTTGTTATTGAGTGTCTATAATATCATTTAATAACCTTTCATTGATAATTAAACCAAAAAGAATACAGAAACCAAACACAAACGTATATACATACATATAAATAACCAAAAGGAGTTGTAAATATCATTTTGTTTATAACATCTGTCCCATCATTTCTGTACGTGCTTTTTAGCGTGTTGTATGCAAAATAAAAATCCCTTCTAATATGCTAAGCAGGATTATATTTACAATTTAAATACCTATTTTTATTAATGCTGATAAACAATAAAATGAATTATCATAAAACAGTTGTGCCCTGTGTATGGCTATTAAGACATAATATGATAAAAAGGGGGTTTGTAACCTCAAGTATTTCGAAAAAATATGCCCAAAAGCAAACACTAGCACTAATTTAAGGCAATAGGTTTTTTTACATTGAGTATATTCAAAAAATCTGGAATTACGGAGTTAAATATTTCCCGAAATTTTCCGGAAAATTTTATCTTCATTTTATAGTAAAAATTAGTTACCGGCGAGTTCGTGAACAGTATGATGAATGTAATAAGTTTATAAATAAATATGAATATTTTTGATCTAAATTTATAAATGCTTTTATCATAACAGAATGTTTTGTAATGTGATATACTATTGATGGTAATTATCAATGTGTTTTGCCGGTCTGGTGTTTCATATAAGCCGATTTTATAGCCTACTAAAGCTATATGGTTTCGCGAACGGCAGTAACTTTCGCTTAAAAATACACATAAAATGTGAATAAATCATTTATTAAACGGGGCGTTGGCCGCAAATATTAAGAAAGGGAGCGACTGAATATCGCTGATATAACATAAGCCCTGAAAATATTCAGCAAATAATATTTATTATTGTCGAGCTTTCAATAATATATCAGTCATGGGGACGCGGTTTTGAGTCGATTGATTGTTTATTCAGTGTTTGATATATAAACCGAGGGATTTGAATCATCGCAAGCCAAAAAGGGATGTTTCTACTTAGAGCTTTTTGATAAAAGTTTCTTTGAATAATTTACTGTCACCAACTTAGTATCAAAAGCATAGTTCAAGTTTACTTAAAATATCAATAGATATGCAGTGAAATGGACACTTTTACGTTGTCAATGCAAATTTTTGACACAATTTCATCAAATTATAATATAATATGTTTACTCAAACAATACGACGATGGCGACTTCTTGGGTTGTTACCTGTAACTTTTTGGTGAAAAGACATTATATTTTAATATCAAAACATCCTAGTGCTATTTCAATATTTTTATATGATTAGGATAATTTATCATATCGACTGAAGATGGTTGATTCCATTTCAATATCAAATTTGAATTGTTACAACTTTGTACAGTTTAAGATTCCACATTGTCTATCAATAACGACTTGGGTTTTGCCTTTCGGCATCCTCAGGCATTCTGCCACACGGATGCAACAGAACAAACAAACAATAAACATTTCGCATCGTCTATATACCGAAGGTGATAAAGAACAGGAAAACATAGACTTCAAGGCAAAAACTGAATGGCTGTAAAAACGAATTTATTAATATTGATCTAACAATAATTAACACAGTTGCCAGTGATAATTTTCAATACAAATTAGTCTTGTTAATGATTTATTCTTGAAAGGGTTTTACAACAAATAATAATCAACTATCAATTTTACAAATTTTAATAATAATGCCTGAAGATGCCGAAAGGCGAAACCCGGGCCGTTAATCAAAAAACATGTGCAATCGTACAAAGTTTTAAGACTTTAAATTTGATTAGGATAAGTACAGGTTTCAGTCGTCGCAATCATTATCAATCGTTAAAAAAATAAAACAAGTCTATATAAACGACATTAAAAAGAAATAAATACACTTGAATGCAAAACGGATGGTTCAAAACATAACGAAATAGATTACAGAATATCATACAAAATATATCTAAATGAATGAAAGAGGTCCATAATATTTATTTATACCTCACTATTTCAGAATGTGCACTAGTATATATGTAAATTATTTTCTTAGGTTTTGAACCGTTTTTTTAAGCAAAGCATCAACTTAACATTTTATTTAAATTACTTTGTATAAACTTGTATTGCATCAGTTGATAATGTTCGAGATGACTAAAACCTTTCCTATTTTTGGTAAAATAAAATTATATATACAGTACTAAACATTATGTTTAATTATTCTCATTGACCTTTCATATTGTCAGTGAATTTTACCTATCTTGATATTTTCAATATTTTACATCGAGGATCTCTATGTTGTTTAAATCCTTTATTTAAAGGGAATCGATATAAAGTTAATTAAGCTTAAAAGCTCAATGCCGGAAGTGTAATAAAAGGAAAATAGAGTTTAAGGATGGAATGAGATTCAAATTTTGATAGAAATATTTCCTTTGATTATTATTCAAAGACTTATGGTTTTCTGATTGTCCTGTAATTAACGTATATTTTAATTAAACGTTCATGATTCCGGTATTCATCCGGTTATATTAAAATTCAAATATTATTTTTATATACCTCTTTGTAACAGCTCATTTTTTATTTATAATTATATTCGATGACATTGTTCTTCCATTTGTTATGTTTGTATACATGACACGTGTTTCACTTATTTTTGTAGCATTTTCAGACTCAATTTCGTAGGATTATTCAATACTTGAAACACAAAACAATATCTTAGATTGAAAATCACCTTTAAAGTATAAATTGTCATTTCTTGATGGAAAAGCATAATATTGTGAATAACAAAGACAGACAGATGAAACCGGTTTTAACTTAATTTAAGATATCATGCCGTTTCATCAAGAAGTGACAGTTAACACCTTAATGATACATGTGTTATTTTATATCAACACTTTACCAAGCCAGGAATCTTTCGCCAAATGATAACTGAAAAACTTACCTATCAATTTATTAATTTTAAACTTAGATTCTTTTAGATTCGAAAATAATCTGTATTTATTATTAAAAAATAGTAATGTATTTTAGTTTTAAAATGTTCATAAGATATATATTTGATAGCTATTTCGGCTTACGCCTCATCAGAATCTGATTGCCCTCTTAGTTTTGATGATGCTCGCGATTAACAAAAACGGTCCTGATCAAAAACTATAATATATAGTGGAAATAATGACTAAAAAAATCTTTTTATCATTCAAATTATCATGCCTTTCCACCGAAAATTGACAAGACCTTATATTGAATAATTTTAATTTTAAACTAATAGCTACACAAAATTAGTAAATTACTAACACGGTGAAAAAATAGCAATGTATTTTAGTTCTACAAAATTATTTTTAACAAATATAGTTGATAGCTATTTCAAGTCACGCCATCGTCAGAGCTAGTTCTGTAGTAATAGTTAAAAGATAATAATAGTTAATAATACAACTTAAAAGTAAATATGCTGCTTAAGCTATTTTTAAATTTGTTTCTTACCTTTTTCAAAGTATTTTCCAGGATCTAAATTTAACCATAAAGTAATTACTACATCTCTTGTCCGATAAACTTACTGCTGTTTCCAACAATGGTGCAAGACCGGACAGCGGCCACAATGACATGCGGCTGACGTGCCCTGGATATAGCACCACTGTGTACATACAAAGCATGTTAAATGAGTTAGGCAAACCACGGGAAGACACACATACCAACTCATCGTTGCAACCTGTCAGCTATACGCATAATTTATTCATATTCTTTTTTAATATGAACCCAAAACATAGCAATGCATGTGATAAGATTTTGTGATGTTGAATTAATTCAAATAATAAAACACAATGTCGAGTACTGTACACATAATTGAGATTAGAGCCAGATATGGTACGCGAGCATAATACAACAAATTTTTTTATAGAGAAAGGAAAGGAATATCATTATTTCTTCAGGTAAAAGTGAAATCACGTCAAATTCGTTAAAAAAATACGCTTTTATTTCCGATAGACTTTGCTTTTAAGCATTTAGGAAGTTATTGATTGAATTGGCATTTACTTGGTAACTCCATTATAACACGCTGAAAAAATAGCATTGCATTTTAGTTCTACATTTTTTTTTACATCATAAGTTACAGTTGATAGCTGTTTCGGTTCACGCCCTCGTCAGGACTATGTTTAGGCGTACACTTGCTTATCCATATATAGCTGTGTAGAAAAGATACACAATACATCTTCTGTTCTGTTCTCACAAATTTCCTGTTAGCAATAAAACTAAAAAAAAAATGTAAATGAAACTAAACCGGTGGCAAGTTCAATAAGCTTAAATATTTAAAAGGGATGGCTTATTATGGCTTATTACGGGAAGACAATAGCCTCTCACAATGGTCTGAGGAACGGCGACCGACTTATATTTGTTTGTTCATTCAAAATAAATAACTGTCAACTGGATATATCGTAAAACAAAACTGTAGAACTAAAATACAATGCTATTTTTTCACCGTGTTTTAGAAAGTTCATGTTTGATGCAGGCAATATATATATATATATATTTGTCTCAGAGCATTAGAGTCAATATTCTTCCCGTGTGATTTTGCTTGTATATAACCAATGTAAACCGATTACTATGTGTCAGTTATCTTGCATTTGTGTGATAGAATGCCTAATGATGAAAAACGCAAAACCCGAGCCGTTTGTGACAGATCATGAAGAAATATACATTACAACAATAATTCGAATTTAAATGATAAAACAATGATTTAAAAAATATATTGTTTTTCTAAATACGAAAAACGTATAAAATCATCGTAAGTTTGAAGAATAACTATAAATAATGATATTGAAGAAAGACTTTTTCTCTTCTAATTGTAAGATTCTCTATACAAAAGAGGTTTAAAAAGAGAGATAAACTTATTACGAATATTTTTTCGCTCCCGTCTACGTACATTTTAATTAGTCCTGCTCGATCCAAAAGTTGAATAACTGAAGCTTTTGTACAACAACTTTCGTACAATTTTTCTACGATGAGTTGCTTTGGTGCGGAACTATGTTTATTTGTTCACAGAAGGATTACAGTTCGAATAATTTAATAATTTAAAGTAATAGCTCAACTTTATTGTGTTAAACATCAGCAATGTTATTAATGCAATAATATGTTTATCCAACGGTATTCGAATATGTAGTGCCTATTGCACGAGAATCATAATTAATTTGTAATTACAATGGTTATTTCATTCAAATGCTTTTCATGATATAAATTCAAAACAGTACTATTCACCGAAATATTTGATATCGTGATATTGATAGCATAAGCAATTAAACGCATCTGTATAAAGTACATTACAAATAAAAAGGGAAATATAACATTTAATAATCAAAAAACCATTTCAAAAATATAAAATGAGCATTTTATATTTCCAGATGTTTTGTAACTCACGGCCAGGTGTTTGCCTCCGTTTAATTGAAGATGCCGATAGCTAAACATTGGCTTGATAGTGACAAAAATTGTGGAATATTACAAAGTCTCAACAATTCAAATTTGGTTTGGAAATTACACCAAGCACCTTTAGTCAATATCATTGAGTAAATTAATATGTTTACACAATTTTATATTTCTACAACATGAACTGGTCTCGATCTAATCCACTTATAATGCTCGTGATGAGTTAAGCTCGCTCTGTTTTTAATATTTAAAAATTAAAGAAAAAAGTACTAAGCATTGTACTTTATAATTTAATTAAAATGCGTTTTTACCAAGAAATGATTTTTTTATATATCAAATCGATGGAGCGTTAACATTTATGTCGCGTTGTCGTCAAAGCTCTTCAAGTCTCCTTCGCCTCTTATATATAGATTTATTAAGTTTCTATTATTGTTATACGTTATTCGCTGCAGAGCTGAGCAATCCATAGTGGACTATGGTCCATTCACGTGGACACCACACAGATTAAAATTACATTTATATCCGCGCTTACTATACATACACTCGCACATATAATATTGTATATGCATACAAACGCATACAAAAATACATACATGCATATAAAATACGTAAGAAAATATACTCAAAAAGTTATTTATCTATTTTATTGTCTATTAATTTATTTATTTTTATACGGTACAAAATTTACAAATTGTATATTCATCGGTTTTGCAACGTTGACATATTTGAACACAAAATTTAACAAATACACAGCAAAACAATCAACAAGGAATGCAAAAAAGTCAACCAAGTAAGCTCATGAAACATCTACTTTAACTTACAAATAGTATTCGCCTGAACTCACTTTCATCCACATGGAATTTGTCAACATCCAAAGCAATACTGTTGAAAATTGTTTATGCTATGACCATTGGCATCTCCTTTGGCAGACTGGTTCTACACTTTGGAATAATAAACAAATTATGTCCACGATTTCTTAAAAAAATATCAGGCACATACAAATTGATATTATTAAGGATATTATGACCATTGGCATCTCCTTTGGCAGACTGGTTCTACACTTTGGAATAATAAACAAATTATGTCCACGATTTCTTAAAAAAATATCAGGCACATACAAATTGATATTATTAAGGATATTATGACCATTGGCATCTCCTTTGGCAGACTGGTTCTACACTTTGGAATAATAAACAAATTATGTCCACGATTTCTTAAAAAAATATCAGGCACATACAAATTGATATTATTAAGGATATTATGACCATTGGCATCTCCTTTGGCAGACTGGTTCTACACTTTGGAATAATAAACAAATTATGTCCACGATTTCTTAAAAAAATATCAGGCACATAAAAATTGATATTATTAAGGATGGCATAATTCTCATTTTTGCTTCGAATTATTATTGATTATTCGTTATTTTCAAGCGCCGAGGTTGTTTATTTTGAAGTGAATGATAATTAACACCTTGAAAGGTTTTATTATATAAAAAAAATTAGCACTATATTCTGCCAATGCTGTAAAAATGTATTTTTCATTTAAAGTTTACAGTCTAACGATTTCACTATATTTAACTTATGTATCTACCAGAGTATACGACCCAACGATTCCCAGATCCGCAAAGCCTGAAAATGTCAAGGTATTTCAAATTATTTTTTATGAGTGCGCTTTTAAGATATTGACAAAAAAAAAACAAATTATGTCTTGCTAGATGAAAACAGAAACACACAAGAATGAAAACAGACGTCTGGTTTTCTTTCTCTTGAGAGGCTTCTGTTTTTCACAAGCAATTTTCTTTGTATATGATCAGTAATTAAAACTTCCAGAAGTGCATAACAAATCTTCGTAGATAGTTAACACCTCAGTGAATTTCGACGAGTTATTATATCATATTGTAAAAATCCCGTTTCAGACAAGAATTTGAAATATTTTTAATAGTTTTGCGATGGATTATTAAAAATTACTTGTTGATATCTTAAGCATGATAGATTTTATAAAACATGTGGAAGAAGTATCTTCACTCAAAATACTCAGCCAAAATTTTGCAGAAGTGAATTTGAGAATCTAGAAAAGTTTATTATAAAAATCATATATGAAAATTTATTCGCTTTACCCATGACATATATATTATATAATAATTAATATATATTTATGTATAATGTAACCCCATTAACTATACAAACATAAAAAAAGAAAATATGAATACCCCACCGCATTTTTTAATCAATCATGTACGTCTAATAAAATGAAACTGAGTATCAAGTATTTTAATGATAAAAAAAATTTTTAGTGATTTTATTTTATAAATTTATTTATTCTTATCGCGAGTATTATTAACTGATTAAGTTGACAGTGTTCGCGATATGAAAAATTTTCCTAATCTTAATAATATAAAATCGTAAAAATAGTATTAAATATTGTGTATTTTTATTTTAATTAAATGATTTGACACACAAAATTGATAGTTTTTTATTGATCGCATTGGTATTTACTTGGTAAAGTCCATTGTAACAATGTGACAAAATAAGAAAGTTGTTTAGTTCTTCAAAATCAGGTATATGGTTGATAACTATATCGGATATCGTCCACATCAGAACAAGTTCTGGTTCAATTCTGAAGAAGGCGTAAGTCGATATAGCTGCCAACTATATACCTTATAAATTTTACAGAACTAAAATACATTGCTGTTTTTCACGTTGTGGAAAATTAAGACTTATAGTAAATCGATAAGGTTCTAACAGTTCCGGTGTACTCGTTCTGTTTATTTCGAAAAGTTTTCAAAGGCTTTCTAATTTGTGTTATTTACCATTAACCGCAGCCAATCAGTCAAATTGTATGACTTCCTGTGAATTTTTTTTTTGATTCTTGAACCTTTGTTTCATATATCCACTAATTTTTAACTCATTGTTTGTGTAAATAGACTTTTTTTGTGATTTTTATCACGTCATTTTCTTATTCTCGCGATAACTTAAGCCAGATCACAAAATATATTCAGGAAGTAGTACAAAAAAATGTATTGTTATCAAGTCGATATAGCTATCAACCATCATGAATTTTTTAGAACTAAAATACATTGTTACTTTTTCACCGTATGACAGTTTTATCCTAAAAAAATATTCCAATATCACGAAAGTCTTGTTAACAGAAACAATTTTTTTTTATATAACAAGATAGATTAAAAAACAGAGATAAAAAAACATAATATTTTATATACATATATCTACATATAATTGAGGTAAAATAATTCGCTATGGTTTCTTTATAAAACCATATTTGAACGTTTCAATTATTTACGTTTCGTTTGGCATGTCGTCAACGGGAATTTAGTCTTTGGTATTTACACACAGTCAGAAATATGGCTCTGCTCTAACTCTAAGTAAAGTCTAGGGTATTTATTAAGGTTGTGCAACACATTTACTTTTTATATATATACAAATAGCGCTAAAACTGCAAAGTATAGTTATCAGATTTCCGCTATGGAGAACATTTGATAGAGATATTGTATAAAAAACACTTTTCTTTATATAATATTTTATTACAACGGGTGCTTATTAAAATATTTCATAGATAAAACTTAAGAATGAAAATTTTGCTACCGCTAGATTGTCGAGTTAAGCGTACGTTAAATTTATTGAATTTTTTGGTAGTAGTGGTTAAGAAATCTTTCGTGAAACTACATTGAATTCCTAATAAAAACATACATATCCGTGGAAACGGGACTGTTTCTAGTGCACTAAAAGAATTGGCTTCCAACATAGTTTTCTCTCGTCGTTGCAATGCAAAGTTTTCATTTTTATCGAATTTAGACATTAAATCAACGTCAAATCACGGAAGACAGACGTAGTTGATAGTTATTTCGGTTTACGACATCATCAGAACTACATTACTTTTTTTTAGATTAAATAGAGTTCTAGCAAATAAAAGGCAATCCAATCAATAGAAAATAACGTAAGTTATAAAATATTTTAGTTTCGAGTCTTTGGCGATGTTTTTTTTTGCGTTTCCAATTTATTACGACAGCATTATTAATTGTCTAAAAATTTTTATTTTACATTATTGAATTGATTGAAGAAATTTTAATTAAATTCCATATATTTTTGTTAAGCTCAAGAAAGGTGATGTTTGAAAACGTTCTATTTACTCGCCTGTGGCTTTTCGTGTGAATATGTTTAAAACAAGATAAAAATACTTACGTTTTTAACCGCATTTTATTGATTGAATTGACATTTACTTCACTTTGAATATCGGACTATTACATAGTGAAAAAATATCAATATCTTAAGTTCTATAAAATTTATAACACATATACAATAGTTGATAATTATTTCGCCTTACACCTTCATCAAAGCTAGTTCTACATAAGTTCTGATGAAGGCGTAAGCCGAAACAGCTATAAATTATACATCTTATAAATTTTGTGGAACTAAAATACATTGCTATTTTCCACAGTGTTTTAAACTACAATTTGCTGAAAATAAATACGGTGCGGCATTATGGTTTGTGTAATTTATGTCTCGTTAAAACAATACTAAAATATAACCACAACGAATAGTTCATACAATAAAATGAACTATTGTAGTAAAAAGAATGCCTTTTTATAATCCAAAATAAACAAATAGGCCCCGTTAATGCAAACAATACGACCGCATTTAGAATAAGTACTGGCAAATTTTAACTGTTTACTCAAATACCTCCCATTCGACAATAGCACCTAACAACGTCCTGGACCTTTTCCGAAATGAGAACAACCCTACCGTGCGAGATGTAAAGGCCCTGCTGATATTTTATAGGACCCCTACAAATATTTATGTCCTTGTAAATATATTAAAGCTCATTGTGCTTCACGAAACAGCCGCTGTTTTTCACGGCGTCGTTAAAATTAGGTATTTTATTTGCGCTACGAAATAGCTTCGCGATATTTTCAAATATGGTTGAAGTCGACCGAATAGCTTTTCGAGACAATACCGCCAAATAACTATCAGTTTAATGGCTTGCAAATTCAGTAGTGCCAGTGTGATAAATAATTGTAAGGTCGTTCTCTCCACGAAGTGGCAATACTGGCATGCTGCTACTTATTTAAGTTTAGTATGAACGTATATATAATATATTTATTCAGTAATCTCTTGCTTACCACTGTTTTAATTAAATTTAAAACATTTTCTTAAACCACTACGTTCAATCTCACATAATATGGTAAACGGTAATAAAATATTTATTCTTTACTTTCAAATTGAGCTTGACATTAACAAAATTTTTACATCATACCGTAAACACTTTTAAGGGGTT
Organism: Himalopsyche japonica; assembly: GCA_028555115.1. Lineage (NCBI taxonomy): Eukaryota > Metazoa > Arthropoda > Insecta > Trichoptera > Rhyacophilidae > Himalopsyche > Himalopsyche japonica. The sequence continues at coordinate 3,028,338 of JAHFWJ010000143.1, forward strand.
AACTGTCACTTCTTGGTGGAAAAGCATGATATTTTAAATAATAAAAAGAATCGCATAATATAAATTCAAACTCAGCGCCTACGTGTTTGCATCTTGCTGGAAATCAATAAATATCAACTATCACAAAAAATTCTTAACGAAAAAACTAATAAATGTCGGTCGCCATTGCTCAATCCACTGCGGGGGGCTGTTTCGTTTCCGTAATAGATCATTTTTGTGCCATATGTTAGCTTATTGATATAGCCGCCTTTTTAGTTTCATTTATAATTGTAAGTTTTATTGCGATCAGGAAACAAGTAAGGTCGTTAAAACAGGAGAGAAGATGTATTGTGTACCTTTTCTACACAGCTATATATAGATAAGCAAATCTTCGTTTGAGCATAGTTCTGACGATGGCGTGTGTCGAAATAGCTTTCAACTATATCTTAAAAAGTAATAAAATAATTTTAGAACTAAAATACATTGCTATTTTTTCACCGTGTAATAAAAACACATTTTTTTGTACTTGTTTCTTCAACATATTTTTCTATATCATATTATATCAGGAACGATTTCGCTCATTGCGAGCATTATCAAATGATAGAATACAATTTAAAAGCATGTCTGTTTCTACAAAATATTTTATTTGAAGGTAGCAGGTATAGTTCTTGAACCCATGGTTTTGTATTATATTTAGAATGCTGGAAAATACCGAAAGGCAAAACCCACGGTGTTGGTGACAAAACATGTGGAAAACTAATTGTACATAGTTTTAGAAATTCATATTTTATTTTTAAAAACAATCGTATACATCAGTGTCATTAAACCCGTTATTGTATTTTTTTTTATTTTTTGGTGTTAGTGTTACAACCATTTTCCTTATCTAAACATTTCATTGTTATTGTCCGCTTAAAGATTATTTGAGCTTTTTATTTGTCGTATTTTCTCATTTAGTAGTAAAAATTACAAAAAAATAAACATAATTTTATAGGTTTACCATACAATAAAACCATTTTATTTTCGATAGAATATGAATACAATCACCACGTTTTCAAACCTCTTTAAAAATATGAAGTCTTCTTCAAGTATTTATGAAACATAATTAGAAATGAGTAATACCGCATTATTATCCGGTGATGCAAAGTTTATGGTGTAAAGTTTAGAAAAGCTCTTACCACATAGTGGAATAACGCAAGCATCGTTATTTTATTTCATATTTCATCAAATGCATCGTTGCGCGAAAATGATAACTGAGTAAAGAATGGAGCTTTATTGTGGCATTTCTCGTTGCTTGTGGCATGCGATATGAATAACATTGCGAGAATTTAAAATTACTCTAATTAAATTGAAATTATTTTTCTACTGAAAGTTTTAGTTAGATTATCTGACTTAATGCTACACCTGCATAATTGACAACTATTGAATGTAAAAGAAACGTCAAATTTTCTTTTATTTTTTAATACAAACACAAAATATTTATTACTTTTCCGCAACCATAAACAATTAAGATCAAGACTGGTTTTGCTCATCGCCAGCATTCAAAATTGATATTTTACAAATTGAAAAAGATTATTGATAATTATGTTAATAATTTTTAGGTATTTAAAACATATAGTTTACTAACTAAGAAACAACTGTACAATAATTGGAATTTAATTATTTTGTGTAAATGTTTTTGTAGAATTTTTTTGAAAGTCTTAGAAAAACATATATTATGTTTTATCTTCGTACTACCTGTTAAAAAATGGTATTTTAGATCGTTTCTCAAATGTTTTTTTATTTGACTTAAGTTTTGATACATTGTATTATATTTGTATATATTTTATACGACTACATATGATTTACGTTGTTAGTTTTTAAAGCATTTGTTTTGAATATTTGATAATTCTTAAAAGTTTTCTCTTAAAACGCCTTGTTTTGAAATGTATTGTAAGATAATGTTTGCAATGAGCAAAACCTGTCCTGATTTGTCATTGTCATAGTCATTGAAATTTAATCAAACTTCCTCAATCGATATTGTAAATAATAAATATCTGGAATAGATTAATATTCTTCAAGAAGTTAATGTCATTCCTTGGTGGAAAAGCATTTTTAATTTAAATAGTTAAGCACATTTTTTCTAATATTTCCACAATATGGTTTTTAAAGTGCTGAACGTTAAAATAGCATGGCATTTAAAAATGATGAATAAATATCTCCAAGCGACTTATAATTGGCAGACATTACCAAACATTAAAAATGAATTCGTGAAAAACATAAGGCAATTTCATGTCTGCGAGATACCGCAAAATTCCTTTCGCCTCGTGGGGAGCTATAAAAGTCGACAACAGCACTCAGGACGGACGTGAAATTCGCCGTAAAATCTATTCTGCGTCCAGGCAAGGGATGCCAAAAATGTATTAAATCGTTTCTTAATTACTTGTTTACAAATATTTATCCCACATATACTGCCCGTATCTAACGAATTGGTTATTTTAGTTCTTTGGCTGTTCCATGGTGCAGTGGTCAACGTCTCTGAACTTCCGAATGGACCTCATGAGCTCGAATCCAAGTAGTTACAGTAGTAACGGAAAGTATCCACTCGAGCTAAGGAACATCTTAGATCATTCAACAGTAAAAAAACAGATTCACAATTCGCTAATCACGCTATAAAGGAATCACATAATATAAACTCAAACCCAGAGCCTAAGTGGTTGCATCTTTTTAGTAAAGGTCGCAAGATGACGGCTTTGGAACAGCTGGAAATCAATAGATATCAAATATCACAAAAGATTCTTAACGAACAAACTAATATATTGTCTTCTCCATTAATTAACCCCCTCCGCGAGGGGGGGTCTGATTTGCTTCCGTAATAGACCATTTCCGTGCCACACGTAAACTTATTGTCATAGCCGCCTTTTTAGTTTCATTTACAATTTTTGGAAATAAAAAGTTTTATAGCGAGCCAAAAACAAGCTAGGTCTTTAAAACAGAAGAGAAGATGTATTGTGTACCTTTTCTACACAGCTATATATAGACAAGCAAATGTTCGTAGCTGAAACAGCTATTTTTCAATAATAATTTTGTAGAACTAAAATACATTGCTATTTTTTTTCACCCTGGAGGAATTTTCCTCGGATATTCCTGGCAAAATTTGAAACACGCATAACATTGATACGCTTTTTTAGAAGAGTGTGAAGCCTTATGGGGTGGTGGTGAGTACCATCGGGAATTCAATTTATAGCATTAATGACTCTGTTTAAAGGCAAGGGTGATTGCGATGTCTAAAAATTCTTTCACAAAAAAGAGTGCTGTATTGAGAATGGGCAGCTAACCATAAGTTCTGTCATAGAAAATTGATACTGACCTGCACATATAGGTACACAACTTTAAATAAATTTAGGGACAGTGTGCACACTGAAGTGTAGTCTTGTGAGCTCCTGAGACAATCTCAGCAATTAATGTAAGCGCTTAAAGTGTCACACCACAGAAAATGACTTCTAATACCAGAGGTAAGAACGTGGTGGAAGGTAATAAGCTGGTAGTCTTTTTATAGTAAGTTGATTAACCACCATTTAAAAAGCACTATGCTCTAAAGCAGCCATACTCAAACTTTTTTCCCTCAGGGCCGCATTCCGATTTTTGCTTTTCTACGTGGGCCTCAACATATTAATAGTAAATTGTAAATTCAACACAAACTATACTCCATACGTATGTATTCATTATAATGTCAAAAGAAAACTATTTTATTTTTTATGAATATTTATATATTTTATAAAGAAGGCTTATTGGCATAAGAACAAAATATAAAAAAATTTGGCAATAAAAGGAAGTTTTACTGCTAAAAGCAGTATCCTAGACCCAATTTTATATCTTTAAATTTATGATGAAAAGATAGAAATAAAATAAAAATTAATGTGAATTATGATATTGAGTCAATTTTTGAACTGTAAATTAACTATATGTAACTAAATATTTGGTGACAATAATTATTTATGGCCGAACATAAGAGCTGTTTAGGCTACCGTTTGAGTATCGCTGCTCCAAAGAGACCAGGCGTTTACCAATTCACCACGGACCCAAATTTAACGGTATAGAGTGACAGAAAAATATAATCCTAAACTAGGATTTTAATAATATTTTTATATTGACCATTTTATTCTTTTTTTCAAAATGAATTAGATATTATCGGATGTCTCTAGTGTCAGTGCATCACGCTTTATCGCTGCGGGACTGCACATTTTAAAGGCTATGTCAAAATATAATACCCTAACCACAAATATCTCCCTGGGGGATGGGTAAGACGGAGGGGTAGGTCTGAGTTGGGCCGAAGGACATTTTTACTTGTGAACCCCTAAAAGTTCTCAAAGACGTATACAGAGGGCAGAAAATGGCATATACACACACGAAGGAGTATTTCATAATAAAATTTACTGTATAATTTAGCACATATTATTTGAACCATTTGTATGATATTAAAAATGAGCAGACATGAAGAATATGTGACCATCTAGATCTAGTTCCCAAAGTGGGATTCCTGGAGCCCAATTCCCTCTGAAGGGGCCCTGGTGGGATCTAAGGAGCCATGAAAACCTCAAGGAAAGCAAGCAGGGGCCCAGGAGGTGCTAATATTTATAACTTTTTAATATATTTTTTGTTAAAATTTTATAGCAAGTAAATAACTGAAGAATATGAAAATATTGGCGGCATAGATCAGTTATATTTTTTCCATTATGATCATTTAACAAATATTAATTATTCAACAATTGAAGAATCGACGTAACTTAACACTATAAGTTAATGCGTTCATTAAATTTTTATATTTTATTTATGTATTCAAAAAAAGGTAAATTTCCAAGGAGGGCTTGTGTAATTTTGTGTCTGAAAGGATGGCCATGGGTCAAATACCCAAACAATTTTTTTTAATACAATTCATGTACCTCTTTGCTATCCTTTACACAATACTGCTTTTCGTTCCGTCAATTTTATACCCCAAATCCTCGGTGGTCTAACAAACTTTTGGCGTATATACGGAATATTTTACCATTATTAGGAGCGTCTTTGGAGCAACTGCCCAAGAATTAATTGCTTACATTGAAGGTTGTAGAAAAATGATTTGATTGAGATGAAAGATTGAATTGACGTTTACCTGGTAGATCTCCATCAAAGTATATTTAAAATATAGCAATGTAATTTAGTCCTACAAAATAAATAATATATATATATAATACCTATCATCTATTACCTTCTAACAGTTCCGGTGTACACGCTCTGTCTATTACGAAAAGTTTTGAAAGGCTTTCTAATTTGTGTTATTTACCACTTACTGCGGCCGATCGGTCCAATTATATGACTTCCTGTGAATTGTTCTTTTAATTCTAGAACCTTTGCTTCATACATTTACTTACTATCAAATCATTTTTTTTGTGTAAATAAGTTTCATTAATTTTTTTCAATTTGTATCTTATCAGTGTATAATGCTCGTGATGAACTAATGAGCTAAATTGGTCCTGATTTAAAAATGTATTGTAAAATTTTGAATTGTTTTTTGAACTTTGTACGATTCCACATGTTTTGTCACCAGCGACTCGGGTTTTGACTTTCGGCATCTTCAGGCATTTATCACACGGATGCAACAGAATTGACGTACAATAAACACTTAACATCGTCAATATACCAAAGGCACTAAGTAGGAAATTCTTAAAAAAACATTTATAATTTAATGATAGTTGATTATTATTCGTAGTAAAACCCTTTCAAGATTGACTCAGTTCTATTGCATCCGTTTGATAGAATGCCTGAGGATATCGAAGGGTGAAACCCGGGTCGTTAGTGACAAAACATGTGGAGTCGTACAAAGATGTAGCAATTCAACTTTGATATTGAAATTCCATCAAGTACCTTCAGTCGATATCATAAATTATCGTAAAAACAGTACACAAAATGTATATATTTATTATTTTAAAAGTCTATACTAGTTTGCATAATAAATCAAGGTGGCTTTCTGATCCAAAAAGAACTCTAGAAAATATTTATTATGTCGGCATCGCCACACCGTCATTAACACTTTTATAAGGCTTTACTAAAAACAAAATAATTGGACAATATATTTTTAGTGGACCGAAGTACAGTTTCTACACAGAAATTTCACGATATTTTTCAACAATTTACTAAAACTAATTTAATCTAAAAATACAAATCGGATTTTAAGTATTCATATTAAAAACATCATCATCTGTCAAGTGTGTGGTAATGTGCCGCAACTATAATAAAAATAGCGAACATATTTATCATATAACATCTCAATAGCTACCGACAGTCGCTGAAAAAAACTTGAAGAATTTTCTTATTAAAAAACGCATGAACAGTATTCCTTTCACCATCACTGGTTCTAAGTTCGCAGAACCGCGATGACGTACGCGGTATGCCCTATATACGCCACAATATGTTTCAGGAGAGAAATTACTCCGCCCAACGTTTGACATTTATCGAAAGTAGAGAAACCGGGAATGGTTGTATTTACTCTAATAAAAACTTTTTTTAATTCGCAAAGAATAAACAACTAAAAATATGTAGTTTAACAACGTAATTCACGAATGACTTAAATAATTCAATACTAATAAAATAAAGACCGAATTCAAATAATTTTATCGCTGTCACAACTGTTGTATTATTATTTGTTAAAATAATTTAAATCGTGTTTCAAAATTTATTTGGAAGTCACTAACAGATATTTTTCTCTTTGCATTGTTAATTTGAGCTGCCATTTAACAATGTGTACTTATAATTTAATTGATGTTTCCAAAAAACATAGTTAATTGTTTATAACCCTACTTTAATTGAAAATTTGACTTTGTTTAAATTTTTTAATAAAACAATCAGTATTCCTTAAATATAAGAAGGCCTTAACACGTTATTCGTGATCATTTAGATATGTAATGTATTCTAACCTGTTAATTATTTTTTTTAGTTTTTGAACATTCAGTTTATTATATTTTGTAATTATGAACTCATTTAAAGCTTATTATATTAGATGGTTATGCTTGCGATGAGCGAAACTAATTCTGATTTTAATAATATGAAATTGTGAAAATCGTACGGAACATTATTTTCCAATAAATTTTCCCACTTAGTATTCTTCCTAATGAGATGTTCATGATTTCTCTAAGTTTTTGATAAATAATTGATTGTTGATTAAATATTCATTTACTTGGTACCTCTCTATTATGACACAGTGCAAAATAGCTATGTATTTCAATTCTAGAAAAATAATAAGATAAATACTTGATAGCTATTTCGGCTTATTTCCTCATCAGAACAATAATTCCAAAATAAAATGACTATTTTTTTACTCTACTAGTTAATTTGTCTTAGTGTTGTTTGCAAATAATAATTAAGAGATTGCTAATATTTCATTTTTCAATTAATTAACTTCATTTGAGTGTATATTGTATGACATCCTATAAATAGTTTTCTTAGTTCTTGAACCTTTGGTTTTGTACACCTGCTAACGTTTCACTTATTTTTTGATAAATAAGCTTGCTTGTTATTTGTTTTTTATTAGTTAATAATACACAAAATAAGCAAAATCGGGCCTGAACATAAAATATATTGTAGAGACATTAGCAAAAAAGTTGTTTTTATTATTTAAAATATCATAACATACTTTTCCATAAAAATGTTACAGTCAAGAATTTAAACTTTAAAAATATAATATATGTCGGAAGAAATATTCGTCAAAGCACATAAATACAAAAAAAAAACCGTATATAGTTGCATTTTTTATGTATAAAAAAAAATTATTTAATAAATTTTTGTCGATGAAACGAAAAATATAGAATCATCTATACGAATTGTGAACGTAGTAAATTTTCAATCGTGACAGATAACAAATTAAACGTAAATAGACATTGTGTTTTATTGTTTCAAACAATAATACCTAATTACATATTCAAAACGATAGTATATGTGTCAAGGCTTATAATATATTGCAGCAACATTGATTAGGCATCGACAAAGGGTGCATTCACGGTTGCATATAATCGATCAATAATATCCAACTACACTTAGAGAACGCCAGGTGCGCTTGTACCACTAGTTGTACAATACCGACGAGACTGAATCAATATTATACTAATTAACCAAGCGAATAGTCCGTATACTTTGTCAAGTATTTCATTTTCAGTGCATAATACAAAAGAATAATTAAGTCCAACGAATGGCAAAGCGAGTAATCAATTCCGATACTTGTAAAGCTTTGATAATATAAAAATTTTTTAAACTTTGAACGATTCCACATGTTTTGTTACGGACCCAGGTTTCGCCTTTCGGCATCTTCGGGCATTCTGTCACACGGATCCAAAAAAACTGACGCACAATAAACAGTTAGCATCGTCTATATAGCAAAGGTATTAATTACAAGAAAACACAGATCCCAAGGCAAGCAGTAAATTACAGCTAAAACAAATTTGATGATATTGATCTAATAACAATTAACACAATTGTCAGTGATAAGTTTCATTAACGATTAATATTGTTAGTGAGTTTGCTTGTAAAACCCTTTAAAGAGTGATAACTTGATGGAATTTCAATATCAAATTGAATTATTACAACATTGTACAATTTCACAACGACCCGGGTTTCACCTTTCGACATTTTCAGGCATTCTATCACACGGATGCAACAGAACTGACGAGTTTTTGGTAAAAATTCAAATTTGATATGTTTTTATTATTTGAAATTTATCATGCCTTTCCATCAAGAAGTGACAATTACTATTTTATAAGTGACGAGCATATATGCTAAAAAATACCACACGAAGAGTCACTTTCGTTGTTTTATCGTCCGATCATAAGATGTTATTAAGCTTATTTGTATTTAGCGGTAGGGGTTAGGAAAATATCAACATTCATACCCCCGGGCCATTAAGGAGAACCGAAGGAACCAATATAAATATTTTAACTACTTTGCGAAGAATTCTTTTAAAGAAATAAATTGAAAATTGTTCACCGGCAAATATTCTCAGAAAATAAAGATAGCCCGTAGAAAAAAAAATGTTTGCGAATTCCGAGCATTTTAGGCACGCAGACGATTTTCGAGTCTAATTTATATTCGCTCGGTTACAGTCTGTAGGCAGAAAAAATGCAATATCCGTGCCGATAACACCCCCATAATATAGCCATCAATATATTTACAAAATAACTTCAAACAAAAAAAATACGAAAGCTTAAATAATTTATTTATATGATGTAACAGATCATTCCGAGATTTTTTGTTTGTTTATATTATTGGCAAATTTCAAAATTCTATTCCATTTTTAAATGTTAGTATGTATGAGTTTCAATTACATTTTCGTTCAACCCCAAAATACTGTGAGTTTAATTAAAACGACAAAGAATATTAATCCCTTCATTATTGAATCTTTATTTTACTGAATGGAATTTGACTGAAAATAAGCAATACATGCAACCACGTATTACTGATTTGGTTTTCAGAACGCACAATATTGAAAATTGGCTTTTCAGTCGATATACCGATTCTAGTATATTATTTTGATTTCCTTTATGACTAATATGCATCAAAAAAGTTGATCAGCTATTTCTAAGGAATAGCATTTAATAATTTATAATATCGACTGCAGGTGTTTGATGGAATTTCAATATCAAATTTGAATTGTTACAACTTTGTACGATTCCACATGTTTTATCACTAACGACCCGGGTTTCGCCTTTCGGCATCTTCAGGCATTTTATTACACGTATGCAACAAAATTGTAAGTTCTGTTGTCGCTAACGGACAAAATATATGGAATCGTACAAAGTTGTAATAATTAAAATTCAAAACCATTTAAAATTCAATGAAACATAAAAAGTCCACATTTTTCACATAAGAAGTTCGAAAAAGCTTAAAATTTTATATAACATACATAGCCTTTTTTGTAATTTTTATAGTGTTAGTTGATAATTTTCACGATGAACGGAAACGGTCCTGATCATAAATATATTTTTGGAAATGGTATCAAAAAATTGTTCTTTTTTTAATTTAAGAGTGTTGATTTAATTTTATTTATTTACTATTTGGGTAGCGTATGGTATTCTAGGAGGGAGTTTCGCAAGAGTGTACTCAATATTTTTTAAAGCTTAAGTATCGATGTGATGAATGATGTAGTAATGCGTAAAGGACAATACACACACATACATATATTTTTATATATTATTTGTATCTACATATAAAACCTTTCCACTGAGAAGTGTAAATAAACATATTAAAGATGAAAATTAGCTCTCTTGTATTTTTCAGTGTTTTCGATTTACACGTTGAATCCTCAACAGTTGAGACATTTGTATTTAGTGTGTTAAGCATTTTCGAGTATCAGGCCATACATATTATATTATATAAACAGTATAAGCCAAAAAAAAAATTACCGTAACTTTAACCGAACGCGCCAACTCTCATTTTTATTATAATATTATAATTTGGTTAAAAATTATATTCCACGTATTTTTTTTATAATTTCTCGAATCGTGCAGTAGTTTTTTTTAAATATAAAATGTCTGCTAGTTAATATTATTGATATAAGTAAACTTTTGGTACAAATAACTTACGGCTTATGTTATAATATTAACAAATGATTTTTTCTCTGTCGTCGAAAGAGGATAAAAGCAAAAAACATATGACGTAGACGGTAGCTTACCAGGTCCTCCGCCGTTGTTTTCGCCGCAGCTTTTTTCATACAGGCGTTGTCTTGATAAGTAAAGCCTAGCAAGAGGCTTCATATCAGTAGCAGTAGGATCGTAGAACGGAGAGCGAGGGTCGTTGGGGAAGTTTGGCCTGATGCGACGTATGACGTCACGGGGGGTTGTTGGTTGATCGGGAGACTGCAAAAAAAACAAAATACAAGTTTTGTTAATCTTTGCGCTATACTGTAAATATTCACCACATTTAATTAATATTATAATATATATAAATGTTTTTAAAAATCATGATAATTAGGTTAACATTACTTACAATATATGTTGGACCGCTATCCGTTCCAGCATCCCAAGGATACAAATTCAACACTTTGGATTCCACCCACGTACAGTTCTGATTGCAAAGCTCCAGCCCTGACACTCCAACTATCCAGTCTGGAGACGGGTCTATCATGGAGACCAGTGACATTAAATGGTGACGATTGTCTACTCTGAAGACAGCGAAGGTTTTCCCAGTGAGATTTGGATATGATATTCCGCGGGCTTTGATGATTGTTCGAATGTGGTTGCTCTGAAAAAATAGAGTACACGATTAAAGTATGAAATATTTTCAATAAAACTGACGTATACATTATTTTAAAACAGAATCAGTTGTATACTTTACAGACTGGGTGTTTTAAATAATAAAAACACATTTTTTAGTACTTATTTCCACAATAATTTTTTATACACAATAATTATCAACAGTTGATAATGCTCGCGATGGGCGAAACCGGTCCAGATCAAAAAATATATTGTGGAAATAAGCACTAAAAAATGTGTTTTTATTGTTTAAAATATCATGCCTATCCATCAAGAAATGACAGTTAGCACGTTAAAAGTGATGGACCTGGGCGCTTCAAGAATTTCAATATACAATTTGAATAGTTAAAACCCTGTACAATTTTTAATATGGAATATAAAGAGCGTTAAGATCTATGACGTGTTAACATCTGCTTTCTTTAAGTCTCCTTATATATCGATTTATTTGTTGCACTTGTTATCTGTCGTTGCCAACAGGCAATAGTCGCTACATAGTTGGAAAACCCACAGTGAATCAGGATCACATGAACGCGTTATGATTATACATATATTATGCTATACTCTCACATAAAATACGCAAGGAAAGGAACTAAGGAAAGTCATTTTCAGATGCCGAGGTCGTGTGTTTTAGATTATTAAAATTTGTAACAAATCTATGGGGGTCATCAAGCAGAACCGTTCTCAACCTAAAATGATAAATCTGTACTATACCATTGTAATAATGTAGATAAGAGATCATAGGATTATAATGTTTCCTTACATCAATGTGAAATTTTTGAGAAATCTCTACTCTCTAAAATTTGAAATATTTTCGATAAACCTGTTACTTCACACACCACTCAATACAATACCGAAAATGGCAAATAAATGATACTACAATTGAAAAATTCATATATTTTTTTGATATACCCAACCATCAAACTAAATGTATCAAAAATTCAAGACATTTGGTGAATTACTTTACAAGTTTCAGTGGTTTTAGTGACGCTACTTTTGTAATTTTAAAATTAATGGACTACCTGAAATCTTTTGTGTTTTGACTAAGCATTGGTTTTTGTTTGAAAAGTTCCGTGCAAGCAAGTTCAATGGCTTGACAAGCGTTTTTCGAAGAGAAGTGGTTTGCTGATTTTAATTGCGGTCGTACAAACATCGATAATGCTAAGCGGTCTAGTCTAGTCGCCCAAATTCAACAGTTGTTCTAGAAAACATTTTTAAGAACGTTTATGTTATATTATTTTGAGCTTTCAATGAAGAAAAACGTAATACAAAACCCCTCTAATTGTATATACAATAGAGGTCGTAGCACCACGTTCACGCCACTGTTGACCTCTACGGCCTAGCGACGAGATTCGTGTCTTATCGATCCAACGGGTCTCGGCTTAAGTCTCCGTAAATCGTAAGTGAAATCTTTCTTTCTTCGTGGCTTAATCTCGAGCAACGCTCAAAATTATTATCAAGAAAATATAACAATTAAAATTCATCACAAAAATTGAAGAGAAAGTCACTTTTAGATGTTTCTATCTGCATATTTCATTGATATCATGCACAGTCTATTGTAATACTATGACTATTGTTTTCAATCGTTACAAATTACCATGAAAATTTAACGAACATCCGTCAATGGACGGCGCTCGGTAAAGGAACAATACAAATGAATTTTTCATTATCTATCCGTACAATGTTTCGTTTTGTGTACATAATAAAACAAAAGAAAGATTTTCAGTGCTGCAGGATTACGCGTATGATTGGATATAAATTTCAAATCACCAGCATGATCAGAAATAGGTATGACAGCCAAATTTGAATGTGTTATAAATAGAGATTAATTAATTTATGATATCGACTGATGGTGCTATTGTTGTAAAACCCTTTCAATAATGAAAATCATCACTTTATTACTGTGTTAATTATTGTTAGAATAAAATTATAAAAACTTTTTTTTTGCTGCCATTTACTGCTTGTCTTGGGGTCTGTGTTTTCCTGTAATACCTTTGGTATATAGACGATGCTAACTGTTTGTAGTACATCAGTTCTGTTGCATCTGCGCGATAGAATGCCTGAAGATACCGAAAGGCGAAACCCGGGTCATTAGTAACAAAACATGTGGAATCGTACAAAGTTTTAATAATTCAAATTCGATATTGAAATTCCATCAAGCATCTTCAGTCGATATCACAAATAGGAAAATAATATTAATCGTATTTTTTTCTTTGTGTTTGAATTTCACGTTTTCATTTGAAGTGACTGTGGTTAGTTATAAACTTAAAATCGTTATATTTTAATTTGTAAACAATATTAACCGTTAGATTTTCAGAATCAAATTTGACGATAAATATAAAATTTTATTAATAAATATTAATTAAAATAATTGGTTATTATCTTAAATAAATGGTTTTAAGTCAACTCAATCATCGGATAAAAGTGAGCTTTTAAAATATAATAGTAAAACGGAAATAAACATATATTATATTCATGTTTGTTTTCTAGTGTTATTGATTCGAAGTTTTTGGCAAAGATTCTTTTTAGGTGTTGTACAAGATAAACCGATTGACCTGAAAAGCGGAGATGAAAATTCGATTTCCTCCCGATAACATGAAATTCAGTCCAACTTACGCAGGGCAACTAAATTTATCAACTCTTAAAAAGATAGTTTTCTAAAATTGGCAGAGTTTAACCCAAGACTAGCATTCTAGTTTCTATTCGGTTCATAAAAAAACACTCGTAGAGAGCAATGAAATACGACATTATTGTGTATTACAAGTGCTGTGTGTAAAATTTATAATATGTTTAGTATATTTGAGAATCATTAGGAGATTTGGTGAACGTTCTAAAATAATCTTTTTTATCACAATTAATAATTTTAATGCAACTATAATTAAAATAAAGAGAAGGACATTTTCAATTTAATATAAAATATAACTGAAACAACTCGTCATTTTCTTTTTGACCAGGTGTTGTATATTCACAAATTTTCATTACTTATAGAAACTTTTACAAGATATTTTTTATTGAAAAATATTGAAATATAATAAGCAAATAATAATAAATTAAGCGACAAACTTTGAAATATTTCAGTCACAAAGAAACACGTCCTCAAATTAAATTTTATAATTGACCCTTTGATTGCGAGGTGACGATTTTTCGATTTTGAGCAATCATGTTATTTTATTTCAATGATCAAACTTCTCGTCAATGACGCACACGTTTTAACGTGTATAACTGTAAATTTTCAGTGTTTAGCTAAGATATGATTATATTTAATGCTAAGAATATATATTAAAAACTGATTGCATAAAATAAATTTCATGTTTTAAATAAAACCAAAAAACAAATTTGAATTCTTTTAAAAATTCAATATATATATTTTTTTATGTTTGCAAACATTCCCAATATTCTTTTTATCAGTATGAAAATAAATCAATAGAAAATAAATGTAATAAGAGTCTATTAACATTATGTGGCAAGATTTTTTAGTTACCTCAGCTTTAAGCTCACTCTCCAAAACTCTCGTAGCGCCATGCTCCGCTAACTGGCGTAGACCCTCCGTAGCTTGACGGTTATAGTCCCAAAACCTGTATTCTGCAGCGTGAGATGCACCAATGACGTCACTGAATCTAGTGAGCCATCCATTTGAAGGGAAATCTTTTGGATGAGTGTGTCTTGACCACAGTCCTTCAAAAGTCACCTATTTTATCAAAAAAAACGTTCTCATAAATAATAATTCTAACACAGAAAATAAAAAAACGGAAATTCAAACTTATGTTTTTATGGACGACGTACAGCAGGCTCATTTGATTAACTACACAGTAAATTAATACTTGTGTACTCAAAAAAACTATATATGGTAGACAATATTCATTTTGTATTCGTACATTTTTCTTTCATTAGAAAATATATGATATGTCTGAATTTTTAAAATACCAGTAACATTAACTGATAAATAAATTTGTAATGGAGCTTTAACGTTCACATTCAATAAAAGAATTAAATGAATTGTAATTATATGGTTATACAATTTTATATACAGTCAAAAAATAATAAATTTCATCACAATGTAGTCATTGCAGACATTTGTATAATATATTTTATATAAATTTCAATTTACAAAAATTAGTGTTGATAAAGTAGTTAATAATTTTTCGATGAAAATGTATCATAACATATTAAAATAATAAACACAATGCAAAGGCTATTTCTAAAATTATGTTAAAATAAGATCAGAACTCGATACAAACAGTTGAGCAATCAACTTGTGATAACAAAAAATGGTCATGTTCTTAATGATGTAAAACTTGCAGAAACTTACTGAAACTCATCATCTAAAAATGTTATATAAAGAAGCGATTCGAACATGAAAATCAACCACTGACAATTTGAAAATTAAGCTTGACGTAATTGAATAAAGTTCCTCTATAATATTATTGGAAGCTTTTTAAAGCATTTATGGCAGAAAATTTTTACCTCATATTTTGCTTCATCACAAGCACAGCATTGTTGAATTATTGGCGGTTGAGTGTCGAATGTTTCTTCTATATCCTCACAAAGGGTTTTACTCAGAGGACCATCGTCCATGTACCAAATATCATGGTGTTCTATGACTGTAGCTTTTAGTGTGACGCAGCCACTTCCTGGAGGTGGCGATGACCATAGAACCTATGGGAAAGAAGAAAGCATTTTTTTATATTTATGACATATTTTTTTTAATGTGATACGTAAATATTGTGAAAATAAATCTGTCAAAGGCTGCCATAGGCAACTGAAAAAAGTGTCTAATAGAAATTCAAGTAATATGAAATGAAGAAAATTAATTTTATATATTTACTGGAGGGACTTCATGAAACTTATCAATTTGATCATCTTTTGTTCTCCACATTTCTACATGAATTTTAACTCACAGATAGGGCTTATGTTTTTGAAATCATCGGGCATACATTAAAAAAACACATGGAAGCTTATAAAGTTTGATAAAATCAGATTTGAAAGAAACTAAATTGATTGTTTTTGTCATAATACACGTTTTGAATATTGAAAATTCACTGAAATTTTGTGTGTTGTTTGAATTGGAATTTACGTGGTAGAACTCGGTTATAACATGGAGAAAAAATAGTAATGTATATTTTTATATGTATAATTATGTTTTATGTATTATTTTCTGTCGACTTTTTTTCCAAAATTTACTGAGACGTTTGTTTATTTTTCTCCAACAAATAAATATTTTCTATTCATAATATATTATAATATTGTGACCTTAACTTTTTTCTTAACATAAATTTTTGATTCAAATTTCAAAATCAAATACGAAAAATAAGTCAATTTAAATAATTTATTATTGATATCCAAGAATACTTAATCCCAGTTTAGGTAATTATTTAAAATACGCATTTTCTTGTAATCAATTCTATAAAAATATACGGACAAAATTACCAGGCTCAATCCTGAGAGAATATTGTATTCAATACATCAAACACTAGTAAGCACCTGATTGATGCAATCATAATTTACGTTACATAGTATCATTAAAAGAATTTTGAATCGCAATATTTCAATATTGAAACACCAAACGAAAATGTATCATTTGATTGAATCTTCAATGTTTCTAGAAGCGTTTTCTTGGAAGTAAACACTTCATACATGTTTGTGTAACAGAATAAATCTTATTTAAATAAAAGTCGCTTTACTTTTGTTGCTCTTTTTAATGCAAAATAAGAAACCTTTGTTAAAAGAGACCATAAAAACTTGTTTATTTTCACATTACAAATAACTTTAAATTAGTTAAAATCTTCAAGTTCCCAGGCGCTCTTTCGAATGAGATAAAATATGAACGGTCAGGGATTAAAACACACCTCCAAAGCAAACCATTAAAACGAAATGGTCGTGGTTTATTTTTCTTTGAAAATAAATCATAATTCCATGGCGACCTCGGAGGATATTTTAACACAGGGGTTTCTATTTTTGGGTTGCAGTCAAATGTAGCAGGGAAATTAATATATTATAGCATGGCTGTCCAATCTTGCGTAGTCAGAGAGCCGTATTAAAAATATATTTATTCAAGAAGATTCGTGACATGAATGAATAAAAAAAAAATGGTGGAACTTAACTTAGAAAAAGTAAAGTTTTTTATATTACACACAAACTTAAAAATCTCCACTTAAATTTAAATGATTCAGCCACTCGATCGCAGAGAACTCAGGTTATGAGAGGTTGATAAAAGTTATGAGCAGAATTCAAAAACAAAATATGTTTTAGTTTCTATATATTTATATACAATCACACTTGTAAATTTTTGGTAAAACAATGATAAAGTAACACGCAAGACCACCAATATATAAACATTATCTCAATCTTTTTTTTTTTTTTTGATTATTTACAGCGAGCCTCAATTTGACAGTTTTATTTGTAATTTTTGAAAGTGTTTTATATGATGTTATCACGAAGTGAAATTTATTTTTGTTATTGAAGAAAATTGTTAAGCATTAACGAGAATTCGCTTAAACACATTCGTGCCGGTCTTTGCACTTATCACAATTTTCATTATATAGTCAAATATTTTTTTGAAAATTGCCCCTCTGTACTATTGTTGAATAATGTTACGATACGGGAATACTTAAATAATTGTCTAATAGTTGTCCAATAATAAATGAGTATGCTATTATTGCATGGCCTGTCACACAAAAAAATATAATAATTAAAAAAATGAACATTTCATCAGTTATGAGCGATAAATGATAACTATTTTGAATTCCATAGAATTACTTCACAAAAAGATTGATTTTGTCAAGTTAGCCAGCGTAGCCGATCGGTCCAATGTAAAGTTGGACTGACTTGCGCTGCTCTTTCATTTCTATTACATTGTATATGCGTTAAATATCACTGAAAAGTTTACATTTTGGTTTGCATTTGCACTACACTAACTATATACTGCAACGTAATAGACATATAAAAAGTATAAAATTAAATAAAGTTAATCTCAATACACTGGGCCGCAGTTACTTGATATTGAGAGTCGCTGTTGTGGTGGAAAGGTAAATTAAAATTTATACCTGGACATGTTTGGAGATGCCTTTGTTTTAAATTAATGTGAAGTGGGCCGTGACTAAATAAATTAGAACAAGTAGGGTTCAAAAAGCGGCCGGGGTCTATTTATTGAAATACGGAAAACGAAATGTCCACAAAAGGTATTATACGCTTCAGTAAATTATGTTGTAAATATAGAAATCTTGATTAAAACACGTCCATTGCATTGTCTTTAGATGTAAGAAGTTTTTGGGACTGAGTATAGATAAAAACTTTCTTTTTTTTTTTTAAATTTATCGATTGATTTTTCGTTTTTAAGGAATGCTTAATCTTGTAGGAAAAAAATCTTTTTTCTACAAGAAGTGAAAAATACTGTTGAGGGTTGTTTCAGGATAAAATTCTTTTTGACGCATTATAAACCTTTAAGGAATTTAAATATAAATATATAAACAACATTGTTGTTAGAATAAAAGGCAAAACTAAGGGTTGTTTGTTTAAATTTAAGTACCAAACCGAAAAGAATCAATACATCTTAAAAACGTAAACAATGACACCACCATTATTTACATTTCCATGAGCTTGCTTGATCGACTTTCTTGTTATCCTTGTTTTTTGTGTCGTTGCTTATTATTTAATTTACAAAATTAAATGTTTAGATTTTTTGACGTTGCAGAAGCAATAAACTCATAATTTGTATAATTTACGATTTCGACTATAGATGCGTAATGGAATTTCAATATCAAAATTGTAAGAACTTCTACTGGACAGTTCTGTTGCATCCATGTGATAAAATGCATGAATATGCCGAAAGGCGAAACCTCCGTCGTTAGTGAAAAAACACGTGGAATCGTACAAATAATGTATTAATTCAAATTTTATAATTCGTAATTTTTTGTAGCGTGTATTTACCAAATAAATAAACTATAATATATGAAAAATAGATTATTTACATAAACCAATTCCTTGATGGACTGCGTTTATTTTATTTCATGACCGAATATATTAAACAATTGATTTAGTTTATTGATTGAATTGGCATTCACTTGGTAGAACTCCATTATAACACGGTGAAAAAATAGCAATGTATTTTAGTTCTACAAAATAATTTTTAACAAATATAGTTGATAGCTATTTCGGCTCACGCCATCGTCAGAACTATTCAGTTCTAGTTCAGACGATGGCGTGAGCCGAAATAGCTATCAACTATATTTGTTAAAAATAATTTTGTAGAACTAAAATACATTGCTATTTTTTCACCGTGTAATTAATTTAGTAGTGTTATTGTTTGTCAAGCTAATGGAAACTATTAAGAAAATTCAGGCTATGTTTCAATATAAAGCATATCTCTAACACGAAAGTTTTCACTGACATTACTCACTTATATTTTGAATGGTCAACTGTTAACGCATTGAAATCGGTCGTCTGAAGAGTTGAAACTTAAAATATTAGCAGTGAGTGGTTTGGAATCAGAAAAAAAACTAATTTAAAGTTTTTTTGGAAGACATAACTATTACATTTACAATACAAGTAAAATTTTCTCCATAATATCAATAATACAAATGCGGAAATACAAACAGATTATAGAATAATAAAAACACGATATTAATTACTATTTTCATTTTTTATTGTAGTATGAATAGGGCCAATTTCGCAAACATTATCAAATTATTTAAACCAAATTTATATCAAAAACTGAATTGAAAGCTTAAAAACCCAGAAGTGACAATTAACACATATAAAGTGGAAAAACTAATCAACTTTGAATGCTTTTTTTGTGTATATTATTTGAAGATTTCCCACATTTTTTCTTTTCTTTCTAGGTCCCTTAAAAAGCGTAGAATCGTGAATTCACTTTCCCTAAATCAAACAACAGCCATGGTTCATAAAAACCCATAACGTATGTGATGACGGCGTGAGAATAACATTAATATAGTGAAATATTATTATGAAAAAAAAAATGGAACCTATATCCGTAACAAAGCTGATAAAAATTTACAGATTTGAATGCATTCATTTACCTTTTTGAATTCATGTGCAGAAAATAGCTTGTTGTAAATTTATTTTGACAGGTGTAAAGTGATGGGTAAAAATCCAGCACGCGAATTTGCCGCTTCATCCCGTTTTACTGTCATGAACGAGATGCGTCGTAAAAATAACGGCGTCAGCTGTGCGACTAGACAGTCGCCATATTGTTACAAGCGCCATGTTGGATTACTGTCATCATTTGGCGGGATTTATTATGTAAATATTTGTAGCGTTGATTGACAGATTTATGATGGATCGATCACAAGTTCAGGCATTTATAGATTGAATGGGACATCTTACATTTTTTAGGATTGTTATATGTCATTCATTCAATATTAACTGTCTTTTGTTACTTTTGTATTTTTTTTAATTTCTCAAATAATTAAACAAAACACTTTTAGTTTATTCTTGCGTTTTATTGATGAATTGTGGCCTCTAAATATATACGTCTTAAAATTATTATAAATATAAGTTAAGAATAATAATTACGGCTTATAAAGCTCGTTGCATTAGGTTTACATAATTTGAGCTTTTCAATTGTTCAAGATTCTTTTAAATGCATATTTCTGGTTAAGCTGAGCTTTGGTAAATACACATTCATATTTGACAATAAAAAGCTATATCTGGTCTATATTTAACAGTTTTAAAATAAGCTTTGATGCATAATCAACAAATGTATATATTTCTTATGTGTAAATATTATAACAAAAAAACAAAAATAGAGTCAAATAAAAGATATCTTTGTCAAGGGCGTCGTTTGAGTAAATATAGCAAAAATATTTAACAAAATTAATTGAAAAGAAGAAGATTGACGGTAAGGTTTTATTTTTATACTAAACGTCGAATTTTAAAAATAGCAACAAATTCTCAGACGCGCTTATCGATGAACTTTGCTGAAAGGTTAAAAAAGGAAGTAAATGTGCTTGGAATAAAATATGCGTTATTCACTGGTTTCCTAAGCATTTTTATTTTATTTGTCACTTTTAATGTGTTAACTGTCGCTTTTGTTTTGGTAAAAAAGCATTATATTTTAAACAATGATTTTTTTCCACATATTAATATTTTTATTAGTTGATAATTCATGCGATGGACAAAACGTTCATGATCGTTAAAATGTTTAATGTGAAAATATGATCAAAATTAATTTATTAACATTTCAAAATTGCGCTTCCGTAGATACTTCCTTATGATCCTTAAACCGCATAAGATCTGTATATATATATATGTTAAGTTATTTTGACGGATAAATTTTTAATATAAATTGTTACAACTTAGTACGATTCCACATGTTTTGTCACTAACGGCCCACGATATGCCTTTCGGCATCTTCAGGCATTCTATCACACGGATGCAACAGAACTGTAAATGCCTGAAGATGCCGAAAGTTGAAACACGGGTCGTTAGTGACAAAACATGTGGAATCGTACAAAGTTGTAACAATTCTAATTTAATATTGAAATTCCATCAAGCACCTTCAGTCGATTTCATAAGTTGGATAAATGTTTCTTTATATTTTTTCAAAAGATACTAATAAATAACTAAATTTGAATTGCTTATACTTTGTACGATGCGTTAAAACTTTTTTCGATTCACACAGATGCAACATATGTATGATATGCGAAACCTGCGTCGTCGGTGAAAAAAACATGTGGGATTATCCAAAGCTTCAACAATTAAAATCTTATAATTTGAAATTTCATCAAGCACTTTCAGTCGATATCATAAATTAATAAATAATTAAATAGCCAGTTTTTATCCTTAACGACTTCATCGTATAATTCATCTTTATGTCAATGATCACCGAGATGTTTAGGGCCGCGTGTTAACTTAGTTATGTAGCTCGGGATGGAAGTCTTATGTAACATACACAATGTATCAATTTGTATGGAGGTTTTGGCAGTTATAAGATAAATATAGGGAAACGTTTGATTGCAACGCAAATTTGCATTGCGATAGGAAGTCTTGTAGGCCTTTGCGAAACTATTCTGTTCGAGGGTAATTCACTTACGTACCTAAATAAACACGCATGATGGGCGCAACACTCATGTGATCTGTTGAATTCTGTTTGAAGTAAACCCCTTCATAAATATAAATGGATATGATATGTGTTATCTAGTTTTGAATACGAAGTAGTAACTATTTTATGATCCAGTTGGCGTCGTGTATATACACAGTAGAGTTCTTCACTTATGAAATCACGCAATAAAATAAATTTGTAAATAATCAAAAGTACTGGAATTAATATGGCATTTACTTGATATAATTCCATTATAACACGATGAAAAAATTGCAATGTATTTTAGTTATGATGAAGGCGTGAACCGAAATATATATTTTATGTTAACTACATATTTTTTAAATTTTGTTGAACTTAAATACATTGCTATTGTTCCACCGTGTTGCACTGAAATTATTTTATATATAACAAATTTGAATTGTTGAAACTTTGCATGATTCTATATGCCTTTTCACTAGCGACTCGGTTTTCGCCTATCTGAACTGACACACTGAATTTGAATTTGAATAGATTTTTCGGGTTAGAAACAAATGATATGGAATCATACAGTTTCAACAACTAAAATTTAAAATCGAAATTCCATGAATAATTTCAGTCGATATAATAAATTAATTTAAAGTTTATTTCATAGCAACATATTTTTCGATAATGTTATTTACGATATCTATAATAAGCTGTATACAGGTACGGTACCAAGTGTCATATTCAATTTAAAGGCAGTGTATTTAAATAAAAATTAAAAAAGGAAGGTTATGTACTATTTCCACAAATTTATACTGACGAAATCGGGAACACTTTTGTGCAACATCAGTTTCCCAACGCTTGCGAGGATTAAAATCGATTCTAATTTTGAGAATATAAAACATGTTTTCTTATTGAAATAATTTACTTCGGGAATAAATTAGAAATACTCAAAAACACTACATTAATCAATTTATTTCATTTGATTAAATGTGTTTTATTTTAAAAATAAAATTTTACGTTGATTTGATTCAACAGCGACAAATCGATTTAATTATTACAAAAAAATGTTTCGCATTTTACAAAAACAAGTTTAACAATATGTTTTATGATATCGACTGATCGTTGTATCTTTTACTTATGATCGGTTCAATAAATTGACAATCTCATGAAGCTTATTCTTATATTGCATCACTAGATGTTTAATCGTTACTTGCCAAATTGAAATAAGTAGGTATTTCTTAGAAAAAAAGAAAACTCAATTATATTTTATTAATGATATTTTATTATTATTTGTTGTAAAACATTTTTAAGAATGACTCATTAACAATATTAATCGTTTTTAAGGTGTTAACTGTCACTTCTTGATGGAAAGGCATGATATTTTAAATAATAAAAACACATTTTTTAGTACTTATTTCCACAATATATTTTTTGATCAGGACCGGTTTCGCTGATCGCGAGCATTATCAGCTGATAGAATACAATTTACCAACAAGTCTATTTATTCAAAACAAAAAAATAATTTGAGTTAAAGGTAGCAGGTGTACAAAACCATGAGTTCAAGAACTAGGAAACAATTTACATAAAACCATACAATATTGATACAAATAAAATAAATTAGCATAAAAATTAAATGTTCACAATCACTTATTTAGAATTACAAATACAATTATGGTAATATAATCCATTAGGAGCTCTAAACAATCAATTAGGAAGTAAGGAGTGGGAAATTTTAATGACGAAAATAACCTATTTAATAAAAATAATAAATACATATTTTTTATTAAATAAATTCAGTGCTAGTGCCAGTAGTTCATCGTTGAGACGAAAACTGGACAACGCAGCTCGCCGCCGCACCAAAAAAATGTTTAAAGATATCAAAATTTTCCATTATTACTTATTAGATTAGATTTTTTCACTTTAGATTCATTTTTTGTTTGTTTTTTTTTTATCTAGCCAATAATTCAGCATGCCATCAGTGCGAAAAACCAGGACATCTTCAAAGGTGTCCAATATGAGCGATCAGGCCTTAGCACTCGTTAAACACATACTAGGGTATATTAATAAGGCGGTTTTTAAGGCATTATTGCCAATTTTCCTGCTGATGAAGACAAATATGCTTCGGAAAGTTTGCTTCCATTCCAGTCATCAACACTGAAGCAATCAAAAACAAAAAACATCGGCCTCTAAAGCGGCCGTCTGTATCAGTTGTCCCGAGACAACAGCCGTACCGTCCCTGGAGTCGTCTCCGAACAAAGCAAAGTCACCCAGTGACATAATTAAGGCTATAGAAAATTACTCGACTTATTCAGATGCGTCAATAAACAGCGAATCTGACTCGTATAAGATGGCATCAGGCAGAGATAGTTTTGCCTGGCCATCCCAACTAAGCAAAGAGGACAACTTAATGGTAAACAAAGAAACCTCTGTTGGAAACCATACTCCAGAAGTGGTTACCGTGAGCCCTCTTCCCTCTTTGAAAAGTCATCGGTAAAAGTCTATTTCACCGGGGGTCCTCTCATGCGCTCCTACTGATGCTTGGGGTAAGAAACACTTCAATAACGGTAACCTTCAAAGAAATCAAAAAATCCCTCCGATTATCTTACATAAAAAAGCAGACTATATGACGTTACTCAAGGATGCTAGACTTGCAGGCGTTGATTTAGGAAAGGTGACAGACGTCAAGCTTGGAGTAAAAATCCAGCCTGCCTCAATCAGCGCCTATAGACAATTAACTAAACTCCTTGAGACTCGGAATTCGCCGTATCACACATATATGCTAGACGAAGACAAGCCACTAAAAGTGGTCTTGCGAGGCATTCCGACCTACATTTCTGATGAGGACATTTTGAGTGAACTCGAGCTACTCAAATTTCCCGTCAAAAAGGTCCATAAAATGAAGGGCAGCGCTAATAAAACAGCGCTTCCTCTTATCCTCTTAGACGTTGAGGGGAACCAGAGCGGGAAATGAATTTTTAATCTGGCCTCACTGTTCCACTACAGCATTGTTGTTGAAGCACTGAGGAATAAGACCTCGGATGGTCAGTGCCACCGTTGTCAAGTGTTTGGTCACTCAGCATCATGCTGCCGTGCACGAGCATACTGCGTGAGATGCGCGGGTGAACATACTTCTCAGGAGTGTACGTTCACGAAAGAGAACGGTCCAGCGAAATGCGTTAATTGTAATGGGCCTCACCCAGCAAGCTACCGTGGTTGCAATATCCGAATAGAATAAAGAAGGCTAAACCGCTTCGCACGAGACCTCAAGTAATTGAAAATGATAGATGGCCGTTGCCAACATTTTATGAAGCCAAGGGCTCTTCGACATCAAAGTCACAAGCTGTAGCGGCTAAGTTGACTCCTGACTCCCAACCGCCTAAACCAAACGTAAATGCTCGCATGGATCATAAATCCATGCTCGAGGAATGGCGTATCATCGTGTCAAAGGGAAATCAATTCCTCGTGAAACTATACGTCCAAAAGGCGTCTTTATCAAAACCTCGTAATCGGCAAAGTGCTGTCACACAAGTCCGGCTATAGGCTGATACCATAGCGGACTGGTGTGAAAACTGGCGAATTAAAATCAATACCGATAAAAGCACTGCAGTTATGTTTTCAAAGGGTTTCATTAGAAAACCCAATTTTGATTGCATTCGTATGCAAAATACAGAAATCAAGTGGTCCAATACTGTCAAGTATCTAGGACTCACTCTAGACAATAGACTTAAATTCTATGAGAACACCGTGATTAAAAAACGTCAAGCTTATGGTGTAAAAGCTAGACTTAACTTTATGCTCAATGTGAAGAGCAAGCTTACTCTCAAAAGCAAGCTGCTCCTCTATACAGCTATAACTCGGCCAATTATGGTTAACGCTACTCCAGTATGGGCTTATGCTCACCAGAAGCATCTGAAGACACTTCAAATTGTTCAAAATAAATCATTGCGACAAATATGTAATGCCCCGTGGTACGTTCGAAATTCGTTGCTACATAGAGACTTGAAAATGCCTACAATTCGAGAGTTCGTTCGTGAAATGTCTCGAGACTTTCACAGCGATATAGGCAAACATTATAATCCTACAATTTCTTATCTACATAATTATGATGAGACAGTACCGAGTAGTCGTCTAAGGCCAAGAGCGGTTCTGCTCGATGACCCGCCATAGGTTTGTTGTTACAGATCTTAATCCTAACATGGACAACCTCGGCATCTGAAAATGACTTCCCTATTTTATTCCCTTACGTATTGTATATGCATGCGTGTGGCTGTGTGTGTGCCTGTATGCACATGTATGCGACCTAATATTGTCAACAATGACACAACAATTATAACAAAATTAAATCTATATATGGGAGATGGAGGAGACCTGAAGTGCTCTGATGCTGACGCGTCATAGATCTTAACGCTTCATGAATTTGATATCCCAAAAAAAAAACCATACCCTATACGTTTGCATACAAACTCTCATTTTGGAATTACATTACGCAACGGCGTAACACTCGTAACTAAGCTATTGCGTATGTCCCTTCACCTCCCCTCTTTTGGGAATAATGGGGCACAATTTCAGGCGGAAACTTTAATGAAAACATCTCCAGTATGGAAACATAATAATGCTTTAAGGATATTTCATTCGCAACATGTTTGCTTAATAAACAGTTTCAGATTCCGAATAAAGTTTTCAAATAACATTATATGTGTGACACAGTTGCGTCAGAACTAACGCGATAAATTATGAGGAAATAGTGTGGAACGACGTTTAAATGATATACATACATTTAACGTTACGTAATTGAAAATCACGCAACCGATTTGACAAATTTAATTTGACGGTATCACAATATTTTTCACACCTTCATTATAATTTATAATATTAAAAAATATTGGGTTTTTACGTAGTATGTTTGTCTATGTAAAATTTTAAACTTTTTTTAACTTTTGGCTGTAAAATAAAAGATACAAAGCGTGTTAGCACTATTGACAAATACAGGATATTTGCTTATTTTAAAATTCCAAGTCAAAACATATTTATGATAGATTCCACCAAAGTAGGTTAAATACAAGTTAAACATTAAGGTCATGAGTGCAAGATGTAAAAATAGCAATGTGTTTGAGTTTTACAAAATTTATAAAATATATAGTTGACAGCTATTTCGGCTGACGCCTTCATCATAACTAAAATATATGGCTATTTTTTCACCGTTTTATAATAGAGTTCTACCAAATAAATACCAATTCAATCAATAATATCCTGAATGCAGTTCCAGAAAAGTTTACTAGTTGAAGAAAAGGAGTTAATGAATGGTGAAATTTATGTCGTTTTGTCGTTAAATACTCGGGTTTCGCCTTTCGGAATCTTGATGAATTTTGTCATACGGATACAACAGAGCTGACACCACATCAATAGATGTAGCTAGATTCTAGAATGCCTGGATACGACAAAAGGTGAATACCACGTCAAATCAAATTTTGATTTTGGAACTCCATCAAGCACCTTCAGTCGACATCATAAATTAATAAATGTTTATTAAATACAACTGGTATATATTTTAAAATATAAGTTAATGATGAGGAAAACTGTGCGCTACAAAAATTCTTTTCTGCTTTATCTTTTGAGTCAATGAACATATTAGTATTATGCAGAAATACCAATGTAATTCACGATGTAAGTATGCTTGTTTAAATGTGTCACATTTCTTCCACAATAATAATATAATACATGTGGTTGCTAAGCGACTAAAAAATAACGATATGGTACGGTAGATGTTACATTTGATGACTGAATGCGCTTGATGGAAATTCAATACCAAATTTGAATTGTTGAAACTTTGTACGATTCCAAATGTTTTGTCACTTACGACATGGGCCCAGGTCGTTAATGACAAAACTTGCGGAATCGTAAAAAAATTCAACAATTTATGATTGAAAAAATATTTAGATAATAATTTGATAAAAAACTTGTTAAAAAATTTCTTACCTGAACATCACTCTTGGCGAATGAGCTGGAATGCGTGACCGCGTTGGGACATTTCTCGCTAATCTTCGTGAGAGAGTCCCCAAGAATTGAGAAGGTTCCTGCGTCAGGATTTACTGATCCTTTGTGTGCGACAAACGAATCAGACATCGTGTCTCCTGGCTCAGCGACTATCAGGAAACCAGTAAATCTGCTGGGAACCTGGAGGTTGCTCTGCGCGCGAAGAGTAACTGCAATGAAAAGAGGAAGGGGTTTTAGAAATGGAGCAAAAGATGACTTAGTGGCCATCTCTATAAATATGAATTCATTCCATTATAATTGACATCTTCTTATAAAAAAGCGAGACTGATAATTTTGAACAATAAGAAATCAATAGAAAAAAATATGATCTTTAAAATTACCTGACGAACATTAACCCATCACACTCCTACTTATAGCATTTCAAGGAATTCAATTCAATGAAATGAATTTATTTCAAAGACTTTTTATAATACCATTTGGGTTACTTTTAAGGTGTCAACTTTCACTTATTAATCGGAAGGCTATTTTAAATAAGAAAAACACATTTTTTCGTACATATTTCCGCAATATATTTTTTGATCAAAACCGGTTTCGCTCATCGCAAGCATTATGAACTGACAGAACTTTCTTTTGCTGTTTCAACTTATTCGCATTAGAGTATAGGTTCCCAACTTTGTTCTCGTAGTGACCCCTTTTCATAAAATCCATGTGACCCGCGACCCCTTGTACAATCCAAAAGCATACAATTTTTTTTTTATGCTGACCATATAAGTTGGTGACCCCAGGTTGGGAACTTATGCATTATAGCATATCTTATAGAACAAGGGGGCGCAAACTTTTTGAAGTGAGAAGCTACATTTAATTAAAATTTTTATGACGATCGATTTGTATTGAGAATTGTGTGAAACCGGTCCTGATCAAAAAATATTATTGTGAAAATAAGTACTAAAATCGTGTCTTTATGACATAAAAAAAACTTTTAGGGTTTGTTCAATTTCTTCAAATTACTATTAACACAATAAAAAAATTATATTAAAATAAATTTTGTGATTAAATAAATAAAAACAAATCTTTAGTAAAAAATTGCGAACAAGCGAGTTATGAAAATATTGAAAACAAGTTTACTTCACTAAAATCATAAATCATCCAACTGTAGGCAAGAGATAAAATACTTTTTCATGTAGGTTAACAATAATAAAGCCTGTATAACTCATTTGATCTTGACCGTCGTCGGTATTTTAATAGATACCCTAATTTCGAAAATCTATTCTCATAATGTACATCATCTCCTCAGATTTTATTGTCAGAAAATCTCACAAAATATTCAGGTCTGTGGGGAAATTGAAATGTGCAAGAAGTATGTCACTTTTTCTTACATAGAGCAGGCAAGAAATATATCTTGGGAAAAGAAAAAAACCATTTGAAAGAAAATTTATTTTTTCCCACGGGAAATTCCGTAAACCCCCAATATTTATTATCCCTTTATTTTTTGTGATTCAGAAAATAGGAAATGAAATAAATGGAATGCTCTCGTATTTATTATGTACATTAATTACGGAGGTGTTAGCGGTTTTTCTATTGTTTTATTCGTTATAATGTTCGTCAGTCGACTCATGTACAATTTTTATTGAAGCGTCTAGCCAACATAATGACATTGTGTATTTTAGCAATTAAGGCTATGACAGAAAACGGTACACTTAAATGCATGCAACTAATTCTTAAAAAAACATTTATTGACTTTTTACGCTGCGGAATATACCCCATTAAAAGCGTATGAAAGTGGCGGTGGGTGCGACGTTGGGTATTCTATGAATTTTAAATTAGTTTGATATATACCGTCCTAAGACAAAATCCTTTTTATAACGAATAAAGCTTCTCATCGCTTGATACTTAGGTCGATTAGTAATAAAGCGATAATATTAACAGGTATCTTAAATAAACACATTTTTTTGTACTTATTTCCACAATATATTTTTTGATCGGGACCGGTTTCGCTCATCGCGAGCATTATCAAATTATAGAATACAATTAACAAGCAAGTTTATATCTACAAAATATTTGAGTTATAGGTAGCAGGAATACAAGAACATACGTAGCAGGTATACGGAAACACTAAGATTTTTTTTTAAATTGTTACAACTTTGTACGCTTCCACGTGTTTTGTCACTAATGGCCTGGTTTCACTTTTCGGCATCTTCAGGCACTCTATCACACGGATGCAACATAACTGACTGTCGTTAGTGACAAAACATGTGGAATCGTTCAAAGTTGTAACAATTCAAATTTAATATTGCAATTCTATCAAGCACCTTCAGTCAATATCATAAATTAAACTAAGAAACAATTTACAGGAAACCATAAAATATTTATACAAATAATGTAAAATTAGTATAAAAATTAAATATCTACAATCACTTATAAAAAATTTCAAACAAAATTTAGGCAAATCAATAAACCATTAAGAGCTCTGAACAATCATAAAAATCTCATTAAGGAAGTTAGTTGTTGATAATGCTCGCGTTTAACTAAACATGTCCCGATCAAAAAATGTATTGTGGAAATAAGTACTAAAATGTGTATTTTATTATTAAAAATATCATGCCTTTACATCAAGAAGTGACGGTTAACACCTTAAAAGTGAATATCAACAGGATTGAATTGACCAAATAAAGATTTGTACAATAAAAAAATACGATAAAAAAGCACTGCAAAATCTAGTAGTTCAATGCTTAAAAGTATATTGTATCGCACGTTCTCAATGCATGCTTGCTTGAGACTGTTGCAATTGCAACAATTTATATTGGAATGGCAATAAAAAGCGTAACGTTCCAGAAATGCAACACTATAGAAAATTTTTGAATACTTCATTTGATAAACGTTAATTTGTTATAATAAGAAATGTGGTCATAAAAAACTTCATACTGATGTAGTTTTTTTACGCTGGAGACAGCGCTTAATGAATAATTTTGTCTAAAATCTCAAAATCTTGCAAAATTTACAACGTTCTTAAAAAGTATTTAATTAAAAAGGATTAAATTTATCGTACTGCGTCACATGTTCTTTTACTTAAATAAAGTGGTCCCATATTTTAAAACAAATCTCTTACACAAATAAACGGAACCCGTATATTTTTTATGAGTAAATATTGTCGCAATAAAAGCATTTTTCAGGCTAACCCGGAATGTAATTCGCAAAGGCCTATTCTTTGTCATAATCCCTTTATTCGCAAAGGATTAGTCGTAATTGTGTTTGTGCTTCGAGTGTCTTCATAATCGTTATTTCTGATGTAAAATTTTAATTTATTTCTAGATTTATTACGGCATCAAAAACATATCATTATTATAAAATATTATATAAAAGTGCTGAGCGTCGAAAATTGCTTTCCATTATAATTTTCTATTCCTTTATTAATTGAAACATTGATAGTTAAGTAGGCATTTTTTTAAAAATATTATAGCTGACAGATTATACATAGACATATATAACACGGTACAAAGTCTAAGTGATGTGAAATAAACAGCTTGATAAAACAATAAAATAAACGTTTAAATAGTTAGACGCGATGTTTAGCACTATTGCCACAATTTTATATTTTCAGTTCAGAAGGGTTTCTCTCATCGTAAGTGATTAACTAACTTTTCCTGCTCTGAATGATATTACATTGTGGAGTTATTTATTTTTTAATTTACATATAATGTCTTCCCACCAATACGTCAAAGTTAACACGGTAAAAAAGCAATGTATTTTAGCTCTACAAAATTTATGAGGTAAATAGCTGTCAATTTTATAACACGGTGAAAAAACAGAGCTAAATATTGTAGAACTCCAAGTAAATGCCAATTCACTTAAACAAATATAAACCTTAAACATTTGGAGAACTAAACAACATTTCTACTTTTTTTAGCAATTCTACCAATTAAATTCAAATTCACTAAAAAGAAACTAAAATATTATATACATCGAATCTACAATATTTACGTAAAAGTTTTCATATGAAAATATTTTAATAGCGATCCATACTTAAAAAAATATTTAGATTAATCTTTGTAAAATCAGGTTTATAAAAATTCACAGGTGTTCTTGAGAATAAATAATTATTAATGATAACTTTAAGGGATCATAACTTAGAAAAACATACAGAGAAGATTTTGCTAGCATGGTAAATATCAAATGACGTTTCACTGAAAAAACTATTTTTTTTAATTGCTAGAGGAATTTATGATGTTTTATGACAGTAATTACATTTCATATGCTAACGTTTCTGAGAGAGAAGCTGATAGCAATTTCGATTCGCTGCAAATCGTTAGTTTGTTTTTATTTTCTTTGCTGCTCTAGTTGCAAAGACATCTAAGGAAGTGAATGTAATGTTTATAAAACCTAACGAAGAGCTATCATACCGAACGTCTTATACATAGAAAATAAATATCTCTTAATACTTCAAAATGATGGACTTGAGTCAAAACAGTTATCAACTCTATATTTTATGAATGTATTAGAAGTGAAAAACCGCATTATCTAAATAAATGCAATTTAAAAAAAACGGCAGAAAATGGTAATAATTTAAAAAAATATATTTAAAACATTGTTTTTTTTATTTAAGCATAGTTGTTAATCAACATTCGTTTTTCATTTATAAAAACTACAAAATTCACAATAAATTTATTAAATATAATTAAAACATTCATACAAATATAGTACATTTGAATAAAAAGATGTTTAAACTCATTCGATGTTGAATCTGAAATATTCAATATCAATACAATGGTATGGCCATGTGTATCTAAAAAATACGAATACTACAGTGCACTTTGACATATCTGCTTTATCACAAACTGAAACTGCAAGCATAGTCCATACAGGAAATCATATGCATTTAAATTGCTGACTATATTGAAAACACATCCAATATTCTGTAATTTTCCAAACTGTAACCAGCCACGTAAAAATATATCTATAATTTGGTTAAAAACGATATTTATGTTGCCAAGTAATGCTAGTATGCAATGTCAATTATTTTTTAAACATAAATATTCGTATCGACCGATTTTTTCAGAAAAGGCGAGTTACCGTTTTCCTATAATATTATATATAAATACAAGTTTATTTGATGATAACTAATATTTAACGTACGTATAATATGAATAAACTTCAAAATATTTTGTTTTCCCTTATGATATCAATAACTGTTTACAAGTGATAGAAAAAATGTATTTTTTTTCAATGGTGTATAGCGTGTTAAGAATGATTTTTGCTTTATTTGAGTTTTCATGATGGCACAAATCCTCTCATAGTAACAGAGTTACTTTCAAACATAAAGCACTCGTTGATAAGTGCTGTCGTAAGCTTTTGCGTGTTTTGAGCTTTAACAGCTAAAAGCTACTAACTAACATGACTGATCCATCAGCAGTAAACAGAAAAAAACAGTGATTTTTATCAGAATTTTTCTCAAAAACGATTCTTCTTTGTTTTCGTAAGATTTTCATGATAAAGTCACAGAAAAATTTTAAAAGTATTATATAGTGAAAAAGCACAAAGATTATATATTACAAGCAAAGAGTATCATCACTTCAATATTAATGTTTGAATACAATAATTAAATATCATGTCAGTAAAATATAACATTCAAGCAATGAAAAGCTTATATTTTAAAAGTTCTTTTTTGATAAATAACATTAAAAACGTTTAATCAGTAATTTTTTAGAATAGAATTATTGTATCTGTATAATGAAATGCTGTAATTATTTAGTGAATTTGATAGACATTTACATAATTTAATCGATAGAGTTAAAACAAAATATGCAAACATTAATCAGCTTTGTCTACGTTTTATCAATTTTAATTGAATATAGAGTTTAAAAATTTTCTATTTATTGACAAATATAAAACCGTTCAATTATTATACGGGTTTTCTTGATGGATATACATTTTAAAAATTAAGATTAAAAAATATTTTAGCTGTAACAAGTTAGATTCTTCAATATTTTACGTTTTAAAAGTTGTACAGCTTTCATGCATCATATTTTTGATTGAAAACTTAATGCTTTGTAAATAAATATCATATTTTTATTGCTATGGCTATATCAATTCAAATTTAATTTGATTGTTTTTTCGTATTGTGTTTATAAAACAATTGCATTTTTTGTTTTACATAAGCAACAATTTTTTTAACTGCTCAACTTTAACTAATTTTAAAGTTATCATGCTTTTAGTCATTGCAAGCCACTTTGTCCCTATAACTCAAGTTACAATCTGAAGTTTTTAAAGGATATTTTATTGATGTTTGAGTGTTAATGTTTTTCCAAGTCTACGATAATTAAATAAAAAAAGTTTGGGTAAAAAATATGTTATTTTATATATTTGTTCATAATTATCATTTGCGTTAATTTTGTAACGTATACATGACATTTTTCTTTGCTTCAAATGACACCATGATTAAATTGTATGTCTAGTACCATTCAACTTAAAATTAAATGTTTCCATGGAAGTTTTGTTTCGTCAAATAAAAAGTTTGGTCGTTGGTTTGCCCAAGTAAATGAAACATGGAAATTAAAAGTCTTGCAAATTCAGTATTGTAAACTTAACAAATAATTAGAAGAGAGTGTTGGAATACAATTCAAAATTACCCTTGAGATTGAATAAAGTAAATCAACTGATTTCCCAAAACAAATTTTGCTAAGTATTTGGTCTTAGGTCTCAAATTTAAGGAAACTTAAAAGACGCGGAATACCGTAAGATTTTCCATTAACTTATTTTCTTAAACGAATTAGCCGTGAAAAAGTAATTTTCATTGTCAAAGATTTATTTTATTTAACTCTTATTTTATTTTATTTTTTTTAAGATATAGTTGATAGCTATTTCGGCACACGTCATCGTCAGAACTATATGTCTTATAAAAAAATTGTAGAACTAAAATACATTGCTATTTTATCGCCGTGTTATAATAGAGTTCTACCAATTAAATGCCAATTCAATCAATAAACTCCACGGAGTGTTTATTTAAGACGCACCCAACGTATTATTAGTAATCGTAAGTATCTATATTTCAATAAAAAAACAGAATACAATGTACTTTTAGTTTTTGAAGATTTTGCATTAAGTTACTTATGAATACAACATTATTAAAAATTTAAATAGTGCAACAAAAAAAATTAAAAGTTTATTGAATTTTTTTTTAAGATATAGTTGATGGCTATTTCGGCTCACGCCCTCGTCAGAACTATGCTTAAAAGATCATTTGCTTATCTATACATAGCTGTGTAGAAAAGATACATACATATACAAATACATCTTCTCTTTTGTTTTAACGACATAGCTTGTTTCTTGCTAGCAATAAAACTAAAAATTGTAAATGAAAATAAAAGGCGGCTATATCAATAAGTTTACATATGGTACGGAAATGGTCTATTTCGGAAACAAAACAGCCCCCTGTAGAGGGTTAAGCAATGGCGATCGGCATATATTAGTTTGTTCGTTAAGAAGAAAAAAAAAATTTGTAGCTCTAAAATACATTGCTATTTTTTTCACCGTATTAAAAATGAAAAGCTCTTGTGTGTGCTAAATTTCAATTTATTGGACATAAACCATTCGTACCATAACCAAAAATAATAAGACTTTCCTGTGATTTAACAGGCAGACAGTTTTTAATTAAAACTGTAACTATCCTTCCACGTGCGCAACCATTTTGTAGAATTCGAATTGCCCATGTTACGACATATAAGTATCGACTAACTAGCACACCAGATGTCGTTGGGTTAATGTGGTGTTAAAATAAGTGAACTAGAAATTTCCAACAAAATGGGTATGACTTCTGGAAAATGGAATCTAACAAGTTGTGTTACATACCTCCTCATAGTTTGACGCAAAAGTAATGATTAGGTCTCATAAAAATTTATTTAATAACCATCTCAAAGCTATTACGAAAAATAATGAATTGGTTCACTTACAACACTGTGCATACTCACAGTAAAACTAAAAACGATGTTTTTTTAATGAATTACCATTATTTCACTGTTTATATAATAATGTTACTTTCAGATAAGCTACAAATTTTTTTGAACTGAAATAAATGGACCCAAAATTTAACGATAGTTTTGTGTCTAAAATTGCGTTCCCAAGAATTTTTTTAATTATCATTTATTTAACACTCATTTTTAAGACAGCGTAAACTGTCGATCACGAAGCAAAATATAGACGATACCAATCATTATATTAATACAATATAATTTTGACAATATTAATCGGTGCTTTGAATTTAAAAATAAATATTTTTAATTATAAGTGCGAGTTGATTGTTATAAAAATTCTAATTAAATATAGCATTTCACTTCAAAAAGGTAGCGCACCCTTTTTCTTACAGATATATTCTAATGCAAATAATTTTAAACAGCAAAAGAAAGTTTTGTCAGCTGGTGAGCGAAACCGGTACTGATCAAAAATATATTGTGGGAATATGTAATAAAAAACGTATTTTTATTTTTTAAAACACCTTCAAGTGAAAAAATTATATGCCTTTAACGTTAAAATTATGAAACTAGTGAAACTTGTGCTAATCTGAATACAGTTTTTTTTATGTAGAACCAAAATAAATAACACTTTTTTCACCGTTTTATAATAATATTCTACAAAGTCAATCTCAATTCATTCAATAATAATTATAAAATTTGAATTGTTACGACTATGTACGATTCCACATGTCTTGTCACTAACGACACGGGTTTCGATTTCGCCGAAATCGCCGAAAGGCGAAACACGGGTCGTTAGTGACAAAACACGTGGAATCGTACAAAGTTTTAACAATTCAAATTTGATTTTGAATTTCCATCAAGCACCTTCAGTCGAAAGTCAGTAAATTATAATAATCTATAACTTAAGTTGTTGTATTTATTTATTTATTTTACGCCTAATTAAATTTTGTGAAAATTTGTAATATCTTTCAATTTAAATAAAATATTTTTTTGGAAAAAAAGCTTCCGGCTACCGCTAGACCATTTTTGAGAAAATATTAAGGAAAAAGGGCTGTTTAATAGTATTATAATAAAATAGCCCTATTCGATGGAGTAATTTGGAAACGCATTCGAAACATTTATGGGAGATCATAAAACACGCAGTAACGGCACCTTACAACACAGCTTGAATGTATAAAAATTATTACTTAGGAGCACAATCGTAAAAAAACCTATAGGAAAAATGTCGTTAAATTTAATATGTTTTCCCTCAAACTAACATTAAATTTAATAACATGAAAATATTCTTTTTTGACATACAAAAGCTTATAAAATGTAATATAATAAAATGATATGCGGAAAGTATTAAGAAATAGACATCCTCTATCATGAATATTGATACGATGTGAGCCTTGAAGTGGTCCCAACTAGATCTACTTTCATACGAGACGATTTCAGACTAGAATTTAGAATTGACTATGCTTATCTTTGACCCAGTACGCTTTTTGAGAGCCATTTTGGATAGTAAACATATCTATAATGTGATACACATAAATATTTCAATAATTCCGTAAGTTTTGTTGCGTCCGTGTGATAGAATGCCTGAAGATACATAAAGGTGAATCCCGGGTTGTTAGCGAAAAAACATCTAAAATCGTTCAAAATTTCTACATTTCAAATCTAATGTTGAAATTTCATCAAGCACCTTCTGTCGATATCATAAAATATTATACATTAATTTATTTATTTTAAATTTAAAGAATAAATAAATTTTATATGTATTGAGATTTGAACCCGATTGCAACTCATTGTTACCGTTAAACTACATTCTAATGACCACAGTAAGTAACTGTTGGAAATCTTCGAAATGTTCGATGTATTTTTATTTAAGTTTGCTGTGTTTACAGGGCTATAATATTGATTTAATATATGAAGCAAAAAATTTAATAACGTCCTTACTTTTGATTAGAAAAATGTTAAAATATTTATTAGTAAATACTATTCCTACAATTTTATAAAAGAAAAATAAAATTTATTGCAGGATATATTCATCAAAGATAGCCTTATTATGAGAAACGATGATAAATTCAGAGCAAAGTACCTTTCTCGATGACATACATCCATTTTCACAGAATATTCTGTTTTTTACTCTAAAAATATACAGTAAAATAATCAAAGCATGTTTTGAAGCTTTACTCACAAAAATAACATAGTTATATTTGGAAACCGTTCAAGTGCTCAATATTTATGACAAACAAGTTAACTTTTACTTTAATATCTTAGCATTAAGCATTTGATCTGTTTTAATATATTTTCATTTATTATAAAATAAATTTGAAAGCGTTTGAACTTTGTGAGCGTAAATTATTCAAAAGGAGCTAGAAATTCGGAGAGCCTTACGCCTTTGCGCAAAACAGGATTTACATAAAAGCAATTACTACTTTAATCTGGATACATGTCACTCTCTTTTTGAAGACTTTCATTAAACTTTGCATTTAAATATAAATAATTTATTTAAAATTTTAAGCGCTAGCAATTTTCGAGCGAATATTTTGTTATCTTTCGAAGTTTAAAGATGACTTAATAAAATAATAATAGACATATTGGCAAGCCTTTTTCTAGCAATAGAAAAAATTAAATGATGAATACAAACATTGACAGAGTATGAACAGTTCAGATCCGTTGTTTTTTTTTGCCGAATTACTGCTTTGCAAGCTGAAATAATTGCAAACGATTAAATTCTAATTTCCTATAATAAATCACACCCCGTCTAAGAAAACCAAAACGCTAATCATATTTGAACAAGTTTACGATTCGAAGAAGCTGTAATTTGTTTTTAAGTTGTCATAGAAAAGAATCTAACAGAAATTGTTTCGTATGAGTTCGACTAAGCTACGAAAGATTGTTACACTACCGAAGGTGGAACCTCCAAAGCAAGCTTTCAGAGTATTAACTATTTTTATTTTACGGTGTGTAAAGACTCAATCATTTTTCTTCATGTTCTTTGCTGTATTACTGTCTTTATATTGATTCGGATAACTGAACAATTTTAAGGCAGAAATCTCGCGAAAAACCCTTTACTAATACTGACATTGGGTGAAGAAACGTTTCCTTTTTTTTTAAATAATAAAAACACAGTACTTATTTCCACAATATATATTTTGTGATCATTTTGGGAACATTTCATTTTTTAACGAATTTAAATTATTTGTATTAACATTGCATGATTTCCTGTAAATTGTTTCTTAGTTCTTGAGCCCAAGGTATTATATAACAGCTTCCTTTAACTCAAATATTTTGTGTAAATATACTTATTTGTAAATTGTATTCTATCAGTTGATAATGTACACGATGGGCGAAACTGGTCCTGATCAAAAAATATGTTGTGGAAATCAGTACTAAAAAATGTGTTTTTATAATTTAAAATATCAAGAAGTGGATGTTAAAACCTTAAAATTGAAATGTTTCCATGTTACTTATATTCCGCTTACAAAGAGAATGCATGTCATATATTATAAATTCACATAATTAATTGCATCTAACATGTAGCAGTATGTTCTGCTGTGGTAAATTTTTGTCCCGTATTTTAACAATTTTCTAATGCATGAATTTATATCCATTTTAACTAAAATCATGGTTACCTTTCAGTATAATACCAAATATACTGTCCAAATTTTTTACCTTGATCGTATACTCCACAAATATACTGTTTTAAGAGCATTTTTGAGCTTTATTCATTTTTTATTATATAAATGCTTATTTTCATTTCTCAAGGAAACTTATACAGGATTAATAATTACTACAAGCAGCTCTTTGAGTGTTAATTGTTGCGATCATTTTAAGTTTTAATTAACTTTTGATAATAGTGAATGCATGCTAGTTCCTATTGAAAACAGAGAATTGAATGATATGTACAGTTATACGATACTCAGCAAGTAATCTCCTTACAGATTCAATTTCGATGAACTGTGTGTACAGATTTTGCATATGAAATCACCATTCATGAATTGCTTACCCCCATAACTTAATGCAGGAAACTAGTCCTATTCACGTGCCAGTTGATCCTAAAGCTAATACAACGACGATAGCTATTCGGTTGGATGAAGAATGGTTTGCGTTACAGCTTTATATATTGAATGGTGAATATATACTTGATGTGTTACTAAGGCTTCGAAATGTACGACTAAATGATAATAAAACTATCACAAACATAACAGAAGACCATACCTATTTTTTATAACAATTGATTTGTCAAAAAGTAGTTGAAACCACGGAAGATCAAAATTTATTTTATCAGGAGATTCTAGAAATTAATAGAGGCCAATTATAAAATTTAAACTACATTCGTAACACTTTTAAGGTGTTAACTGTCACTTCTTGATGGAAAGGCATTATATTTTAAATAATAAAAACACATTTTTTAGTACTTATTTCCACAATATATTTTTTGATCAGGACCGGTTTCGCTCATCGCGAGCATTATCAACTTATCATCAGTTGATAATGCTCGCGATGAGCGAAACCGGTCCTGATCAAAAAATATATTGTACATTCGTAACGACTATTTTAATCTTCCCAACTTCCGCTTGTTGTATCTTTTATGTGAGATTAGTTAAATGAATCTACAATCTCATGAATTCAATCCCTATATTGCGTCACTAGATGTTTAATATAATACTTATCGTTACTTGCCAATTTGAAATAAGTACGTATTTCTTAACACTAAAAAAATAATTACATTTTCATGACAGTTCAGTATTATTTATTGTAAAGCCATTTTAAGAATGAATCATTAAAATATTAATCGTAAGTGAAAATTATCACAGGTAATTGATATTATAAAAAAATTATTTTAGCTGTCATTTAGTACTTG
The DNA here is from genome assembly GCA_028555115.1 of Himalopsyche japonica. Taxonomy (NCBI): domain Eukaryota; kingdom Metazoa; phylum Arthropoda; class Insecta; order Trichoptera; family Rhyacophilidae; genus Himalopsyche; species Himalopsyche japonica. The sequence goes on from JAHFWJ010000143.1 coordinate 3,069,399, forward strand.
ACGTAGGGTCTGTGTTTTCCTTTAATTAGCCCCTTTCGTATATAAACGATGCTAACTGTTTATTATATGTCAGTTCTGTTGCACCCGTATGATGGAATACATGAAGATATCGAAAAGTGAAACCCGGGTTGTTAGTGAAAAAACATGTGTAATCATACAAAGTGTTTACAATTCAAAGTAAATAAAACCGTTAAATTCACAATCTCAAAAATTGTGCTGGGCACTTAAAACCATACATTAGCTTCACGACAGATTTTTAGTTATTTACAATAAAAAATAAAAGCACCAAACTATAAAACCGAAGAGGTAGGCAGTAAATAAACTTGCCAAATCAACATTTTTTCTCTAATTCTGATAATGGCAAAAGCCGAAATAACAAGGTCTGTCGTTAAAAATAATATTTCATAATATTTTTGTACCTTGTTTCTTGTAAAAATATTCCATATTCACATAAATCAAGCATCCTTCAATTATTTTTTCATCACAAATGTAATACTAGACATAAAAAATATTCGCTTGGTAAAATCACCATAAAATGTTTAAACCTCGATTATGGTCATAAAATAAGGCGAAATACATGTCGTAAAAAAATCATGTACGCAAAATTTAAAAAGTACTTTTTCGTGAATCAAAAGCCAGATGATTAAAAATAAATCATAATATGTTTTAGTGTTAATATTTGGACATGACCAAAACCATCCGTTATTTTACGTAAGTGAAAAAAGTTTCAAAAAAACTGTTTTAGTCAGATATCGTATACATTATAGAAACATATTTATTATATATGTTATGTTAGAGTAAGGGTTTATTTTTGATTGATCATCGGTTGAAAAATACTGCTACCCGTGAATATATATATCGACGATACTTTTCAATCATATCACTATAATTGCCGTTTTTGGACATTCTCTGAAACTATAAACAACTTATTGATTGAATTGGGATTTACTTGGAAGAACTCTATAACAATATGGTTAAAAATAGCAATTTATTTTTTTCTACAAAATTTATTGGGTATATAGTTCAAAATATACTTTATAAATTATGTAGGACTAAAATACATTGCTATTTTTACACCATACTATATTTGAAAAGCTTTGAACCGTATTTTTTCGCTATGGAAGTTGGTAAAAATTATTTTCGCTTGTGTCAAAATATCTAAAATATTACACTTACGTTAAATGTTTTTACACTTTCTAGATTTTGTAAAGTAGATTTTTCGTAGAGTTTTTAAACTATGAAATGTAAGCATGCATAATAAAAATTGAGTTGGGTGAAAGCTTAGATCATACTCGTATGACCTCAAGTAAGGAAGCCTTAAAAAAAAAATTCCTGAACCTTTTCCACCAATATATCATGTTGTACATTGAGATTAATCAATTTAAGAAATTGTCTTCAATAAGATCAAAGCTCATCGTTCTTACTACATTTGGGTTAAAAGCGGATGATTTTTTTGTAATGTAGTGATGTGAAAATTTTTCGAAAAAAAAAATGTTAATTTCAATTCTCAAATATTATACTTGTTAATGAACAGATTATTTTACATAAATAAAAGGATTTGCGATAAGTCGTGTTGTGTTTTAATGTGATTAAAGCCAAATAGGTAAACCTGTTGTGATATCATCGTGTTTACACGCCAGGGGATACAGTTACAAAGTTGTCACTGCAATAAATCCACCTGGGGGGGTTAGCGCGTTGATGTAGTTGGCCCCATAACGAGTTTACCGCTGGGGTAGGTTAATACCCATACAGCAGATTGCACCCCTGTACTTTGATGTATGTCCACACTTTGTTGCATCGTGAAACAAATGAATAGACGACAACACTTTTCGAGTATTATGTGACGTTTGTTTTGGAACTATTATTTTGTCATGTGTAAAAAATATTTATCATTAGATATTTTGTGAAATAACTTTGGTTGACAGACGATTTTTTTCTTTCATTTTGGACTTTTTGTAGAATATTAACTTTAAGGCAACCTCTCCCCACTCTTACTTTATATTTATTTTTAATTGGTTAATTACTCTAATAAAGTAATTTAAATAATATTTAAAATAATTTAAAATAAAAGTTTTTTATGAAATTATAAAAGGATAAAAATAAGGGTGGCCAGTCAGAAAAAAATTCCGCATCACATAATAAATAATCAATGTATTTCTTTTTATTGTCATATCTGGCAACATTTCACGACAAGCATGCGATTGCACGTGCTATGATTTAGATACCTGATTACATTAGTCGTGAATCAATGTTTAAACTGAAATGTAGCCTGTTACGTATGTCTTATTCTATTATCATTTATTGGAAAATATATTTTAATGGATTGAGTTGACATTTGCTTGATATAACTCCATTATAATGTATTAAAGTTCTACATTTTTTCTTATTTTGCAGAACTAAACGGACACTTAAATCGATGATTAAAACAAGATATAATACATTAAAGCTATGGCAATCCATTTTATGGTTAATTAATGTAAGGGAAAAATTCCATTTTCCTTGTGTTGTGGTAAATAGCCTTTGTTTTTGTTTACAGCCATAGTCTTTTATAAGTTGAGACAATATATAAATAGCATTGTCTCAAAAGTGAGATTTTCAGATTATTATGCCGTTGCGTTGACAAAGCGATTGGAAGATATTTAACAAAAAGATAACAACACTGTATTTTTCATGCAGATTTATCTTGTCAGCATTAAAACCATCTGTTTACTTTATTCCAAAATTGTTGTTTGCTGAATAAGCTCAGGAAATCGCAAGCTTTTCTATATAAGCTTTTATATACATCAATTTATATATTTTATATATATTTTTATTAATGTGACCCGTATTTCATTTAACTAAGAAATATATTCAGGCTAACTTTACTGCAACGTTATTCATTTACAAAACTTTGGAGAGAGTTAGTATGAAGATGTTTTTCAAAGAGGCGAAACAATTGTCAGAATTATAAACAACTACAGTAAAACCCTGTGCAGCGAAACGACTAAAGCCATTATGAGCAGGAATCGTAAACCATTCTTCTATACAAAAACGCGTGCAACTCATATTTTTTACGACCAGTTTGAATGGATCCACACATGTATATAGGCGAAATAAGAAGTGATTTTTTACCAAAAGTGATTATGTATACGGTCGAGTTGAGGAGTTTGGTGAATCGAAGAACGATACATGCGGGATTAATTAACATTATTCTTACGTGTGTGTGGCAAGGACTATATAATATTAACAAAACATGTGAGAAACCAATGATATTGTGAACGTAAAATCGAGGTTTCAATTCACTGTTATTACAAAATAATCAGTTTTAAGGTATTAACTGTCATTTTTTGCGTATAATCTATTATATTCAAACTATAAAAACAAAATTTTAAGCACTATTTTTTTTAAATACTGTGTTTTATTATTTAAATACAATATTATTTTATTAACAAAAGCATAAGTTTCATACATCTCTAACATTAACAACGAAACCGGTCCTGATCTTAATATTACAAAATTGTGGAAATAATACTTAACGCCGTGATTTATAAAATAAATATAATACTTATCATTGATTGAATTGGCATTTACTTGGTAGAACTCCATTATAGAACGGTATAAAAAATAGCAATGTATTTTAGTTCCACAAAATTTTATAAGATAAAGTTGATACCTAGATAGTTCTGACGTAGGCATGAACTAAAATGCATTGCTATTTTTTCACCGTGTTATAATGGAGTTCTACCAAAAAGTGACAGCTGACGCAACCTTATAAACAATTACAAAAATATTAGTTTGAAAAATTTGAACTTTGTACAATTCTACATTTTTGTCACTAACGATCTGGGTTTCACCTTTCGGCGTAATCAGGCATTCTATCACACAGATACAACAATAGAAACGTAGACAGTGAAGTTAAATCACATGGAATCATACACAGTTTTGAAAAATTAAATTTTATATTGAAATTCTTTAAAGCACCTTTAGTTGATATCATAAATTATATCAAATTGAATTTTTAAAAAGCTTAATGACAATCGAAAGAAAGCATCCTAGCTAGGCAGACGTCTTAGATATCTTTCGATTTGTCTTATTTATTATAATTTCAAGTCAAGGCAGCTGGTATCTAATAGGGCTCAGAGTAACATCTGTTTCACAATTCAAAAATTATGACGTTACAAAACGTAAGAAATAAATAACGACATAGGCTTCTTTGTGTTTGTTTCATATCCAGAATGCGGAGCAAACATGCTCGCACAAAACGGCAAACAAGAAACAAACTTCCGTCTTGTAAAAGATACTACTTGGGATGCTTGAAGCTACGCCAGACGCCACTAATTAGACTAGTGAAACATAAGCAAATAGACATAGACGCCTACAATACGCACTAGTCAGCACTGCCTTTCTTTGATGGGGAAAATCACGATTTTTTATAACTGAGTGCCTGTCAATTTAAAACATTTCAACAAAATAAAATGTTTACATTCAACCTTATGACTGCTAACGTCTCAACTGTTGTGACGGCTGCTCACGATGTGTTGCTCAATACTAACCTTTTCGCAGCCGCAAATAAATCACACCGCAGTGCATACCGGGTCGAATATTTTTTGGTCAAAATAAAATTCTTTTTTGCTGTGTAACAAATAAATAATAATATATTTGACAAGGTGAAAAAATAGCAATGTATTTTAGTTTTACAGTTTTTTCATAAGATATAGTAATACTGTCATAGTTCTGACGATGGCGTGAGCCGAAATAGCTATCAACTATATCTTATAAAAAATTTGTAGAACTTAAGTAGATTGCAATTTTTTCACAGTGTTATAATGGAGTTCTTCCAAGTAAATCCCAAGTCAATCAATAATATATTTGGCCTCGCACCGATTTTTAGAGTATATTCTTAACTATTTTTAATAATAAAAAACACATTTTTTAGTACTTATTTTCACAACATATTTCAGGACCGGTTTCGCTTATCGCGAGTATTATCATCTGATTATAAGCGAAACCGGTCATATCAGAGAATTTGTTGTGGAAATAAGTACTTATAAAAGTGTTTTTTATTATTTAAAATATCATGCCTTTCCATCAAGAAGTGACAGATAACACCTTAAAAGCGATTTTTTATTAAAGTTAATCCGTTTCAAAAGCTCATTGTGAGATAGGGTTGTCACGCTGAGTAGCACACGTTACTAAAAGCACTTCCGAGATATCTCGTCTGTGGCAACAAGAACACTGCGCCATGTGAGGAGATATCCAGTATGTGGCAACCATTGGGTTAAATGGGCGTGTTTTGTTATAATGGACTTCTACTAAGTAAGTGCTAATTGAATCAATATTTTTTAAATAATGAAAAGCACATTTTTAGTATTTATTTCCACAATATATTTTATGATCAGGACCTAAAAAATATGTTTTTATATGTCATGCCTTTCCATCGAATAATGACAGTAAACACCTTACAATTGATCAATCAATATACATACGATTTTTTAATAATCAAAATAAATTTATCAAATATGTAATTTATGACGATGTAAAGTCATTCAAAACAACAATATTTTAATGAACTCTTGTTGTTATTTTATAAAAAATATCGATGCAGTGGTCAAAACATTTTTGCAGAGCTCATCTCAAAAATACCGCCAACTTTTCTCGATGCCTTGTTTCTATCTCTTGTGTTTTATTACGCCATCCAATTAAGAGAGATTAATTTATTTTTAATTAAATAACCCTATTATTTTTCTTTCTTTCATCATTACCCCAGTAAACATGAAATGCATTTAAAGAACTTTCAAAGGGATGCGAAGCTCTGCTTATTGTTAATATTATTATATTTATTATGATAAAAAATTTCAGTTTATTAGCGTCTCATTAAAGATTTCTGTTAGTTAAAGACTAAACGTGATATTTAAGTAGAGTATGGTACATTTATAAAGCCATACAGAAAAAAAATAGTTTGTGAACATTACGAGTAGCTGTATCAATAACTTATAGAGGGTACTTTACATAGGCAATGTGGAAATCAAAAAAAGATTCTATAATTGGCTAATTAAATAACATACAATGATTAAAAATAATATAATTTAGTAACTGTAGACAAATATAATAGATTTTCTACAATATACAGTTCACTGTTTATAATAAAACATACATTATATAAAGTTATATATGTATATAGAGATCAATAAAATTATTTTATCTTTATATTTATTATACCTACAAATTTACATTACATATTATAGTTGAACTTAAATATACAAATTGATAAAAGAAAAAAAATATTTGGTTTATTTTCATTTTTCCTCGTTTTTTTACACATGGAAAATCGCTTTTAAATAAAAAATACATGGTAAATGGTTGTGATTCCACTTCTAAACTTTTTTGTTGTTGATTGAATTGGCATTTACTTGGTAGAACTCCATTGTAACACGGTGGAAATATAGCAATATTTTTTAGTTCTACAAAGTTTTTTTTTATAAAATTTTCATTTCTAGTTTTGCTTTGAAAATTGATTTTATTATTATGTAAATGTATAAAAAAACAGATAGGGGTAAGATTTACTTCAAGTCATGCAATGCCATGACAAACGCCCATTTGTATTATCTAAAATATTATTATAATTGAAAATTTTAATTTTAAATTATCAATACTGAAACCTAGGTGCATCTGTTGTTTATGGAATAATAAGACCAAACAGGCCGCCAAGCATCAATATGAAAAATTTCTCAATTGCTTTTAAATACTGATTAAGAAGATAATATATATTTTTGCTATATATTATCTTGGAACCTGAATTCTCGGTGTTGTTATTATGATAATCCTGGAATAGCGAAATTACTTAATTGAATTGAGTTCCGATGTGAAAGCTCTACTGGACGTTAAGCCAGTTCGTAATCCATTGTATAAACACAATCTCTTGAATTTGACCACTTTCACAAGTTATTACTTAGAAGTTATTTCAAAAGATTTCAAAATAAAAAAATAGCTTATTGATAGCAAAATTCCGTAATAAAATATTATAATACTGGAGCTTTTGCAGGAAGCTTTATTCCATTCATGTTTCGATTATTCTAAATTACACAGTGATTTTCAGTATTCTCAAACAATGATTGTAAGATAGTATTGATTTCGGAAATTGTGTTTCAATGCGGAAGATAAATTAATGGCTCCAGGAAATACGAAGGCTTTAGTCATAGTTGCTTTACCGAGAAGGATAAGTAACAAATAGTAATATTATGTATCCAATGAATTGACTTTGGTGTATTTGAGAAAATATCTTGTAGAGAAAGTCTTTAGAGTTGATTTATTATTGTTTTATTATCATTTTGGGAAATCGTAAATCTATATTTAGATGTAAAATTTCACATTATGTTATTTTTCTTAACGAAAAGCTGTGCAACCTTAAAAGAAGCAAAAATAAACAAAGCATTATTAATGTTTGATCATAACTGTGACGATAGCAGAAGCTGCCAACATGTAAAAAAATGCTTTGCAAATGACTTACTTATACAAATGACCTAATAATTATATAACGCCATTAAAATACACAAATTATACAATAGCTGCTGTATACCTGTATACCATGTATACCTGCTAACTGAAACATAAAATTTGTATAAATAGGAAATAAGTATTAAAAATGTGTTTTTATTATTTAAAATACCATGCCTTTCCACTAAGAAGTGGAAGTTAACACATTAAAAGTGAGATAAGTTTAACTTAGTCTATATTATAATATAAAGATACCAAGCAAGGCTATTCTTGTTTATCGAAGTTTTTGTTTTCATTATTAATCAAATAAATAATAAGGTTATTGTAGCTTATTTTTCTACCCAAATCGACCTGTTTTTTTCCTCCTTTTACCTTGGATTTTTTTTTTGTCGTAAAAGCTTCAACCGCTCAATTATTAGAAATTAACACGTCTTGCGATTCAAATATAACTTTCACTTTTGTGCTTAATGTGTCTTCTGAAAACCTTTTCATATTGATCTATACAGTTGTTTACCCCGTTCATTCGTTCTATCTATAGCCTTGATGCTCCTTGTTAGATTAATCTCATGATATAAAAGCGATACGTCATTTCATTGATTTTATTCGTTAGCATTGTCGAGAAACTAAAACTAAAAGTTAGAATATAAATAATCTTAATTGCTATTTCATGTTTCACTATTTTGTTACTTATAGACATACTTTATATTATTATTTTAATAAATTTATATCATTCAAACTATTTAAGTATAATTCCAGGAGTTTTGTTTTAAAAAAACCGGGTCTTGCCTTTAGGACATTTCAGTAGTTATATCATACGTCTTCAATATAACTGGCAGTTGATAGCTATTTTGGCTCACGCCATCGTCAGAACTTTGCTTAAACTAACATTTGCTTATCTATATATAGCTGTGTAGAAAAGGTACACAATACATTCTTTCTCGCAATGAAACAATTTTTTTCAAAAATTGTAAATGAAAATAAAAAATGCGGAAATGACAATAAGTTTACATGTGGCACGGCAGTGATCATTACGGAAGCAAATCAGACCACCCCCCAGCAATAGGTTGAACTAATGGGGACGCTATTATATTAGTTTGTTCGTTAATAAGCCTTTGTGATAGTTGATGTCTATTGATTTCCAATTGTTCCAAGGCCGTCATCCTGCGAGCCTTACTACAAAGATGCAAACACTTAGGCGCTGAGTTTGAATTTATATTATGTGATTCTTTTATAACGTGATTAGCAAATTGTGAATCTGTTTTTTACTATTCAATGATCTTATATGTTCCTTAGCTCGAATAGATATACTCCTACCTGTCTGTCCAATGTAAACGGATAAACATGAGCCTATGAGCAATATATATATGTATATGGCTCATATATATATATATATGAGCCACTATAATCAAATACAAATAAAATTTTATTAAAAAATATTTACCTAGAGCTACTTCTTTATTTTGGACGGGTGGATGAGTTGGTTTATGTTGATTTTAAATATAAGAAAACGTATTATTGTAAGACTTTAATCAATTAAATGCGTTGAATAAATGAACAAGGCTTAATGTAAGAAATTTAGCAAGAGAGAATTAAGACTTGTTGCAAGCTGCTCGTTTAATAAATTTACAGAATTCAACTGTACATATGTTTTTCAATTCAAATTTAAAATTAAAGTTCTATTAAGCACGCTATGTCTTATATCTGATGATTGTTTTTTTCTATTGTATTGGTTATAAAATTCACAAAGTAATACTTCTCGTTGATTGAAAAATACAACGAAACTTAAAATTGGAGATCTATTACAGATTTCTTAGACGGTTGAAATTTATTTCAAGACATTTCCATAACGTAATTTGACGAAATAATGATCAAAGAGCAATGTCGCATAGGGGTATATCAAAAGGCAGTAATTTTACAAAAAGATACGAAAATATGAGGGCTTTTGTCAATTTGGTTAAGTTATACAATATGCGTTGATAGAATTATAAATAATTTAATATAATATCGAGTATCGCTACCAAATAGTTTGTAAGTTTTTTAATATTACACCCAGTCTTTTTTTAACGCGATTTTTTTGGACGGCACCGCTACATTTTTTTACGCGCTTCACTTGTTTTTACGCAATTTTTCCCCAAATTTGTTTTAAAGAAAACATTTATATATGATACGATGTCGACAAGTGTATCCGATTTTATGCGAATTTATGTTTAAGGGTGTGTAAAGAAATATAATGCAATTGCGTGAAATCATTTTTTTACGCGCCTGGAACCAATGTATCGCGCAAAAAAAGGACTGGGTGTACAGCCAACATAAAGCGAACGTGAATTATTAGTCTGGAATTAATTAGTAGGTGCATTATCTACACCAGTTTGTCTAAAAATCTTTATAACTGGTATACAATTTTATTAGAATGTAATTGTCTCTGTATTGTGTCATATCAACATAAATTCTTCCCAAAAGTCAATATGCAACCTTTATATTAAAATGTCAAAATTGTATTTACGGTTCAATTGGAATGATCATTTTATAGTTAACTGATAAATGGTAAGTAGGTGACGATATATTTTTATGTATTCATTCAATTCTAAAATAGTGCCTTCAGTTTCAACTTTCGGTATGTAGTTTACAAGCAAGTCTATTTATACAATTTTTTTGAGTTAAAAATAGCAGGTATACAAAACAATGGGTTCAAGAACTGAGAAACAATTTCTGGGAAATCATACACTATTAATACAAATAATTTAAATTAATTTTAAAATTAAATATTTACAGTCACTGATTAAAAATTTTCAAGGAAAATTAATGTATAAGATCCAATTAAGAGCTCTGAAAAATCATAATAAAGAACTCATTAGAAGAAGTTACAATAACACTTTTGGTTTAGATCCTTCATTATGTGTTCAAATGGTCTAAATTAGAATTAGACATAGTTAAAAAAACACCTTGATATTTCCTAAATCATCAAATTTTTTTTTCAATTTCTTTTATTTTTTCTGAATGTAAAACTACTCGACTATTTGCATGCCATTTAAATAAATATGAACTTTTCGAAAGCCGGTTTTATTTAGTGGCTGAAGCTTTCTTTTCACGGATTACTAAAAAAAGCTTGAAATGTATAAAAAAATTGTTAAAAGAAATGCTTGAATTATCCACAAATAGCCTCACACCTCTGAGATATGTGTTAAGTCATTTTCGAATGTATTCAAAAAGCCAGAAACCGGAAAAACAAGAATTTACGGTTGAAGAAATTTTCGTTGAATCCCGCATTCACAACAAATATTATTTACTCAGAATGCTAAAAAGGTAGTCAGCTTATCGACCCATTGAATTTGAATCCCATTTGAATATTTTCTCACGCTTATATTCACATTCTGTAAGTTTGAAAACAAAACGGAGGAACCGACGTCAGTTGGCGATAAATTTCAACGGATGGGTCGGTCTCGGGATTGTATCCGTTGTTCGGCTAAAGCACACCAGGTGCTACATATCTTTTGTTTCTTTTTGATATGGGTATATTTTTTCCTTATAATATATCCACATCTTACACAATGAAAACTCTCTTCATTTTTTTATCAATATTATAGTATACTGACGAACATGACGTCGACATGAGAATCATGAAATGTAATTATCATGTCACTATGAATTTTTCATTAGAACTTTCCATTTTACCGGCCGAACCGCATAAAAAATATTTGAAAACATTGAGTTGGTGATCATTTGAGAAATTCACTTACAATAAATTGAAAACAGCATAAACATAAATTAACTTTCACTCTTTCTTATAAGAGATGAAAATTATAATTAAAAATTAGATTTTTAAATCAATTAGGTGTGTCAATTTATATCGGCTCTAAAATTTTCATTGAAAAGTGTAAGAATAACATATTTTTAAAAATCATTCAAGACATAAAACATTGTTGTAAATATTCTACGTTCCACCAACATAAATTATACTATAAACAGTGTTGATTTTTAAATGAAATATATTACGGTATATGTATTTTTTAAACAGTAAAGTTCCAGTAAAGAATGTATCGATTGCACAGATTTTTTGTCTATATTTTTCTAAACTTTATGATATCGACCGAAGGTGCCTGATGGAATTTCAATATCAAATTTGAATTGTTGTAATTTTGTACGATTCCACATGTTTTGTCACCAACGACCCGGGTTTCGCCTTTCGGCATCTTCAGGCATTCAAGTTCTGTTGCATCCGTTTGATGGAATGCCTGAAGATGTCGAAAGGTGAAACCCGGGTGACAAAACATGTGGAATCGTACAAAATTGTAACAATTCAAATTATTGAATTGTTGATAATTATTCAATAACATTAAATACACTTTTTCAATTCAAATTTGATATTCCATATTTTTTTATTTTACAACATGCACCTTCGTTTATGTGATGAAATAAATATATCATACGCTCAACAAAATTGCCTATATATAATGTAGAATGTTAAAACTATCTTCCGGGAAATGAAGTTTTCTATCTCTTTCGATGGATATTTCTTATCGAATGAACTTCACGTCACTAAGATAGATATTGATGTCTAAATGCATCGTAGCCAGTGGCTTGAAAGAAGCATTGCGATACAAATATTCAACGAACTGTGACAAACAAATGACCCTATTTAAATAGGAAAATAATGAAAATGCAGAACCGTGAAAAAAGTGTTTCAGGGCTGTGCCGTCGGAACTAGAACCGAAATTCTAAATACTTGTTTTTCGTTTTATAGAAATCTTAGAATACGTGCTGTTTTATATTTAACAATGATTAAATTTTGATATCGGTTATGGTGAAATTAACTAAAAAATAAGTTTTAGCTTTTTATCGCTTTAAATAACAATTATGAAATCAACAAACAGTAGATAGAGTAGTAGACTTAGTTGATAGAAAGCTGGAAGTCACAAAAATCGATGAAGTTGAATTATGAGAAACATCAATCTAGGAGAAATAATGTAATTATAATAAACGACTCTATAGCCTTTAAAGTAAAGATTTTCATCCATCCATCACAGCCATCGTCAGAACTGTGAGCCGAACGTGAGCCGAAATAGCTATCAACTATATTTTTTAAAAATAATTTTGTAGAACGAAAATACATTGTTGTTATTTTTTCACCGTGTTATAATGGAGTTCTACCAAGTGAATGCCAATTCAATCAATAAAAAGATTTTCATCTTTCGTATTTTCAATTATGTAGTATCGTTAATCGAGCTTTTATATCGGTATTTTACAAATCTTTTTGTCGAAACGTATTTTGATAAAGTGGCTTAAAAAATACTTTATTATTTAAACAATAAAGAGGAGTCTGCTGAGGTTGGAAAATATTTTATGTAAAAAATATAATAATATTTTGTTAAACTATTTTCTTGGATTCTACCAACGTATAACTCTGACTAGATTTATCTACATTTAAGTTAGGATTTATAATATTCTTAAGAAAGAGATTTACAAAATATCGTCTCAATTGTTATAGCATAAAAAATTCGAAGTATGATTTAAATTTTCAATTTGTTATTTTGTTAAAAGTTGTTATAATAAAACTGATTAACTCAAATAGGAACTTTTTCACATTGTTGAAATAAAAGCATTAGCATTCATTATTAATGCATAATAACATGTCTTTCATGATGTCTTTTAATAGTGTAAGAGAGTTAATTTTATGTTGTATAGTCATTTTAAAAATTGCGGAAGCAGATAAAGCTGTAAATCAGTACTTATTCGTAAATGCCAATTTAACAGATAAATTATACAAATTTATTCATTACCATATTAACATGTTATACAAGATTATTAATTATCAAGTGTATGCAAAACGTCGCCTCAACTTTAGCGATAGTGTTACACTATAGAATTTAAAATATATTTCTTTTTAATATACGAAAAAAAAATTGCAACAGTCTGGGACGTCGTCGAAATAATAAAATGTAAAAGAATTATATTATTGTAACAAACTCTGAAAAAACGACAAATGATTTTTTATTAAAACACGTCTAAAAATGAGTTCAGTATTGCCATTATGTCACTAAAATTCCAATAGAAAACACCCAACATATACTTTGGACTATACTTTATGAAATCGAATTCTTTTTTTGAATAATGTATGTCTCAAGCTATTCTGAACGTCTTACAGCCATCTTGGGAAATGAAAATATTAAGGAGACTCTTTTTGAAAATAAATCGACTTTTTTACATATTTTATTTAACTTCAATCGAAAACATCAAATTCACAGCATGGAATAGTGATTTTTCTGAAATTCTGTAATACGCTTTATATATTCAGACATTTAACACTTACCTTTTACTTTTTTTTATCAATTCGTAAAATATTCTTTTGCGTACATTGATTCTGTTTTGAATACTACATTTATTGCTACGTGGCACGCAAATCGTTTCAATTGTCAAAATCGTCAACAAAATTTTACGTTAATAATCAAAATTAAATCGTTGAAATTTTGTACGATTTCACATATTTAATAATAAACGAATTAAGTTTTATCTTTCGGTTTCTTCTTGCAATAAAACTGACACAATTAGTTAGCTGAAAACATACAAATGTACACAGTTCTAAAAATTCAAATTTTCATTTTAAATCCTCATGAAGTAAATACTTTTAAGGTGTTAACTGTCACTTTTTGATGGAAAGGTATCGTATTTTAAATAGTAAAATCATGACCGGTTATTAGCATTAACAATTGATGCTCGCGATGAGCGAAACCGGTCCTGATCAAAAATTACATTGTGGAAATAAGTATTAAGAAATATCAAATTTGAATTGTTACAACTTTGCACGAATCCATACGTTTTGCCGCGAACTACAGGGGTTTCGCCTTTCTGCATTTTCAGGCATTCTATCACACATTTTTAATTATTTATGATATCGACTGAAGGTGCTTGGTGGAATTTCAATATCAATGACTACAATCAGTTCTGTTGCATCCGTGTGATAGAATGCATGAAGATGCCAAAAGGTGAAACCCGGGTCGTTAGTGACAAAAGGTGTGGAATCGTGCAAAGTTGTAGCAATTCAAATTTGAAATTGAAATTCCATCGAGCACCTTCAGTCGGTATCATACATTATTAAAAAATATGTTTTTATTTTTTATAATGTCAAGTAAATAATCTAAAAAGGCTTTAATTGGTATTATTTTTGTTTACGAATTTACATTTTAAGAAGTTCTCAATTCATTTGATTGCTTGAAACATTTTATTTGTACAGTATATTATGCCAGTTAGATATATTTCGTATGATTACTTATACATTATTATCTCAGTTCGTGTACCATTGGTTTCGTATGTCTGGTAATTATTAACTCTATCACACGGCGAGAGGCGAAACTCTGGTCATTAGTGATATTACACGTGGAATCATACAAAGTTTTACCAATTAAAAGTTGATATACAATAGAAGTTCCATCAAGCACCTTCAGTCAATATCATAAATATAACGATAATTTTAATTACATTGTTAATCTGTAAATTTTGAAACAAAGAGGATGAGAAAAATTAATGTTTTCTTACAGTATCCATTTTTAAATAATAAATGCTTCAAAAATAAACGTTGCTCAAAACAAACAAGGAATTGAATAAAAAAATTAAGAAAAAACGTTACCTCTATTGATAAATTGGAAAAAGCTTACACTAACGAGTAGGTCAATTGTTCATAGCAATGTATTTTAGTTCTACAAAACTTGAATTTTGTAGAACTAACCAGTTCTACCAAGTGAATGCCAATTCAATCAATCAATTGTTTATGCTAAATATTAGACTAAGTTTTTTTTTGAGTTTAATTTTGTAATCTTGTATATGTAAATTGACCAACGACCATACCACGTTGTAAGCACCGGCTCTCGTGCGATCACCGCAGTTAAGCAACATTGGGCGCGGATAGTGCTTGGATGGGTGACCGCTCGGGAACACCGAGTGCCGTGTTCTCTTGGCTATGGGAAGGAAAACCCAGACAGAAAACCGAACACCAACCTGCCTGGGCAGCGTGGTGTTGCTATGTCCAAACCCCCCCTGAAAAAAAAAAAAACAGGGGGAGGCCTTCATCCAGCAGTGGATCGACCCCGGCTGATGATGATGATGATGATATTTAAATCGACAAAATTAGTGATAATCTAACCAATATGATTGATGCATGGGTACTTTCAGTATTGCAAATAACCATGCCCTAAATTTGAATTGATAAATACAGTGAAAAAATCACTTTTAAGGTGTAATGTATGACCTTTCCATTAGGAAAGGCATAATATTTTAAATAATAAATACACATTTTTAGTAGTTATTTCTACAGTACTGATCATAAAATACAATGAAAAAAGGCTCTTACAAAAATAACGAATCGAAAAATAGTGGTAAATATTAATATATTATTCAGTAAACCAAAGCTCAAATTATGAACAAAAATAATTTGAATTGAAGTCACGCGTCCTTCAAAAAATATTTCCTCTTTTTATAAGAAGATTTGTAAAGTTATAAAGAAACGTTATAAAAGGTTTTTTTATGTTTGAAAATATTTCTGCTCAAAAGAAAACTTTCACTGCCATAAAATCATAAATCAGCGTGGGTTCTTGATAAATCAAAACGGAAAATGAGGAACGCAGTAAAAGTGTTAAGATCGGTAAACAAAATTGAGGTAAATTCATCAGCCTTAGACTTCCTTAGGCTTTATTTTCGCGAAGTATAAACCTAATTTGCTTTGACGAAGAAGAGGCAGCATGGCTAAACATTAGCTTCGCAGACGTGTTGGCCCTGGCAAAATTTCGAGACACCGAGTGCCTAAAAATACAAATGTTTGAAAGTTTTATCACAAAGTGGTAGCTGGTAAAGTTTGGGCAGTGCGAGGGTCTAGCCTCGAGCCACGACGTTGTCAGTTTGGAAAATACTTTGTCGGTCCTTTTTGCTATGAAATGGTTATCAATAAAAGTTGCGCAACTTGACACAGCAAAAAATAGCCTTAGAAGTATTGAGCATTTGCAAATCTTACCCCAAATTTAAAAATAAAAAAATTTTACTTTCTTACTTGTATTGTCTTATATGATTTTTCATTGTAGGACAGATAAAGCGTTTAAAATCCAAATCTGAAATGTTTTTTATTAACGTTTTCTAAGAGCACTGTTTCATATCTAACCTAATATCCAATAATGATCAATTACGTCTATATAGCTTTACTAAATAACTTTAAATCGAATGATTTACAAATGCTTTTAGTTTCTTTTATTTATTATAAATAAGCTTTTCATAAATATTTTATGCAGGTTTTTAAGTTACAGCACAAACTTTTTTAATATTACTGTTTCTCAAACATTCGAAATTTGTTTGCCCCTATTATATTTTTCGTTATACCGAGTTTCATTCGTCAAAAAATCGAATACGTCTGAATGAAAATCTAAGAAATATTTCTAATTCCTCTTTTTATTACGTAGAGCCCGGTGCAACGCAATTTTTATCGTTTCTCAATAGGTACCACACATTGACAAACACTGGTCAAGAACATTAATATAGTCTTTTAGACAAGGACTTATATTAGCATTACTCTATTAAAACATTATTTTAAGCAATGTGAAACAAAAACCGATATATCCACACTTTATCTGAGCTGAAGTAATATACAAACGTATACCAAGGTGAAAATATAGCAATGTACAATATTTTAGTTCTACAAAAATTATAAAGTATTATTTGTAGTTGATAGTTTTTTCGGCTTACACCTTCATCAGAACTATACTGAGATAAACGTATACTATGAGATATTTCATGCAAATTTAAAATAACTTTGGAAAATTGACAAAAGCATATATAATTTTTTATGACATACAAAGCAATTTAATTTTGTTGATATGTATTGAAATGAGTTGTTAACTGAAAATTTTTATTGTTCCTATAGCGATAAAACCGATATTTCCTTAGTGGAACATGAAACCAAAAAAAATCTGTATTCATTGCAGTGAAGATATCGGTTTATGATTTTAAGCTTCTTGTATAGTATTTTTCTTATTCTAATACACTCTCAGTTAATATGTTATTATAGAAACATTTCATTGAAACCCAAATAATTTAAGTATATGAACCCTATCGTCTTCAAGCTAAACAAAAGACTTCCAAAAACAATCACCAAAGAAGGTACGAATACTCGTGTCTCAAAAGATCCCTTATATACATTATTCTAAAGGAATGCGATCGTTCCGGTAGAGACTGCATACTGAAAGGTCGCTGGCCGTTGTCAGAGAGAAGGAATTTCAATTAATGTAAACTGCGTTGTTCAACTGTTAGCATTTGATTTCAACTTTGCCAAGTATGTCCGTTGAGCTTTTGTCGTTAGACATTCTGATGTCGGATCGTATAATCTTGAAAATTGTCCATTACAGGAATGAGGAAGGCTAAGCTAAAATTATATAACAGAGCAGAATGACGAAACTGGACGGTTGACCATTAAGTGCTTTAATTTGTAGCTTTAAAGCTCTTCTTCTATATTCTTCTCAAAATGGAACAGTCGATTTTAAATTAGAACACAAAAAATGTTCCATTTTTAAAGTACCATCACCAAAAATCAGGCAAATATAGGTCACTTCTTGATGGAAAGGCATGGTATTTTAAATAATAAAAACACATTTTTAAGTACTTATTTCCACAATATATTTTTTGATCAAACATAATGAGATAAATTTTTATGTATGTTATAATTTAAATGATGTATTAACAATCACTTCAATGTAAGGTTAAAGAACAAATAACCACAATTTTTATCCTGTTTCGCATATCATGATCATTATCAACTGTTATGATACAAATCGAACTGGAGACTATCAACTGAAAACTGTGTAATTTATGATTTTCACTGAAAGTGCTTGATGGAATTTCAATATCAAATTTGAATTGTTACAACTTTTTATGATTCCACATGTTTTGCAACTAACTATGCAGGTTTCGTCTTTCGGCATCTTCAGGACTTCATTGTCAGTTCTGTCGTTTGTGACAAAACATGAGGAATCGTACAAAGTTGTAACAATTCAAATTTGATAACTGTGTGTTGATAGCCATGTTTAAATTTAAATTTATGAAATTTTATACATTTTCACGTGTTTTGTTACTCGCGACCGATGTGCAAAGCATTGATAATATGATTTATTTTAATTTAACCCTCGAAATACCAACTGCCTTCAAATTGTTCCATTGCTCGTATCTACTATGTTTTCCATGAAAACCGTGGACTATTGGCATACCGCATTGCAATACATATCTAGAATAAACTTTAGAAGTAGGTGTGATAAATAACCTATTATAATCGCCAAGTTAAGCCAACCATATTTAATGAATATTTAAATGAATTTTGTTTCAATTAATTAAGAAAATATAATAATTGGCTTATTACCTGAGTAAAACACGATTATTTTACACTTGCCAACGTTTTGATAGCTATTAAACGTTTGTCTGTACTTCTCTATATATCTTATATTTATTTAGTCTTAACGATTTTATTATTATTTAAAAAAATAAAACCACATTTTAAGTACTTATTTCCATAATACACGTTGCCTAATTAATGCACAATTAATGTTCCCTCAATCTATTATTAGCTTTGACAATAACTGAAAATTTGAATAGATTAAGATATATTGTATTTTTGAATATTATAAGACAATTTTAGTCATTTTCATTGTGTCAACTGTCCTTTCTTGACGAAAATGTATGATATTTTAAATAATAAAAACATATTTTTACTACTGTTTCCACAATATATTTCATGGTTGTGAGCATTATCAACTGATAGGATACAAATTTCTAGCAAGTTTATTCATACAAAATTTTGAGTGAAAAGTTAACAGGTTCACAAAACCTAAGGTTCAAGAATTAAGAAAACGATTTACAGGATCATTCAATATACAAGTAAAATAATTTAAGGATGAAGTTAAAATATTTCTGAAATATTATATTTGTGTGCGAGATAATTTGCCAATTAAAATTTAGCCTAAATTGTCTAATTAATCCTTACAATTATGTTTCACAACAGCACCAATGAAATCATTTTTAGTCATTCAAATTTCAATTATTTTAACTATGGCTAATTAGACATGTTTTTTCGCTCATGAGCCGAGGTTTGCCTTTCGGCACCTTCAGGCATTTAATCACACGGATGCACTTGAAATGACAAAATATGAGATGTTGATGATTTAAAACATAATTCAGGTATTAATTTTTAGACTGATTTAGTCAATTATATTTAACGCATCCATTAATCATGTGTCATAGAATAACTGAAAAATCGTAATGAAGAAACTCAGACCGCGAAAGAAAAAACATTTGGATTTCTTTATGGTTCAAACGATCCAAACTTGATATTGAAATGCCATTTCTTATTTTTTTCATAAGCTAATAATATGCTTCATAATTTTTCATATTATTTTATGTAATACTCAATTTATTCTATTTGTATACAAATTAGCACATAGAATATTTGTAAAGTGTGATTTGTTCATTAGTAACGCCATTCAAAGATGGTATAAAACCTTGTATTGGACGATTTTGTATCTCAATTCTACGCAAACAACTCAATAAGAGCATAGTGAATATTTACTAGAGCAAAAGTTGTGTGCGATAATTAATAAACTTTGATCATTCAATTATTGAATCAAATGCTATCTGAAATCAAGCTATGCGAATGTTCGCAAGGAAAGATGTTTGTGAAAATACATTTAAGAAAAAATACAGCATGAAGTTATTTGAAAAACATAAAACCATAGTAAAACCACGTAACTAAGACGAATCGTAGATTTGGTATAGTAAATAAAATATTTTAAATTATTTAGATGATCACGAAAATCTGTTCGGTATATTTTCTGCTGATTAACAGCTTTATGGATCTTTTGTATTGGTTTTAAATTCTAGTAAAGCAGGTTTTAAGGCCCTCAACATGTTTAATAGTATCTTCTTTTTTTGAAACTGGAGAGATAAATTTTATCTTTTATTCACCAAATATTTCTTCGCCAGATAATTTTATGTGAATGTGACTGTCCACTATATTATCGATATCCATAACTTCAAATGTAATTTTCAGCTGCCGAGATCCATTATATCTACAAATATTTACAACATAAGTCAGCTCCCTAAATATTCTTTTTAAACATTTTATCAATCGACACGCATTTAATTTAATTTGTTTGTGGATTTATTTGAATTTTGAATAATTTAAGCGTAGCTTGCGGAAAATAGAAACGTGAAATTGGGAACTAATTGCACTAGAATAAAACGCAAATAACAGTTTATGGCTAATTCTAGGTACATAAGAATGGTGTTCTTCTGTATTTCTTATTTAAAATATGCTTATGATGTACAATAAATACTGTAAACTAAATTTTATTACACGGTGAAAAAAATAGCAATGTATTTTAGTTTTATAAAATTTTAAAGATACATTGTAGTTGATAGCTATTTCGGCTCATGCCACCGTCTGAATTCATCACTTTAGAAATGTGTTTGACTACTGAAAACAAAGCGATTTTTGGTGTTAATGTAGTTTATAAGATAATCTAGGTAAGCTTTTGGTGTATAGTACTTTCATAAAGAGAGAAACTTTTATTGTGATGATTGAAAGTTGTTTAAAATACTAAAAGTTGTTCGAATTATACACTTAGTACGATTCTACACGTTTTTTCACTTTCGATTCTACTGCATCTGTGTGATAGAATGCCTAACGATATCGAAAGGCAAAGCCTGTGTAATATGAATAAGTGACAAATTAAATTTTATTTAATTTGAATTAACACGGTGTAAAAGTAGCAATATACTTTAGCTTAAAATACAACTTAAGGTGATAGTTCTGATGAGGATATAAGCCGAAATAACTATCAACTATATTCTTAATAAATTTTGTAGAGAAAAAATACATCGCAATTTTTCACCGTGATAAAAATAGCGTTCTACCAAATGAATGCCAATTCAATCAATACATTTAAATTATTGAAACTTTTAACGTTTCCACATGTGTTGACACTATCTATACAATGCCTGGAGATTCAAAAAGACGAAATCCGGGTCTTTAGTGACAAAACATGTGAAATCGTGAAAAGTTTCATCTATCAAAATTTGATATCGAAAGCACCTTCAGTCGATAACAAATAAATGAAATGATTTTACTATTGAAATTCCATCAAACACCCTCAGACTGTCATAAATTATACTTTCAGTTGTGTAATAAGATAAAAATTATATTTAAAGCATATTTAGATAGCTTATAATATTATATTGACCTATATAAAAAGTATCACAACACCGACAAAATATTTTTTTTAAGCCTTCGTTTCTTGTTATATGAAAAACTTTTAAATTATCATGATATATCATATGCTTGGACAATTCCTATGCAAATTATATAAGAGGCGTTGGAAATGGAATTTATTTCATATCTCTAGGGACTACCGAAGGAGAAGTGAACGGGTTGAAATGAAAAACGAGAAATGTTGACCTCCATTACGTGCCGCCACTAAAATGTAACTCCGCGGAAGTTATTCTCGACATTAAGAGACTTCGCGAAGGATATTTCGCCCTTATAGTCAATTGACCCCATCTTCACTACTCTGAGATTTCGGCTAAGGGTAGATTTCTCGCAAAATATTCTGGCGAATTCGAAATAAGCTTGTTGTGCGAATAAAAGCTCTCATCAAAAAATTACTTAACTGCCTGTGAAAAGAATACTTTCAGATTATTACGATTTTTTTTTACACAATATCTGCTTCTTATTGAGACTCGACCAACGGAAAGTTTCTACTGAATAATACAGCTAAAATTGCAGTTCTTTTATTAATTTTACATACAAATTTCATAACCAGACGTATATTGATTGAATTGGAATTTACTTGGTAAAACTCCATTATTACACGGTATAGCATAGTTCTGATGAAGGCATAAGCCGAAAAACCTTTCATCTATATACCTTATAAATTTTGTAGAACTAAAATACGTTGCTGTTTTTTCACCGAGTTACCTACATATGCTGATAAGGGTTGAAAACGTCAATTTAAATTTATTTCCACTGCTGTTAAAACTGTTGTGCAAAAAGTTATTTTATTATTAATTATTACCCTTAAAAATAGCAAACAATTAGCTAAAAATTCATTTGTTTTTCTACGGTACCTTCTATTTATACTTTACTCATAATAAGTTACGATGAGTACCTGAGCACCATAATTAAAAACATAGTTTTTTCTTTATATATAATGGATTCCTCACAAACATTAACTGTTAATTATAATTTTAATAACTGCAATAAGCCCCAGCATAAAATTCCCTTGGTATAGGAAAGTCTACGATAGCTAATGCGACAGTCCCTTTTATAACGTAATTAAAAAAAACAATAATTTTTAAATGTCAAACTATTGTAGAATAAGCATTAATATATTAAATTATAAATTAATGTTTTATACATGTGCATCAAAAATATGTGTGTCTGTAGCTATTTGTTCCTTGATAAAAAAAACTAATCACAAGATCATTAAAAATAAAAAAATGATATAAATTTTTAGTTTGCTTATCTTAGAGAATTCACAAAAAATAAATAAAATATATTGTTTGAATTCGTATTTAATTAGTAGAACTCCATTATAGCACGGTGAAAAAAATATCAATGTATTTTATTTCAACAAAATTTATAATTGTCGATAGCTATTTTGGTTTAAACCATCATCAGAACAAAACATCAAATTTTGTATAGACGCCTAGTCCATTATAATTTTGTAATGCTATAGCGTAGTTCCAAACATAATATTATGGCAGGTCGACTGTAATAATAACTGTTATTAGTTATTTTATTATAATAATATATCTTTATACTTAACTACACCGAAAGAGTTTTTTCCTATTTTGATTTTAGACGTTGTGTATATTCTTCATCCATCTATCGATAAAATTCATATTAATTTTTGGTAGTATAGCTGCGCGTATCCGAGTTGGAATTCCCGGATTGTACCGTTTGTCGTTTTAAAGTGTTAATAATCCAATAATGGTTGCATTATATTTTCACAATATTGAAAAAACATTTAAGTAACAACAAACATTCATTCTTATTATAATATTTTCACGTTCCTTCTGCATTTAACGTTAAGTTTGGGTTTTTTTTGTAGATGTATGTAATATAATACAGTTAAATACATAGGCAAGATGCCGGTTAATCTTAAAGCCATTACATACCGTTGTGAACTGGTAACGACTCGCTAGTCATTTTTAAATGTCACTGCTCGGGAAACTAACCAAAGTGAAGAAAGGTCAACGGGTCGTTCGACAAATGGCGGAAGGCCCATTTCCATTATGAGAAGTAAATGCTGGGGTCCAGGCGGATAGCTGGCCTTTATACTGCGGTGACACAAGCTTTTTTTGATATTTTTTTTAACGAAAAGCTCTCAAAATAAAATTACGATTTCTTTTTGGGAAAAAATCAAACTAGAAAACTTGCTTTACATTGTGTCCGGTAATTGAATTTTTCGGATTTATTTCACAAACAGTGAAGCGGTTTCATTACTGAGCGCGCCTGATTTTATTTTGACTAGAACTATTGTATATTCACAATTAACCAAGTCTAATAAAATTAAAATATTTGTTTGCTAGTTGTAAAAAATAATTCAGTATCATAATTGCTGTTTTCAGAAAGGTTTACGTTTTATTTTATTGAAATTAATAATCGCGTACAATTATTTAAATAATATGTAATTAAAAAAAAAAAATATTTTTCATGGAATTTGAGTTATAAAAAAATAAGCTATTTTTTCTTCAATTTTGCTCTATCTAGTATACAAGTGTCTCAAAAATTAAATTCACGATTTTTCAATTCTAATGTGTTTACTGTTACATATTTTAAATAATAAAAACAGATTTTATGTATTATTTCTACAATATTTTTAATGACCATGACCAGTTTCGCTCGTCGCTAGCATTATCAACTGATAGAGCATAAATTAAAAACAATTTTGTAATTAAAGTGTTGTTTGTAATTTATATTATTGTTATCAAATGATAATACTTGTAATAAGAAAAACTGGTTCTAATCATAAAATATTATATTTTGTAGAAAAAGTACTTAAGTACTGTAGTAAAGTATTATATATGCTTTTTTCGCTTAAAGACAATAAAAAAAAATCAAATACTATTTTCTTAATCTGTTCGTAGAAATCAAAGGGTGGAAAAAATAATCTTTATCCTAATTAATGAACAGAGAAAAACAGATTTAAGCAAATTCTCTTATTAAAAATGTTTTTGATTAAGTTTTTATGCGAATTGACAATTATTACCTTATAATATGCTTATATCAAACAAGAAATCAATTAAACTTTCTTTGAAATATTTATGATAATATAACTGGTGATTACTGGCATTTCTAAGTGGAAAAACTTTACGTATAATAATAGAACACAATGTTTAGTACTATTTACACATTTTTAAATAACACTAGGGCAGGTTTCACTAAAGTGGCCACTATCAACTGATAATCTTAATGATAAATGATGTTTTTAAAATAAAAATTCATGCTTTTTTGTAATACTTCTTAATTTATAAGTAATATAATAAAATGAAAGTATCGCATAAAAGTCTTTTTAATATTACAGAGAATTATTATTAGATATAACACCTGTCAAGTTTTTATAATCGAGCTGGTTACTTGAATAATGATATTAGTCAAGTTTTTTTAACATAAGGGAAAAGAAGCATAAAAACCGCTTTTCCTGACGTAACCGGACAGGGATAAATTATAATATTTTACGTCTGGTCACCCTCGCGGTGCAGGGTAGGGTTCGCTGCTACTACAAACGACCGTCATTCATTTGAGGCGGTCCAAAACATCCAAAACATCCGGCGGAAATGGCCGTCAAACCGCCGACCGTTCGTTTTGGCCAGCGTCAATATATGCTGTTACCAAATATGAAATGTTTAGGTCTGGAGTGATCGTTATGTGAAAGTATTACATGTTTACTGAGGCGAAAATGGACCAAGAAAAGCTTTTGTCGGGTTTGCTATAACTGGCAGAATAAGGCAGATATTAAGTTTTGGTAAGGCGTTCGAAAAAGATTACGTCAAATACCATAACTATGAATGCTCTACTTAAAAAAACGTTGTTTGTGTTTTTACAGCTTTGCCTGTCTTTTATGTGAATACATTTGAAATTTTTGTAAAACAATTCTTTAGTGAACAATTGTTGAAAATCGTCACACGAAATAAAAGCACGCATTACATTTTTATTAAGTTTGGTTATGTTAAAAAAAACTGCAGATGATATTGACTAAGCTCCATGTACTATAAAACAAATAATTTTCAGACAAAAATTATAAAGCAAAAAAAGCATTTCTGATCTTTTTTTTTAAATTGTAGAATCTTTCACGAAATACGATTTTACATATTTTGGCCAGGGTTCCGCCTTTCGGCACAATTGAACCATAACTGTCTCACAGTAAATAACTTACATTGATTATTTACAAGAGTAATCGATTACAAAGAAAAAATACAGACCCTGAAGCTAGGATCGAAGTGTAATTTCCAAATATCTTTTAAAAGCATTTATTTGAACGTAATTACACTCAATATAATAAGTTTAATGACATTAAAATACCGTTAATTTGTATTTGAAGAAAGGTTTTTACAGGAAATAATAATCAACTACAATTTAAATACGATTGGATCGTTAATGACAAAACATGTGAAATCATACAAAGTTTTAACAATTCAAACTTAAAATTGGAATTCTATCAAGCACCTTCAATCTCATTCATATTTTTTTTTAAATGTATTTCACTATCATATACCCGGCGTGAGTTGCTATGCCAGTCAAACAAAGTGAACTAATAAAACTGCACTACTAAGAGTTTTTTCGCAAATTGAATTAAGCTTAAGAACAATCGATGGTTTGCAAAATGTCATAATAATTTATGACTTAAAATTCAGACCATATTGATCATGTGTGTGTAATTCAACTTTTGGCAAAGAATCTGTAATTTTATTTTTCTTTTAGTTGATATCACATAAAATTTGTCTCGAACTGATTTTATAATTTCGAAATAAGCACTACTTATTAACGTAAGCCATAAAGGAAAATATTGTTTTTGATTTGATACAATTTATGCACACTTTTAATCAAATGTAAAAAAAAAATATTTTCTTTTAATTTTAGTTACTTCAATGAATGTGGAAAATTAATCTTCTGAGATAAGAATAAGAAAACCAATTTTCATAATTAACCATAAAAATTGTTTAACTCGGATAAAAAAAAAGATAAGAAATTTCTGTCATATTTTATTATTCCAAATGAAAAATTCATTTATAAATGAAAATCTTTTTTGAATTATAAAATGTTGACCAAGAACCCTAATAAAATATATGCGGGAAGAAAATTTATTTGATCAAAAAGCACGTAACGAATTTGATTCGATTGAATTTTATTTTCTTTGAGCGCAGGCATAATGTAAAAAACAGACAATTTCCAGCAATAAAAGGTATATTTGTGCTGTGTCTTGAACCATAAAAAACCATTTTCCACACGGAGCGCCGTTGCCCATGGGTATATATACATATTTCATCTCAAACTCGAGGCCACAGAACTTCACTGATTTTGTAAAAAAAATATAACGTGATACATTTTCATACGAGAAGTTTTCTCCCACGTGGAAAATTTTGTTGACTTAAATTGTTTCTTGGTAGAGAAAAATGTTAAGCAAAGAAATTATATTATATTAATTATTCCTTTTATATCACATATTCTTTGTATGTTGAATGTTCTTTTATCAAATTATTATTAACACGCGTAATGTTCAATTTAATGACATTAGCCTTATCGATTTACTTGAAAGACAGTTTCTTAGAATTATCGTGAAAATTTAAGTAAAATAGAAAAAAGGTTTCTTTGATAAAAGTATCCAGTCGGAGATTTCAATCACTTATCACCCGATTTAATAAATTAGAGGTTCGACAAAATTTTAAAAGCTTTTAAGGTATTTTATATTGAACAGTAATAATTTCAAAAACTAGTTTAAAATAATATGATACGCAGTATATTATACAATATATGTATTATTATCATGCTCTGTTATTTTTTAGGATATGAACTTAATGTAACGTATAAATACGTTGTACTTAAATACGTTCATTCCAAAAAAAATAGTAAGATTAACTTACACTTTGAAAAATGTGCAAAAAAAAATTGCCACTTTTTAGAATTTATTAGCACAATAAGAAACTAGGGTGTTAGAATAGAAGAAAAGATGTTTTGTGAACCTTTTCTTCACAGCTATATTTAAATAAGTAAATTTACGGTTACACATAGTTCTTATGTAGGCATAAGCCGAAATAGCTATGAACTATAAACTTTATATTTTTTTAGAACTAATATACATTGCCATTTTTTTCCCGTGTCAAAAAAAACAGGCATTGCAAACCCACCGCTTTCGAAATGGGTCAATGACTGAAAGAATGCTTGCAATTTGGATCCAAAAATTCTCTTATATACATATATATTGTATATATAATATAATGTTGTTCTAAATTAAACGAAAATGCGAAAAATCACTAAAAAAACGAAACGAAAACAAAATAAACATTTATTGTAAGAAAAAAATAACTCAACTGTAAAATTACTGAGATATCATATCGAGCGCTAGCGGTATATAAAATTTAGAACGAATAAAAAAAATTTCAACACTCACAAAAGGGAAACTTTTTTTTTTTAGTTTTTTGTGATGATAATTTCATACGACAGCGCAACAGTACACAGCAAATCGTCAGTTTCTTAAAAAAACGTAAATAAAATTACGTTTCTTTCGAAAAATTGGCCAAGTATTAAAAAGTGTCAATTTTATTAGTTCTCAAAAATGTCTAGACAGGACACGTCTATAAATATTTTTATATTATTTTTTGTCACCGATCTTTCCGTCGGTTCAATTTTCATATCATTTGAATTTCTCGTTGAATGAATTTTTATTGGCGATATTCATAAATAGAATCGCAGACACAATAAAGAAACTTTTGCCTGAAGATATTTTCACGTTCCCTTATTTCAATATTTTTCAACAAAAGTGTCTATCCTTTGTTTGACATTGTATTAGTCAGTTTTTTTTCTGAAAAATCATCACGAAAATATTGTGTTCTTGCTTTTATTGACTTTTAAAGTTATCATTTTTCTTTGTTTTATTTATTAACACCCTTGATTGCGGGGCGTGGATTTTCCAACGGTCCTTTATGCTTCGAAAAAGACGTGGTATAGATTTTTCGATTCCATAAAATCATGTCATTTTCAATTTAATGATCACACTTCTCGTCAATAAAGCATCCATTTTTTTGTACATAACAATAAAAAGGCAGTGTAGAGCTATGTTATATTTATGTGTAATACAAAGAAACAGTTTATTGATTGAATTGGCATTCATTTGGTAGAACTCCATTATAACACGGTAAAAAAATAGCAATGTATTTTCGTTCTACAAAATTATTTTTAACAAATATAGTTGATAGCTATTTCTTTTAGCTAATAGATAGCTTTTTAGAAATAGCTATCAGCTATATTTGTTTAAAATAATTTTGTAGAACTAAAATGCATTGCTACTTTTTCACCGTCTTCAAAGAAACAGTGTTAAATAATTGAAAAAACGCCTCGGAATTAATGAGATAAGCGTCATTTTTAAACTTCTATGAAATACGGTAAGTAATTAAACACTGAAATTTCTTTACTGTACACTAAAATTGGATAATTTCAATCGATTTTGTATCGAAATTGTCTATAAACACACAAAAGTCATATTTGTATTTTGAAAAACAAAAGAACTCGATCAAAATAAATTCGTATAGTGTCGAAATAGAATTTCCTTCTACCGTTCCATTTATATTTTCAAATATGTTATAGACTGAAACTAAATCAGCAAGAAATATTTACACGAGAATTCGACACTCCTCTAGTGAAATTATTCTTTGAGAAATTAACAAATGAGAAATAAATAAATAATTAAAAACTGATGTCGGTGAATAGATATCAATGTACATTATAATAGTATAAATAACTATCAACTATATCTTATAAAAAAAAATATAAAACTAATGTATATTGTTATTTTTTTACCTCGTTTTAATGGAGTTCTACCAAGTAAATGCCAATTCAATTAATAAAAAAATAATGTACTGAACATCTATATCATAAGATATTGATGTCAAAGAACAAAGCTTTAACGTATTTATTGTTCCTTATTTTCTTTCACTCACATTTGAAATGACAATGTTAAGCGTTAATTATTGATTATGCTTCGTACTATTGCCGAAATTTTCTACTGTTGAGATCATTTTCACTCATCGCGAACATTATTAATATCTTACACAACTAAAACGACAACAAGACAGTTTACAAAAACATTGTTTGAAAAACCAAAAAATAATGACATTTGTAGAATATTGTATTGCGTTTTTCACAAAAACTGTATATTCTAATGATGTCAGTCATTAAAAAATGTATTCGTATTTTTTAAATTTGAAGCCTTTTATAAAAAATAAACATTTTTAGCGATCGGTGTGAAAAAAATTAGAAGCTCATTAAATTTTTTGTCATTAAAATATCAAAGACTTTCAAAGGGGTGAATTTTAATTATCATAAAAAAGTTTTATCATTTTCAATTTTGTTTACGTTTTCTTAATGACAAACAAGCACTTTTTTGATTAAATAATTAAAATTTAAAATTTAATTTAAAACGCATTATATAAAATGTAACTTCAATAATTTGATTATGTTGTACTTTGTTAGGCACCTGTTTTAATAACATATAATTAAATCGGTTGATAAAAAAGTAAGGGAAGATTTATTTTATGTTTTTTTTTTTAAATATGTTCTTCGAAGTCAGCCAATCAGTCAATAGACTGTATAAAGAGATATATTTTATTTTTTAACAATATTCATACATATTAATTATATAGCATAAAATGTGTATATCTAAAACATTAGTTCGCGCTGGAGATATGCGAATGCCACAAAATAATTTAAGTTCTAAAAACTATGAAAATTGTGGACAAACACGAATGTACTATGATTATTATGCAACAATAGCGGCTACAAATAATCAAATCTATAAACAGTCCAATGCAATATAATAATTTTGTAGATTTTTCATCGCAGTCAATTAAAAATTACCACAAACAATTTAGATTTAGAAGATCTTTTCAATAAGCTGACGTTATAATATATAATATGTTTAAACTCTTTCTATACAGTGAATAAAGGCGAAGTGGTATTTACACGTGTCATTGTGACTGTTATATTAAAGCCACGTCTAATATTTAAAGCATCAAACTTTTAACACTATAATTAATCAATGGGCTATATCTTTTGTCTGTTATATGAAGTCCAGTTCATAGGCGGATTTTTAATGTTACTTGCATCAAAATGACACCGATATAGCAAAGATAATTGTATTTCCTGCAGTATCGTTTCACATAAATTGGTTATGTTATAGCTGGATATTACAGACTTGTACGAGCACTTAAAACCATAATTGCGTTAAATAACAAAGTAGGTTGTCTTTGTTAGCTTTTTTCATTTATTACAATACAACACACTTACAAAAAAGCCAAAAATAACAATCGTCCGAAACACGCTTAAACTGTTAAAATTGTTTGTACACGGTGTACATAATATTTTCAATGGCTCAGATTGTTGGTTTGAAATACAAAATTACGCCACTTTCATTACCAAACTAGATTCCATGAAAAGTATAAAATTTGCTTATAAAAATATACTACAATAGTTATCAAAAAAAAAAAAACATTTGAATAAAAACAGCAAATAACACAGGACTCAAAAGAGTATAAACTATAATAATATATGGGTTGTAGAAGACCTTGGTATTTGTATAAACATTTATGAATTTTATTTAATAATTTGATAAACTTATGAAAAAAATTAAATATATGTTTAGCGTATTTGTATGAGAGCTTAAAATGAAAATTGTATAAAATTTTCATATACTGTTTTAATAATAAGGTATTCAACTTGTTTATATAAATGCAAGTTTTATAGTTGTATTAAATTCTAATTCGCTTCTTTTCATAATTTGTATAAATTACGTAAACTTATAAATGTTAAAACATCCCTTAAGTCGTAAAGAGAACATTCGGCAGGGAAGATTTGACGATAAAATAAAGCACACAAAGAGCCGTTTAAGCAAAATACAATAAATAGCTTCTCGCACATTACATGTTTATGCATACATTAAAGGGTTAAATTGGGATTCGTCAGCAGAGAGTTGAAGTTTTGATGAGTCTCGAGCGAACGCTTTGCTCACTTGTACATTGGGATGTCAACGTGTGTACCGAGTATCAGTTACTTGTCAGTCGTGATTATTCGTAGGTATTCAGCTACTCGTGTTATTTCGTCCAATTACGCATATCGTATTGGACCACCTATAAAGCAACACATATGATAAGCATCTCTAGTTTTGAAAGAAAAAACATTTTCCTTACCATTTTTATTTTTACAATTAAGTTTTGTATTTAATCAATAAAACACAATTTTGATTATAAACGATGACACAGGCCGGTGGCCTGTTTATTTTAGCTTAGATTATTTTTAATTTAATTTGGTTTTTTTGCTAGCACGATATAAGCTAGATTGTTAAAACAGAAAAGAAGATGTATTGTGTACCTTTTCTACAAAGGTATGTATAGATAAGCAAATGCACGTTTAAACATAGTTCTGACGACGGTGTGAGCCGAAATAGCTATCAACCATATCTTATAAAATTAAATTAAATTTATATGAACAAAGAAATACAAGCCTGTCGCCGCTTCTCAGACCAGAACAAACCATCTCCATCCAATATTTAAGCTTGTTGAAATGGCCGCCTGTTTAGTTTCACTTACGTCGAATATTTTTTTTTAGTTTTACTGCTAGCAGAAAATAGGCTAGGTCGTTAAAACAGATGAGAAGGTGTATTGTGCACCTTTTCTACACAGCTATATATAGTTAAGATAAGATAGCCATCAACTTTATCTTATAAAAAAAGTAGAACTAAAATACATTGCTATTTTTTCATCGTGTAATAATGGAGTTCTACCAAGTAAATACCAATTCAATCAATTAATATAAATGAAGAATTGATAATTTTTTTTTTGAATAGTGAAAATTGTAAGTAAATTTGCATTTTATTTACAATTTTGAGTATATTGAAATTAGTTCTGGTTCTGTGTATATTTATATTAATGAAATACATCAACATCTGCTTTTCATTTATTATAGGAAAATAATTCATTCAATATGGACGAAACTTTGCATCAAACATGAGATATGATCAAAATTTTTCTTGAAATTGTATACATAAAAAAGGCACTAATGAATTATTATAATTCAACTGAAGCCGTGTAACCGAACTCCTGGAGATTCCAAAAGGTGAAACACAGTCGTGAGTTACAACTCATGCAAAAGTCTACAGAATAAGTACTATTTTTATTTAAGTCTTAATAAATAATTCAATGAACGAGTATGCATATAGTTGACCGAATATCAAAATCGTTCATTAAACATCTCTACTTATGCATAATTAATCGGAGTGTGAGTCAGCCTTATTGTGTTAATTCATCACAAAAGTGTATAATAAAGCTTCCAGAGAAACATGATAAAGCCTGAAATAACACACATTTGCTTTAAAACTCAGTCAGTTGTGCTGAATTTTCCAAAGATTTATACTTGTTCATTTTTTGACGACATTCCACAGCTGTAACCTGCCATGTAACTGAAATTTCTCCCTTCATAGTAACATTATATACAGCAAAATTAATTAATAAACAAATTATTACATAAAACATTATCAGCACACATATTACAAACTATATTTTAAATAAAATAGGGTACAGTTTATATTAATTGAATCCATAATGAGCATTTCGTGATTGAAAAACAATATGATTTTTTCATGTTTTCTTTGCGAGGTTTTGAGCGTTTTAAGTGTATAACAACTTTTTCAACTGTATTACATTTTATGACCTGTTTTTAGTTAAATGTGATATTTTACGACTCGTACGACATTGGATAGTATAAATTCATTTTTTTGTATTGACTATCATTCTTGTGTGGAAGAATAATATATTTAAACAAGAAAAAACGCACTGTTATGTAGGTACATTTTTCACAATGAAGGTGTTTTAAGATTTGGCTTATCTTGAGCATTATTAATCGGTGATAATGCTCACAAACAGCAAAATCAGTAGTTATCGTAACGTCACTTTATGATGAGATGAGAAATTACAATAAAATAATACTGTTTAATACTTTTTTCACTATTTTTATTTTTTGAAAATCAGCAAAGGTTTCGCTTATTTCAGTATTATCTAATGATAATAATGGTGATAAACTTTATCTGTCCTTATTGTTGATAATTCTAACTATGATCAAAACCATTCCTTTTTAATATTAAAAAAAATGTATACATTTTTGTTATTTTCAATACATTTTTTTGAGTTAAGGTGATCTATAATAACGGTAGAAATGCGTGACAAATAATCTGATATAGTGTATACAATTATTTGTGGCATTTTAGTAATCTATATATTGGGTTGCTAAGCGACAAAAATTGCTTTTATGGCTACATCATAGATGTCACATTAAGTAACGTTATGGGTTTGCTCACTGAAATACACCTACGAATGAAACAAACGAGTCCTCTGGGAGTTTCCTTAATATAAATCACCCTCTAGTCGTTTGACGTTGATTTTCAAGTCCAGATACAAATGTTATAATACATAGTTTGATGGCGATAAACAAACTTATATGAAGTGATATTCCGTGATTTTGTAGGAAACTGTACGAGGCCAACAGTATCTAGATTAATGTTAAACTATTTTACAGTGGCGGCTCGTCCATACGCACTGCTGAACTGCAAAAATTTATGTATAATATATAAAATTATAAATATAAATTAAGCGTGTATTCAGCTCAACCGCGCACCAATACATCAAATAACGATCATACACCACGGCGTTCTCATATCAAAAAAGTGACGCATCTTTATGATTTTGTGCAGTATCGTTTTCAATGGAGTATACTAGAAGTGCGGAAAGTTATGCTTGGAGCTAGAAGTTTGATATGGTACTGCCACTCCGACAGTATCATCTTACACTTTCTTCATCATAATCATATTATGTTAGCGTAATTATTTTGTCAGTATAATGAAATAAAAATACACACAATCTTTGATTTTGATCATTTTGTTGTTAATAGTAAAGTAAGAATCGTATTTTTTGATTTTATTTCTGATCAAGCGCAACACCCTTAAAAATCTTATCCACGAGCCGCCACTGCTATTTTATTCAGACAAAAAAAATTATGCGGTATTTTCAGTATGATAAAAGGTAACTTTCGTTTGAATAATCTAACATAATGGTCAGTACCCAATAATAAGGAATTAACTTGCAATCGGTCGGTAATTAATTTTCAATGGTCAAACAACATACCGACAAACTAAAAATATTCTATATGTACAGTTTTTATCAACTGCTTAATGGATTTTAATTCTTGGTATTTTTTTGTATAAT
This sequence comes from Himalopsyche japonica, assembly GCA_028555115.1. Classification (NCBI taxonomy): domain Eukaryota; kingdom Metazoa; phylum Arthropoda; class Insecta; order Trichoptera; family Rhyacophilidae; genus Himalopsyche; species Himalopsyche japonica. The sequence continues at coordinate 3,104,415 of JAHFWJ010000143.1, forward strand.
CTTAGGGGTCTAAAAAAATCTACACAATCCAAAAATAAGTTTTTAGAGGCTTTTGTAGAATCACTAAATCTAAAAAAATAATTGTATGCGGACCAATTTTGTTTTGAACATTAGAGTCTTGCTGAAAGAATCATCAAATAAAATTGACTTAGAATATTTCTGATTATTCGTGTACCAGCATTTTAGATCTATTTCATACAATTGATTTTACGGAGATTTTTTTTTCTATTTTTTAGTAAAAAAGGTATGCATGATTGTAAAATCGACTTACTTGTGTATATTGTGTTGGGAACATAGCTGCTGCCATTTCCAGATATTTTCAACATAAATCTTCCATCGGCTGGCGTTCTTCCTGCCGTGAAGCCTTCAGGGGTTCTCTCACACTTTTTGGCAGATGTGTTATTAGCTGCCAGGAAAATCATGCACCACGCAAAAACCAGGTGGACGTTCCCTCTCATTTTGGCAAAGGTTATTTACCAGGGCTATATTGCCCACTCCCAAAACCACCAACGTGCTGAAAAAAAATAAAAAAGCATTTATTAACATCGATTTGTTAGTTCACAATGTGAGGTTTATAGATATTGAAAGAAGCATCAAATTTTAAATACTCATGAAAGATCGTAACAAAACACTTATCGTACATAAATATGTCTAAAATATAATAAAATAAAAAGTCATGAAATTAAATGACTCTTACCTCTAAAATATGTGTGTATTTTTTTACAAGTCTTATAATGTAAAAAAAAAATAATATTGAAATGCTTCACAATTTTACTCCGAAGGTTACCCATCAAAAAATTTTTAGCAAATTAATTAAAATTAAAAAACTGACGTGGAAATAAATCACCAGTTTAGATAACATGATAAATACAATTGTCATACCTTTATCTGAGACAAAAACATATTTTACAAGCAGTTTATAATTTTATATTTAAACTAATGCTTTCTTATATACAAATAAAATTCACAGCTCTTCCATTTCATTTACTAAGTAGCTGATTCTATTGTTTATAGTAAAGAAATAAAACTATGTATTTAAATTTTATAATTTATTATATTGACTGAAGGAGCTTGATGAAATTTCAATGTCAAATTTGAATTATTTAAACTTTGTATAAGTCCACATGTTTTGCCACTGTCGAGCTGGGTTTCGCCTTTTGGCATATCCAGGTATTATGTCACATGAATGCAACAGAAATGTCACACAATAGTTATTAAAATTACCATCGATTCAAAGCTGGCAGTGAAAGCTTTAGTAAAATAAACAACACGGTCGTAGGCAGAAACGGAATCCTTTCATGAAGTATTCATTAACAGTATATTCTTGTAATTAACCTCACCACTGGCATTTGATTATCATTATTATGAAATCAATAATATTGAAGGTTATTTCAGCTGTTAGTTTGGATCGTTGCCTAAGGGGCTGTGTTTTTCTTTGTGATTAACTCCAAAACCTCTTGTGAAAAATCGATGCTAACTGTTTATTGTAGGTCAAATATGTTTCAAACTTGTAAAAAAATACCTGAAAATATCAAAAGGCGAAACCCAAATCATTGGTGACAAAACTTGTAGAATTGCACATAGTTTCAACAATTAAAATAAAAACATTAAATTAAGAATTAAATTTTTAAAAAATATTGAAGCATTCTTATGACGAGCTTTGTTTAAATTGACGTTTATAAGATCATTTCAAGGATATTATTGAACAATGCTTCAAGTCTGAGTGATGGCAAGAAAGGTATTGGATGAAAATCAGTAAAAAAACTTACTTTAATTTAGGTGCCACTTTACTCACGATATCGAGCCCTAATTGGCACCTTCACTGAGAGCAACATACATATACCTTGTAGAGGGTACATATTTTTATATGTAACATGAAACTTACTCGAAAATGCCTTATAAAAGAAAGTCAAAGTGAGAAAGTGCCCATTATTACATTATACGAAATTTACGCGAAGAATTTTAGAGCATTACCACATTTTCCAGCACATATTCTTATGGCTTTGAACACAAATCGCCATGTATTGTATGGAACATTAAGCGTCTCCTTCAGAAAGATACCACATTTTTGGACAAAAGCCAAGAAAATGTAAAAAATAATACAGCGGTGAAATAATAATCTAATTGTTAAGTTAGCTTGGATATTATTCAACATTAAAAGGAAACATGCTTCATTTGTTACTGCAGAGTATTTTCTTTAGAGAAAATATAAAAAAATTGTAATATGTTTATATAAATAATGATATGTTTATTTATATCTAGCATACAATAAACTTACATTAATCATCAGTTGATTTTGCTATATATGCTTATAAATAAGTCAGTTCTGTTGCATCCGTGCGATGGAATACCTGAAGATGCCGAAGGGCGAAACCCGGGTCGTTTGTGACAAGACATATGGAATCGTACAAAGTTGCAACAATTCAAACTTATAAATAAGTGTAGTGATTCTAATATTTAATAACTGTAGAAAGAGTGTCAGATAACACATAACATACAAGAAATATTGCCGGTAGTAAATATTTAAACAAATAACAGTGTAAATAGTCAAATATTTTTTTTGTTGTTGTAGAAACAAATATATTTAATATTTTTCAAAACTATTATTCATAAATAATTTTAAAAAAAAACTGATTAATCAACAGCTCACAATGATTTTTAGTTCCATAATTGAATGTTAATTTAATTTAGTTTTTTATGTATGTTGACAACATTTCAATATTTTTCTAATGTATTAATGAAAATTTTTCATGAGCTTGCTTGGTTGACTTTATTGGTATGCTTGTTATTTTTAGCACGGTGAAAAAATAGCAATGTATTTTAGATCTACGAAAGAAATGTGAAAAAGATATCCATTTCCAACGCAAACTTTTCCAAACAAAACAGTTATCAAACATTTAATCTCTCTTCGAAATGCCAATTCAATGTCTCAAATCTTCTGAACATTAGCAACCGTCTGACGGTCGAGGTATCGAACTGAACACAAACACGGGGGCAGATAGAGCGATGAACATGGTGTGGGCAACTAATAGGGTGTACTGAGACCCGATCTGCTAATTGAATAAACTGATCCTACTTGGCACAGGGACGCTTGTTGTGTCTAGAAACGGAACAGAAATCGCTGAGTTGTGAAAAGCGGATCGGACTATTGGGTAATTTAGCGAATCCAAACATGTTTATTAAGAATTTACTACATATTGAGGCTACTCGTATTTAATTCAATCGAAAAGTCAAGAACTTTAACACGATTAAAAAATAAAAATGTACTTTAGTTCTATATAGTTGATAGCTATTTCGGCTAGCGCCATCATCAGAACTCAAAAGAATCAACTACCAATAAAATGTATTTGGCAAAAATTAAAGCGTGGGTGTATCTACGATAAGATGTTAGATTATTTAAAGAATTATATGAATTATATTGTTAGATTTTCGATTGATTAAATTAATCTCACATAAAAGATACACGTGAAATTAGTGAGACAGTTGTTCATTCAGAATAAATTACGAGATAAGTTGTGATCAATTTACTAAAAACCGTGAGAATTTTTTTTTTGCGATACCTCACGTTTTAATATAATATATTGACCATCAATATATACGCCTCGTATCGTGTAAGTGTTAACTGTTATTATTGGTAGGAAATCGTTAAGTAAAAAATTAATTCGTTATGCTAACTACTATAATAGTTATATGCAAGATCAGCACCAGTCTTCTTTATAGCAAAAAGTATCAATTGTTGACTCAAATACTTCAACTAACAGTTAAAATTGACTATCGTATTATCGTATATCAGTATTTGAACAAGGAATTTGTTGAAATTTGTATCTAGCTAATTCCATTATATATTTAATAAATCGACTCTGTGTTAAAAAGTATAAATGCTTTATTCCTAAATCATACATATACCAAATCATGGTTTCACACATATTTATACATGAATAAGTAAACAAAAATAGTTAGTATCCCGCTTAGAAAAATATCAACAGCATTGATAAAAATGTTACGAGCCTAACAAAAAGGTCTGAGTTTTTTATATTCCATTCTCCATATCTTCTCACATAATATACGATGATCAATCTTTTTTTTTGACGCAGAATAGTTATATATTTTACGACAAACTTTACATATTTCGAACGAAATGTAAACACCGTATAGCCAAAATTATTGCAGTACATTTTAGATATAATCTGGCATAAACGCCGACTTCGCAGTGCCGGCTGGAATGGAATTAATTTGTTATTCCATTTCATATGATAAATTTTGTTACATTTTAATCTTTGATGGATTAAAATTGTTTCATATCATGAAAATACACGTTAAATATTCAAGTCAGACGTCAGAGCTGATTTTAATTTATGGTAAACAGTAAATTAGCTTTGATTATATTAAAAAATATATTTATTTTTTTATTTTAAGCCGATTGTAATTTGAAAAAGGTAAAGGTAACATGGATTTTGCTTGTGTAAAATATGTATGACGTATTTGGAGGAATTTTATGATCAAATTTTAATTGTTGAGACTGTTAAACTATAACTTAACGCTTTCAGCGCTTTAGTGCAAATTAATAATACGAATTATTTCAAAGACAATCATGCGAGTGTCGGTAAGTACAAATAACTCGATGGAGGTATTTTTGCGTTTCATATTACACTGATAAATCGGCGGAAAGTTCATAATGTAATGGTTGGTTTACGCGTGTATTTATTTTCAAATAAATATTGATGCATGATTGTAAGTATATACACACAAATTTCTATACTAAATTTTTCTAAAAGTATTTATGTTTGTTCAAAATATACTTAATCATTCAAAAACGATAATCCAAATGTTAACATATATGTAGTAAAGGCGCTAAGCCAAATGCATTGGAACAATTATAAATTTATAGATATCGGCAATCCAATGAAATTCATAATGAGTAACCTAATATAAATCCATCACCGCTGGTCAGACTATTACGGCAAGTAAATGCGGTATTTAAATAAATCAATTTAGAACAATAGTAATTTACGTTTATTCTCAGATAATAAAAAAAACAGATAAACTCTCACTTTGAGAAATACATCAAATTAATTTTCTACATTTGATAACTAATTATCAAAATATAAAATTAAGATTTTAGAACACAAGAGAAAATATATTGCGTACCTTTTCTACACTGCTACATATATACAAACAAATGCCTAAAGACGAATCCCGGGTCGTTAGTGACAAAACATGTGGAAGTCATCGTTTTGATGATGGCGTAAGCCAAACAGCTATCGACTATATAAAAGTCTTTACCTTATAACTTTTGTAGAGCTAAAACACATTGCTATTTTCTTATCATATTATGAGGGAATTTTATTAAATAAATGCAAATTCAATCAGTAAAATCTAATGATTTTATGATGAGTGGTCTTCAAATTATCATCTACGATATTTCCTAGAGATTCGTACTGGTATAAAATGGTTGGATTATAAGCAGGATTAAATACTAGATGACGTATTATAAGAATTATTCTTTTTTTTCAATTATTCTAATTTTTTACTCATTAAAATATATTTACGTAAGGCATATAGAAAGGAAGAATTAATGTGGTTAAATTTCTCGCTTAATATAGGCATTGAATTTAGTTTGACTACGTTTTTTTCTTATAAAATCTCTCGATAAAATACTTTAGTTTTTTCTCAGTTCTATAACATACTCAAGACGCCAAACGATGAAGCCCAGTTTGTCAGAAACAAAACATGTAGATCTGTACACAGGTTCTACAATTCAAATTAAGTGATTAAGTAGAAGGTAAGTTTGTAGTAAAATTTTTGCTAGATGAAGTTAAAAATTCAATAGTATTTTATTTTATCCAGCACACTTTGCATCATCAGCTTAGTATGTTATTTGTGACTATTATATTTGATTGATATTTGAAAAATAATATATATTAAAAAACCTTTCCGTTTAACATGAAACTCAACGTTACAGGCTTGCTTGTTACGTTTCGTGTTAGATTATTTCCATTGAATGATTTCAAAATATGAAATATCTTCTCAAATTACTTCCACTGTATTAAACTTTGTTGAATAATAATGAAACCTGATTTATTTATGTTGTGTTATGCTTAAAGATCTACAGTATAACATTGTTTTTTAGAAGGGTAAGTCAGAGAAGAATAAAAAAGAATGTATTAACACTTAGTTCATTGTTCTGCTATATAACATAGATATCGTACTTAAAATTTTATATGTTCTACAAATTAAATTCAAACATAAATAAAACTCCCCTGTCTGAAATATATTGAGCATTAAATAGTTTAAAAAAGCAAAAGGTTGTACAATTTATACAATTACCAATTCCATTAGGCCAAAATATTCTAAGAATGGTCGTTTTTTATTACAAATCTAAAAGTAACCACCGAATAAATATGACCGACTGAATATGTTAACTTCACAAATAGAGGCTCGTTTTAAAACGTTTTTCATCACATTTTCACACTTTGCAACGTTTGAAAAAAAAAAGAACCCTGGAGTTGTTAGGGTGTGGTTAATTGACTTCATCATATCGTGAAATAATTAATTATGGAAATAGATAAGTAAGGCACACATGTTAATCGTCTATAATTAGCAACTGGCAGATATGAAACTGTCAAAATTCATATTCCCTAAAATGTCGACGAAGGAAAAACGTATACCTCCCCTGTGAACATCCTATTTTAAATAAATATATTTTCGTTTATTTTTATGATTACATACAATGATTATTAATTTTATATCACTTTTTTACTTTAAATTGATTCGGGTATATTAACAATTCTTTTGAGCTTAGTTTACTTTTCAAACGACTTGTTTTAATTTTTTTACTGGTCTTTGTAAGTGAAGTGTTTGATAACGTTTGTATTCGATTTGTGTATATATTTTTACCCCACATACCGACATTGAAGGTTTTTCTTTTACTGTAATCCTCGAAATTGTTTTCTCCAACCAAATGTGAAAGCTTTTTTAGGCCTTCGACTGCCCATTTTTCGTTTCCCTGCCCACTTCAATTTGTTTTTTTTTACATTTTGATACTAATGGCTGTTGTACTGCGGTTTCTATATTACACTTTTAATTTATTTGGATTTTTTTCCAGTTAAGAGCTGTCTGATTGAAAAAAATACTGAATAAAATACTCGTTATAAAACAAAGAAATACAATATAAATAAACATTTTTTCTGAGCGCAACAAGGCTTTACAACGATACAACTGGTTACTTTATTAAGAACTAATGTTTAATTTTCCAATTTTACAAACTATACTATTATCAATAAATTACATTTTTAACGAAAGCAAACGTTACTTCCTTATTGAATTATAAGTGTTGTTTTTAATTTTATACGCCTGTTTACGTAACCAATTAAATATGGTTAAATTTTCACTTCACAATAAACCAGATCTCACTCAAGCGGGTAGATTTTTTTTCTACATATGAATACTTTAACAACATCGATTTAAAAAAATCAGATGAAAAATTTTAATCATTAAAACTGACTTCATATCCACACGATTTATCACTCACGACTCTGATTTTAGTGTTTAAGTATTGCAGCAAAGCACCAAGAATTAGTAACTGTTTTATCATTTTTTTTTCAATTAGAGCCCAACTAAATTCAATCAATTTTATTGGATTTGTGGGAAAGAATACCTATAAGATACTAAAAGGCGAATCTTGTGTAATGAATAACACACATTTTCAATAATTTAAGTTTAAAATAGAAATTCCTTTAAGCACCCTCAGTCGATATCATAAATTAAATCAGATAAGAGTTTTACCGCTTGAAAAAGTTTACGCATCTTTTTATATTTAATTCACTGATATATTTTTAGTTGACTGCACTTAAGCGAAGAAAATATTATCATCTTAACCGAATTTGGTATTCTTACATGAGCTCGTTATAATTTCCCACCCTTCTTTAGTACGCACATGATTCCCTTTTGTTTTTTTTACTGAAAAAAAACAAACAGCAAAACTTAAGTGTTGGGTGGTTTAATAATCAGACCACGTAAGACAGTGAAAAATATCTAATATATTATTTCTTCTTCTCGGAAATGCGTCATGGAATAAAAAAATATGACACAAAACTTTCTTGTTGTGTATTATTTGACATAGTAACGCGTTTACAAAGATATTGTGTTTTTGTTTCCTTGAAAGATATTTTGTTAACTGTTATACGGTATAAGGTTTCAACAACTTTCAATCAATGTTTACATACATCATACAGAGCTTTTAAACGCGTAACAAAATGTATTCAATTTGAATATGATTTCAATATATATGTGAGGAGAGGAGGATGACTTTTTGACGAAAGCTTATTACAATCAATAATAATCACTTCCATGATACTAAAATTGTATAATTTGATAATTAGAGATATCTACTAACTTTAAGTTGTTGGGTTACCGTATAACGAAGCTATCTTGTAACTTAAATAAGTGTATGACAATAATTTTTTAAATTGTTGGCCCATTGAACTTATCTCATGTAAGTGACATAACAAGGAATTATACTGGTTATTGAGAACAAAAACTATATTTAATCGAACTGCATTCATTTCTACAATTTCTTGATAAAATGGTTTACAATCTTTCATGTTTTAGCGCAATAATTTCACACCTATGTCCGCGTTAAATGAGTAGTTTTCTAATAGTTAATAGTAACCAAATTTCATTTTTTTAACTTTATTTAGTATAAAAGCAGCACAGTATCTTGATACTCTAATTTTTAGAGTGGGCGTGGCTTTCCCCACGTAAAAATACTGGCAGTCAATGCACTGTAGTCATATTTGTTTTATTTGAACGGTTCAGAAGCTGAAACAAAAACTTCCAAGCCCCATAGTGGCTATTCGATTCTTTCATTGTAATTAACTGTTCTTTAGATGATTTTCATTATGCCGAGTAATTAATACGTTGCAGATTATGTATATTGCTGACTTTTGTTTATTGTTTGATTCCACCTCATACGCAGAAGTGTCCCTTTTAAGACAGTCGATATAAGTAAAGTAGGTCTCTCATATGAAAGCTGTATTTAAAAACAGATTGTTTTTTAAATAATTACAATACATATTATAAGAAAAAAAAATTTCGTCGTTGCTTTTATTAAAATATGAATTATTTTAGCACAGTGAAAAAAAAGCAATGTATTTTAGTTCTACAAAATTATTATTTTTTAAGATAAAGTTGATAGCTATTTCGGCTCACGCCATCGTCAGAACTATTTGAACAATTGGATAGTTCTGACGATGGCGTGAGTCGAAATAGCTATCAACTTTATCTTAAAAAATAATAATTTCGTAGAACTATAATACATTGCTATTTTTTCACTGTGTTATAATGGAGTTCTACCAAGTGAATGCCAATTCAATCAATAAATTATTTTGTTTTAATACCGTGCCGCTTCATAGCTAATCTTTATTTTTATTTAGATTTGTATGCATTGTATAATAGAATTCAATAGCAAAAGTTATCATAAGTAAGTTGGCAATTTCCAGTATAGAAAAACCTTTTCAGAATTTTTAGCGTTAATCAAAACAATCATAGAGATCAAAATCACCATTGGAAAAATTACTTGAATTCATTTAACACACCCAAAAATTATTTACAACAGCTACTTTGAATCAGGTAACAAAGAGAAAGTTTAGTAGAAACTATATCAAATAACCTTTGCGTCCAAATAGGAATGTAATATGTTCTAAAACAAAGCATAGACACAACCTTGACGGAATCGTATAAAAATCAATATCCGCACATACTCGCACATCGTGTTTTTGGCATTACACTCGGAACGCGACCTACTTCAATATTTCCACTACATTGATTATATCGTCCGCATCAATCTGCACATAAACCGGAAAGCCTCTTATCTTGTTGAACTCCTACTCGTGTAAGTTTCAATAAGGTTTCTTTATGCTTGCAATAAAATACGAATAATGCAACACTGCCAAGAGAGGCAATTGGAGACCGTAGAAACATTTAATCAATATTTAATTTGAGTCGGTCAGGCTTTGTGTATATATCTCCCCATGTCTTGTCACTTATGATCCGGGTTTTAGCATCTACAACTATTTTACTGGGTCGAGAAACTTACGCGAGTCTAGACAACGTTATTATTTAATTTTAAAATAAACAGGAATAATAAAAACACATTTTTTGGTGCTTATGTCCACAAGTTATTTTTTGATCAGGACCGGTTTCAAATAATAGAATACAATTTACAAATAAGTCTATTTATACGAAATATTTGAGTTAAAGGTAGCAAGTATAAAAAATCATGGGTTCAAGAACGAAGCAAGAAGAAGGTTCGTATGCCTGCTACTTTTAACTCAAATATTTTGTTTACATATACTTATTTGCAATTTGTATTCTATCAGTTGATAATGCTCATGATGAGCGAAACCAGTCATGATCAAAAAATGTATTGTGGAAATAAGTACTAAAAAATGTATTTTTATTATATAAAATAGCATGCCTTTCCATCAAGAAGTGACAGTTAACACCTTAAAAGTGTTTGAATAAGTAAGAAGTGCTTTTGGATACACAATATTTTTTTGATTTAACCGTCTATTGCATTCAAAAATTAATCGATAGGTTGAACGATACGTGAGCAGCCATATTAAGCTGTCAATGTAAGAAGCATATGCACATAATTCGGTGTATCAGTTGATAATACTCAAGATAAGTAGAACCGATACAAATCTGATGATTGTGGTCTTTGAGATGACTTTTGCTGGCATGTGTACAATAACTCACAAAAGTTTCATTGAAATCGGATAAAAGGTATATGAACGCATTTGAAGCAAACAAACATTTTTTTATACAAATTTTAATTGCTACAACTTTGTGGAATTGTACAAAGCTGTAACAATTCAAATTTGATATTAAGCATCAAGCACCTTCAGTCGATATCATAAATTATTTTTTTATACATAAGAAACATAAGCCTCATTATATTATGTTTTCAAAACGGTTTTTACCTGACATGTTTTTATATTTAATTGTATTGCATCCGTATGATAAAGTACCTGAAGGTTCTGAAAGGTAAAACCCGGGTCGTTAGTGGAAAAATTTTTAAAAATGTAAAAAATTTCAACAATTTAAATCCAATATTAAAAATCTATCAAGCACCCACGATTGATATTGTAATTTAGAAAGATTAATTGTTATAATTTTTATTGTATAATGTTACATCCAATAAAAATGTCAAATATTCATTTCGGATAATTTCATTAAAGTTTTATCCTATCTCGTACTATAAGCAAATGATATTACATCGATTAAGCATAATGTAAATCAATTAGGCACTAATGACATGAAGATAAAAGGCAATTTTAAAGTTATACATGTCCAACAAAAACATGATCGCTCCCAGATTGCCCACGTAATGGTCGATCAAGCTGCGCCCAATTTACGAGGGGATATATTTTTACGATGATTTTTACGATACTTCTTCCAAAATGATAGGCTATACGAGTATAAGTGCCGCTATACGAGTGACAATAAAATGAAAAACCCTTTTAGAGTTTCTAATGCCCAAATATCATTCAATATAGCGATACGTGACGTAATATAAACTTACTTATGGGGCAAGCTATAAATGTTTCCATTGAATTTCTCCACGTCGTGTTTTATTGAGAAAATAGTATCAGATTTTGGCTACATCAGGCTTTTTTATAAAGCCGTTTTATGTCGAGGGTGTGAATGAATTCAATAAAGCCACAAAACTATATTTAACATGAGACCTGGCACGATAATGTAAACTTCATAGAGTTTTGTATATTATGTAAAAATTGATCTGAAACGCACATTGAGTTTTTAGCAAATAAAACTGGCTGATTTTTTCTCTTTTTAGCATTTTGTTGTAAAGATAAGTTGTTAATTTGTTTTTATAAGGGTGTTTGTTCAATTTATTAAGTAATACATTATAGTCCATTAAATATTTAAGTGCTAAATATTTTTTTGAATTGTTTTGTACCATTCCACATGTTTTGTCATTAACGGCCTAGGTTTCGCCTTTCGGCAACTTCTTGCATTATATCACTAGGGTGCAACAGAACTGACTGTCAGTCAGTTCAATGCGTCATCTCAATTAATGCATGTGATGGAATGCCTGAAGATACTGAAAGGCGAAACCCAGGTCATTAGTGATAAAACATGTAGAATCGTACAAAGTTGTAACAATTCACATTTGGTGTTGAAATTTCAAAACAAACCTTCAGTTGATATCATAAAGTTTAGCAAAATATTTTGATTATAAAAACTTCCCTTTCATTATTCTTCGTAATTATGGTACCTAACGAGTACTTAATGGATTATTGATTTGTCATAATGTTGTTTGCAAATTTAATTGATAAAAGATTGTTAACATTTAATTTTTAGATAATTAACTTTATTTGAATGTATATTGTATGACTTCCTGTGAATTCTTAGTTTTTGAACCTTTGGTTTTGTATACCTGCTAACTTTTAACTCAAAGTTTTGTGTATTATGTATAGGCTTGCTTATAATTTCTATTTTATCAGTTGATAATGATCGCAATAAGCTAAATCGGTTTTGACAATAAAATTAATTGTAGATAAAGTACTAAAAAATATGTATTTATTATTTAAAACTACTGTTAACATTACAAAAATATGCCAAGCTAACACTGCAATAAGCGTTATTTGTTCTTATAACAATTAATTTGTTTTATTAACATACTTCAGAGTAATCTCATACGACTAAGCACCCAATGAAGGCTACAACTCCATAAAAGAGAATAGGACGGAATAAAATACTTGCCTAGCAAAAATCATCCTTTATTATCTCTGACATTACTTCGCGGGCGCTCCGACTTCTCGATTATAATAGAACTATCATTTATCTTGCGAAAATAGAAATAAAGTGGTCTGGATGTGAACGTGTTAATCTTTTCCATCTCACTTTTCTTAAGAGATAAAAAAGACATGAGATATTATTCTATCAAATTGGTTAACATGTAATCTACTGTATGTTTCAGTTTCATGTATGAAATATTTTATTTTTATTTGAAATAGGGTAAGTAAATCCGTTCACTGCTGTTTAACATAAAAATATTCGAACACTAAAATTAATTCACTGGTGTTGAGTGTAATAAACTTTTTAAAAAAAAAACAAGCTTTATTTAAGACCAAATGTTAGCTTTTACAGGGAAGCTTTGACACTGTTAACTCGTCTGTATTTTTTAAAGTAATTTTTCACCTTAACAGTAGACAACTGAGAAGCGGAGAGTTAAAAATTAATATCTCTATTTTATACTCACAATTTACATTAATGAAATAAATATACGTAAATAATATTATTAAATACAACTTTATTAAATCCTTCGAAAAATTCTTACTTCTATGAAACTACATACAACATTTTTTTTACTTTGAGACTGTAGTTTTAAGGATATTGAACATAACAAAACACTAATAAAAATGCGTGTCACGCCATTTTTTTTAAATCGAATTATTCAAAGCATTAAGTTAGTATGTTTATATTTAGTAAGTAAAACTAACAGATTATAAAAGAAGTTTTATATTTAAATAAGTGGTAAACAATTTTGTTATGCATACGGTCTTAAGATAAACTGAGTTTGAATATTTTATTGTATGTGTAATAGTAAAGAACATGTACGATAATTCAACACTAAAAAAACAGATTCACAATTCGCTAATCACGTTATAAAGGAATCACATAATATAAATTCAAACTCAGCGCCTAAGCGTTTGCATCTTTGTAGTAAGAGTCGCAGGATGACGGCTTTGGAACAGATTGAAATCGATAGATATCAACTATCACAAAAGATTCTTAACAAACAAACTAATATATGTCGGTCACCATTAATGTTCCCTCTGCGGGGTGTTTCTTTGTAATAGACCATTTCCATGCCATATGTAAATTTATTGATATAGCCTCCTTTTTAGTTTCATTTAAAATTTTTAGTTTTATTGCGAGCAAGAAACAAGTTAGGTCGTTAAAACAGGACAGAATAAGTATTGTGTACCTTTTCTACACAGCTATATATAGATAAGCAAATGTTTGTTTAAGCATAGTTCTGACGATGGCGTGAGCCGAAATAGCTATCAATTATATTTAAAAAAATAATTTTGTAGAACTAAAATACATTGTTATTTTTTTCACCGTGTTGTAATGGTAAACCCCATTAATTCACACTTCTATGATTTTTTCATCGCCACAATTTTTTCGTTCAGTCATTTCAATCATAAAACCGTGCTATGTTTCGCCTTATCAAATCTAAATGTACATTTTTTTGGTGATAAAGGCGGCAAATTGTTACAAAAATTAATACAGCGACGCCATTAGGCCGGGCGGGGAATCCCTTGTCTAAGTCTGAAGGAGTAAATTTAATTATTTTCCCCTCCATCCTTCAGGTAGACATTGCCGCGGAGCTTTGGGGTTGGGAAGAGCCATTTCCATCTGGTGTAGGGGGAATTCATCATCGGTAAAACAGCTAAGAGAGCAAGGTAAGTTATAAATATTCAATATTGGCAAAAACGTACGTAACCTTTCTTTAAATATGCAATAAGTTTATTTTCTGCATTATGTGATTCCTATTTTTACAGGAAGTTTTAATAAATGCCAGCTGCCGACTACTGAAGAAGTATTTAAATATATTTTGAAAGCTCGCATATCTAACAATAGATTTCTGCTACATTTGAGCTGATTTTTTTAAAAACCATTATTAAAATAACTAAATTTTGTCATCATTCATTTAAAAAAACAATAATCATGTCATGAGTATCTTGCATATGCAATAAAACATAATAATTTATCACTTTTAAGGTGTTTACTATCTCTTCTTGATATAAAGACACGATATTGTCAATTAGTTCAGCACTTATTTCCACAATATACTATAAAGTTACTTTAGTACTTATTTCCATAATTTAGAAAGGTACACTAAACCAAGTATATATTATTGATTTAAGTTAATTTGGTTTGAAAATTATTGATTAAGTGATTGTTAACATTTCACTTTTAAATCAATTTATATTATTTATATTAATATGGTATGATTTCCTATAAATTTTTTCTTAGTTCTTAAACCCATGGTTTTGTATATATGCTACCTTTAACTAAAAATATTAATAAATAGACTTGCTTGTAAATTGTATTCTATCAGTTGATTTTTCTCGCGATAAGTGAAACTGGTCCTGATCAAAAATATATTGTGGAAAAGTCCTTAAAATGTGTTTTTTATTTAAAATTCAAGCAATTAGCTTAATTGTCCCAACTTCGTATTCAAAATACAACAATACAAATTATATATCATAAGTGTAGTGTGTTGCATATGCATCAAAATATAATGATTAATACTTAACACCGAAGCACACATTAATGACTAACGCTAAACAGTTTATAAAATATTGAACAATATTTAAAAACAATAAAAAAAAACATTAGCTTAACGTTCTGAATAAAGTCTTATGTTAATTATAGATACAAAGAAAAAGCAAAGCGTAGAGAAAGTTTCTTTAAAGAAACTTTAAAAAACAAAATATGTTCGAATTCTTGCTCCACGAGAGATTTTCTTACTTAACGAAGATATTATATTTTTGCAGATCTTCATATCATCAAAATTGTCCCGCAAACCAACCGCTGCTCTGTAGCATGCAACCGGTCAACATACAAATTATATTTAGTTAAATTAAATATGAATACGCAAGAAATCTCAATAAGATAAAAGTATTTTCCACTCTTCTCCAACTTTCGTCGCCGAGTAATGCGAACATGTGAGTCACTATGTCTCTATCATAATATTCGTAGACTTGGCTACGTTGCCAACAGTCAGTAGGTCATGAGTAGAGTTTAGTATGTACAACCATTTTATTGAATATCTCTTGCGATCGATCGAAGTAATTGCAAATATTGTTTTACTCTTTCGTAACAAAAGTTTCGAATAGTTTATTGTGTACGTATTGTATCGATGAAACTGTAAACACAGTTTAATGGCACGTTCAACCACATTTAGATTTGAAAAAAAAACAGTAATAACGTATATTTATTCATTTACGATATCGAAGGGGTGATAAATAGAATATCAATACCAGTTTTTAATTGGTGAAACTTTGTAAATTTTCACAAAATCCATAGATACAAAATAATTGACAAAACATAAGTGGGATATAAACAATTTAAATAATTAATTAGCAAAGTAAATTTTAACCATGGTTGATTATTTAAAAAAAGCTTTCATTATCAAAGCATTAGACGTATTGTGTATAAAATGTTCGCTTTCTAAATAGAATACCATTTATAAATTATTTTAGATACATATTAAGCTCATAGTTTTAGGATCTCTATTTCACCTGTGTAATTCTTTTTGTATATTACCGATGTAAACTATTTATCATGCGTCAGTTCTATTGCATCCGTATGATAGAATGCCTGAAGATGTCGAAAGAAGAAACCTGTGCTGTGATCGGAAAAGCGTATGAAACTGTCAAAGAATTTAGAAGGTTATGCATATATGTATATACATATATATATTTCAAAATAAAAAAGACAATAAAAACAACGCTTTGGTTATATTTGGCATTTTAATATTTACTATTATTTAGTAGTCGTAAAAAATTTTAATTAAAAAATGAATGATAGTTCCTCTTAAATTAAATTTAAATTTATCAGATAAATGCCATTATCCGACATATATTATTAACAAGACAGCCGTTGTGTTAGGTAAAAAGTAAATCACATAAAAGAAATAATTTTGTGCATTAAAAAAAGGGAAAAATATTTAAAATAAAACTCGTTTGTTTTACAGTCTTACCCCGAATAGCTGAAATATTTCAGAAATTTATATCAAATAAACAACACATAAAAAAATTGAACGCAGATTACTTGCCATTTAACAGTTGTTGGCTCAACTCCGAGTAAGTGGGTCGATCCATTCATGAGAGCGCAACACTATATTCCTACCGCAATATGTAAACCACAACATTTCTGGGTACCTTTTGGTATAATTACATCAAATAAATAGCAGCTTAATGCATTCACGGTGATATACATTTTCTTGAATATTCTATTTTCCTACATTCCAGGTTATACGAGTTCAATCGAATAAACAAACAAGTTTTTACCAGCATACATATGCCAGGAACATCGTAGCTTTGTTTATTTCACTCGTGTTGTTAAGTCTCATTATTTTAATTGAAAATAATTGAAAATCGTAATTGAAATTTCTTAGAACATTATCGTTGAGATAATAATTAATTATTTAATATATATTTCATCTTGTTATTGATAACAAATTGTTTGTTCAACTCTAGTTCACCTTGAAATTAATCTAACAAAGCAATTATTTCTCATACCTCTAGTTATTAATTCCGTGAAACGCAAAAAGCTTAAAGTTAATTTAAAAATTACAGACACAATTCACTTTGTATCTTAAAAGCACGAGCTGAATTGTAAACGTTTTCGGCTCGATAGACTTTCTCGAAACATGAAGAAATTTCATGATGATAAAAATCATATATTTTATATGCGAGACCGAGCTTAATTTAATTGAATATTTTTTTACGTGATTACATTGTGTAAACCATTACCAAATAAATGTTTGATGAAATGAAGTTGTATCATTATTCTCCGCTATTTTATCTTATTGTCAATGAGTTTACGTTAACTATTAGACATATAAGTGAAAGTTTTTTAATTGGATAGAAAATTTAACAAAACGATGTATATTAATTATTGAATTAATTTATGATATCGACTGAAGGTGCTTGATGGAATTTCAATATCAAATTTGAATTGTTACAATTTTGTATGATTCCACATGTTTTGTCACCAACGACCCGGGTTTCGCCTTTCGGCATCTTCAGGTATTCAAGTTCTGTTGCATCCGTTTGATGGAATGCCTAAAGATGCCGAAAGGCGAAACCCGGGTCGCTAGTGACAAAACATGTGGAATCGTACAAAATTGTAACAATTCAAATTATTGAATTGTTGATAAATATTCAATAACATTAAATACACTTTTTGAGCCATTCTATGATGATATTCTTGTTATGAACATTTCAAAAATAGATTTATCAGTTTAAGTGCAAAAAGAGCTATCAAGATAAATCATGCTATATTGATATACAGAAACAAGCTCCTACAAAACAGTTTTAACATTGTTATATCTGTATATGAAACAATTAGTATCAATTCTCGACACACTGCAATCAGGCACCTAAAATAACATTTGAAACGTTAGCAGCCTGCGGGATAAACTATAAAGAAGTGTTACGTACAAAATATTAAAAAAAAATCTTTCATCATATCTTCACCTACTTTGTTTTCACAATACAAATTCCTTCCACCCCTACTCGTTGCAATACAACCGCTTTTTTACAGCAGTCTTCCACAATGCAATACTAATAAAAACCAAACCAGTTATTCCTTTAATTTTTTGACTCAAAAAAACTATTTTTAAATAACAAACATGATACGTATAATAACAAAATCAAATAGTTTTTAATGCAACAAAATAACTTATAGTCAGGAGTTTTTTCATTCATATTTAAAACACTCATTCAATATACAATTTTAAAAGAAACTTAATAAAAAAAACCACCGAATTTTAAATAAGTAAGATAAAATAATTCAAATAAATAATTTTTTTGAAAATAGTTTGGAATATTTTTTTGTTTTATAATTTGAAAGGAGCTTATTAATTTTGAATGATATAAATATAGTTTTTCTATACTTTTTTTATTTTAACTTTTAAATACATTATTTGACCGTTACCTTCGGCGTAATTTCTTCTCGTGAAAATTTATAATTCGCTTTGTCCTTTTAATTCCGCTAATTAAATTCCACGCGGAACTAAGAGGGGGTTGATAATTTAAGGTGACTGTCGGAAAATTGGAAAACTCTTCAAATCACTCCCTCTGGAATTCAAAGTTAATCTTTTTATGTTTCTAGTAACTGTCTGCTACGCATAATAATCGTCCAGTGAAGTGTATTTCTGTCTATCAACTGCTTCCCTTACCTTTTTGTCACTTTAATGTAGAAATTAATAGCGTTAGAAGATATCTACTGATGCTCTTTTAAATGTCACAAAAAATTATTGCTCTTTCATGAAATCTTGTTATTTCAATGTTATTTATTTATTTAATATCGTCAGATGCTATTTGTGTCTTAAGTGCATCCTAGATTAACAAGAGATATGTTTTCAATTATTTTATAATATAAAATACACGTAATCAAATTTAAAAAATATTAAATAGAAAAATAATTAAATTTGAAATTCCGTAACATAACTTATATGATTTTTGCGTTATTATTAAAAAAACGCATTATATTACTTAGTGTACCAGATAGCCAAGCTTTGATTCACTTATATATATACATACATATATAAGGAAAGTTTTAAATTTGAATTGTTATAACTTTGTACAATTCCACATTTTTTGTCACTAATGACCCGAGTTTCGCCTTTCAACATTCTATCACACGGATGCAACTGAACGGACTGATTGAAATTCCATCAAGTACCTCCAGTCGATATCATTAATTTGAAAAAAAAAACAATTTTTTAAAAATTTGGTAATCACTAAAAACTCCAGTTTTTTTTATATAAAACTTATTGAATATTTGAAAATAAAAACAGTTTTTAGCTATATGACTGCTTATTTCAAACTGTTGATAAATGATACTCAAAAATATAACATAGTCTACAATGCCAAATCATTTGTACACAAGCTAATATGTTTGGTTAAAAAAAGGACTAATTTCTCTTGAGGATCTCTATAAGTTGTTTGTAGGACAAATACCAACAAATGATTTTATGAAAAATTTTATATTGACATATCCTATATAAGACTTGGCAAAGTAAGTAATGAACAGAAGCAGTTTCATATCGTACACTTAATCTTACACTACTAAAAGCGTTTTGAAAGACTCGTGCTTATCTAATCTTTATACAAATGTTACAATTTCCAACGAAATTAAATTGATCTTTCCATTTCATAAAACACAATTTACAGGGCAGAATGAAGACTGTTACATTTATTATTCCAGTCTTAATATTTGTACACTATATTAAATCTTAAGTACTCGATGCTGATTGCCGCGAAGCTATTTAGATCAAACAAAGCGAGAATATATTAACGATCTCAGAAATCGTCTGTTGAGAGCTTCGAGAGAAAACTGAAGTTGTATATGAATTAAAACTTTAAACACGTATTCAAATGTAGATTTTGAAATAAGTGAACGAAAAACGAATCTCAAAATGTGAAAAGAATGGAAAAGAGATAAAATTTAACGTGAATAAAGACGATAATTTTTGATCAAGTATTCAACGAGATAGTGATAAAATGCTTGAATTTTCTGAGAAGATAGCGATTGTGTTTATTATATATTATTTTACTTCATCGTAACAGGGCTATTTAAAGATTTTTAAGTTATGTTAAGAATTGCTTAAGTTCTATACGCTTCCGCATGTGTTGTTACTCGCGAATTGGGTTTTGGCTTTTTGATATATTTAGACATAGAAATATATCATTTGAAGAGGACACAGATGAAATAAGATTTCGGCGTAAGATCAGATATTTTAGTTATACAAGTCTAAAATTAAAAAAATAACTCACTGACAGTGTTCGACAGCGTATATATTGAAATACCACTATTAAGAGATTTAGAGTTTCGCCAATTACAAAAAATAATGGAATAAGCAACCAAATTATGGTTCGATTTGTTAAACTTTGTACAGTTCTACATGTTTTGTCACTGATGGCTCGGATTTTGTATTTTGGCATCTTCAGGCATTCTATCACACGGATGTAAGAGAACTGACACGCAACAAACAGTTTTTTACAAGAGTAGTTAATTACAAAGGGAAAACACAGGCTATAAAGCTAGGATCCAAACTAATAACTGAAATAGCTTTCAATACTATTAATTTAATAATATTATTGCAATCATTTGCTTGTGGTAAGATTTATTTAGACCAGCCATACTCAAACTTTTTTTCCTCCGGGCCGCATTCCGATTTTCGCTTCTCTAGGTGGGCCGCAACATATTAATAGTAAACTGTAAATGTAACACATACTACACTGCATACATATGTATGTATGATGATGTCAAAAAAAACTATTTTACTTTATTATGAATATTTATTTATTTATTAAATAAGACTTACCAGCATAAGAACAAGTATAACATATTTTGGTAATAAAAGGAAATATTTCTGCCAAAAGTAGGCTTCTAGATACAACTTTATAACTTTAAATTTAAGATGAAAAGAGAAAAACAAAATAAAATTAATGTGAGTTATCATATTGAGTCAAACTTTGAGCTATTTTCGTCAAATCAGTTTCCTGATTACTACAGGCTACTCTTAATATATCATCATTGTAAGAATCAGTAAGCCGATGTCTATACACGCTCTTCACATATTTCATTTTAGAATATGACGATTTAAAGAGATACGTAAATAAGATATTGAAAATATGTCTAAAACAACACCAACAAAATATTTGGTGACTATTATTATTTTGGGCCGAACATAAGAGCTATTTGGGCCGCAGTTTGAGTATCGCTGATTTAGACTAAAGACTGTTTGATGAAAAGATTTTGTTTTTGCTTTTAATAAAGCTTTTACTGCCGGGCGCAAACAAACTATCAGGTATGTCTGAAGATGACAAAAGGTGAAGCACGGGTTTTTAGTGATTGAACATGTGGAATAATGTAAAGTTTCAATATTTCAAATATGATATTGACTTTTTTCAAAAATCGTCTTCAGTCTCGATTTATTGTTTGTTTTTCATTTGCCTAATATAATCCTCGTTAGAAAAAGCATGTTATGGAAAAAATCACACAACATAATCATAGAATTTTTATGCATTGTTTAATAAGCTAAAAAAATGAAGACAGTATATTTGTCATTTCTGAGTACGCAAATCATATTAATGTGATTTTATAACAAAGGTACCGTGAATTACCAATGATTTTTATTTTACTCTCTAAACTTTTAAAATATATATTTCAATTATTCCGAAAATACACTTCATTTTCTTTTTACTAAGTGGCAGTAACAATCATTTTAATTTATTTTCTCTCAAAAATTAGCATTTTTAATTCCATGTGTTTAAACTTATGATATTATTAAAGCTCTTTTGTATTATAATAATGGTTTATTATTGTTGTTACACTTGAGAACTTAAATAAAAGCTCAGACGAAATTATAAAGAACGCTCAACATATATTCCTGTATCAACTAATACAACCGATTTGGCAGGTTTTGCCTGTCATTCAAGCGTTAATCAACTCGCCAGATCAAAGGTTGTTACTTAAAGCTCTCCATTTTATACGAAAGCCTCTTTTTATAAATGCCGACGCAAAGGATGCCATTTCCGGTTTGCTGCTAATATTAAATCTATCGAAAGCGCCGGGGAAGCCCGATTCTCGGAAAATTTCTGTTTAATAAAATTGAAGACTTTGTATTATTTTCCATCACAGCGAGGATATTGAAAAAAGATCAAAAGGATGTTTTTGATGTCGACTTAAGAAGTTTCATTATTTCGTTTTGCACAGAGATTTTTTTGTTATTGAATATGTTTTATAAAAAATGATTCCGTTTCATTTTTTCGAAGCGCAAATTTTATTGTATAATCTTACGTATGTATTTATATGAAATGATTATTTTAGGAGATTTATATTTATTTATATCAAATAATAGCAGAATACTTAAATAATATAGCCACTACATGGTACTTCCAACCTTTTTGTGCCCTTCAAACCTGTACATCTTCACAAGATATGTCACAATCCCTTTAATATGTTGACTACAGTTTATGTATAGTAATAAGCAGAAAATAAATACATACATTTGTTTTAAAACTAGAAATTTTTCGTTTGTAAGATAGTTAAAAAGATTATTTTAATGAAGGGATGCGAATGACTTGTGTTACTTTAAGAATGCATTTTCAAATAAACTATTTCATACTTTTATCAAATAATTTATAATATCGACTGAAGGTGCTTGATGAAATTTCAACATCAAATTTGAATTCTTCCAACTCTCAGTCAGTTCTGTTGAATCCTTGTGATAGAATGCCTGAAGATGCCTACAGGCAAACCCCGGTTCGTTATTGACAAAACATGTGGAATCGTACAAAGTTGTAACAATTCAAAGGTTATCAAATAACTCTTGCTCGAGTTTCAATACAATTGTTGAAGTTCAATGAAACCACAACTATAAGAATTTAGTTTGTTTCAATCATTCTCTTCTCCGTATACCGCTTTCCATGAATTCATCCATCCTTTACTTTATAAGGTGAACCGTTATTTGTTTACAATAAAATGCAAGGCGCTTTCTCGATTTTTCCCATTTTTCAATATATTTTTCTCTAGTTGATATTGCGGGCTGCAGGCGTATAGATAAGTGCAAGTGTGCATTGAATGCAGCGAGATTGCAACGCATATAATGGTCCACCGAACACTGCTCTGGGCACGAGAGGAAATGAGAAATGCATTGTAAGTATGCAGCTAACTTCATGCTGGTGTTTTCTAGAGGTGCATTTTTTTGCTCGCTCGCTTGTGTACGGTCAACACACAATTATTTTTATATGCAACAAAAAGAGAATATTTTTTTTATTATCAGCTTTGTGAAAACAGCGGCTATATTCAATGAGAGGAATTTACTTTGTTAGGTTTTCGAAATATACTTTTTATGTGTTAACTGTCACTTCTTGATGCAAAGGCATGATGTTTTAAATAATAAAAACACATTTTTAGTACTTATTTGAACAATATATTTTTAAATCAGGACTGCTTTCGCTCATCGCGAGCATTATCATTTTAAATGCATAAATAAATCAATAAATACTATAAGGTTCTTAATGTTTTACTTGTAAATTATTTGACTCCTCTTTTTTTTAGTTATTGGATGTATAGTGCTGTTTGGCTGTTAATTATTAACTATTTTGCTCAAACCGGTCCTGATGAAGAAATATATTGTGGAAATAAGTATTAAAAATTTTGTTTTTCTTATTTTAATATGTGATATTATATAATTTATGATATAGTCTGAAGGTGTTTGATTGAATTTCAATATCAAATTCGAACAATTTAAATATTGTGCGATTCAACATGCTTCGCCACTAACAGCCCGGGTTTCGCCTGTCAGCATTTTCAAATATTTTATCACACGGTTGCAGATGTGTTTTTTCTTAATAATAAAAATAATTCCTCTTGTATATAGCCAATAACAACTGACTGTGCTGTTTTACTGTATCCATGTGATAGAATGTCACGAGTCGATAAAGACAAAATATGTGAAATCGTACAAAGTTTTAAAAATACAATATTATATGTTTAAGTTTCTTAATTTTAAATGAATGTTATCAAAAATGTATGTCTATTTACATATAACAAGTTGTATGTGGTATAGCTAAGATGAAATGAACAATTCTCTGATCAAAAAATGGTGAATTCATAAATTTTAGAACCATAAAAAGCTCTCATAAATATGACTTAAAAGTTTGATGTTAACGTGTACATGGAATGTGTCGTCTTAAGTGTTTAATTACCTTCAATGAAGCAATCCTAATTCTTTTTTTTTAGTTGTCACTGATCTGAAACAAAAAAAAATATTTTAATTTTATTTGATTTGATTTTATAGTAAAAAAAAATAGATAATTTTGTGCAACCAAAAAAAACTGCGCAACCCCTTCATTGAATATAAATTAGCATTCATTTTTTTATTAAGGAAATCAAAAAAAGTGATCGCTTTCTTTTACTAGATATAATTATGAGAAAGTAAATTTAGATATACACGTATTTTACCGTGTAAAATTCTGTTACAACATTTTCAGTTTTCTATTAAATACAAAGAACCTTCAAAAAATATTACACGATTAATAACCATGGCGTATCGTTGTATTCCAAGAAAATCTGTCGTGTTTTTTGTTATCGAATTCAGAGAAACTGTATTACGAAGAAGAAAATTCATTTTTAGTATGGCCTATAATAATTTACACAGTTCACAGCTAGAATCCGAACAGACCATTTTGCAAATGTGTTTTTACGATGACTAATAATAAATACACACAGCGTGTCTCACAGGAGATGATTAAACATGGATATTGATTAAAAAATTCTTAATGATCCATTTCTTAACACTAAACTAAAAAGTAATCGAAAATAGACTGTCTATTTATGATTCTGATACGATGATAAATTCAAATTTGATATTGAAAAACTCAATCTCGCACCTTCAGTCGATATCATAAATTATACCAATTATCTATTAACATATTGCAATCGGCCGTGTCAACAGCTGAAGTATTAGCAGTCAGCATCTTTAATACCAGACATGTCATTATCACAGTTAATTTGATTATTTTAACTCAATAATTATTGCTTAATTGCAGATAAACTCGTTATAGGAAAACAAAAACTTATAAAGAAAATTTTGCACTGTTTTATTTTACCATTAGTAAATCATTTATTTGTGTTATCTGAATATTAAAATGGATGAATGTAGCAAAACTATTCCTGTTCCAAAAGAATAAAAAAATCGTATTATTTTACCAATAGCCACAAATTATAACGAGCGTGAGAATCCACAAGCGCAGTTCTACGATCCAATTCTTCCAAGAAAAGTTATTTATCCCTCGGGACCGTTTAGTTTTCCAGCATAATGCTAAGAATCACGGTTGATTGTAAATGGTTAAACCTTATTTCTTCCCCATAGAAAGCTTTATCGATGCGATTGCATTCTTCGCCCCGAGGAACAAACTATATAAGAAATTTTCAGACACAGTAGAGGTAAAATTTTGATGTTTAATTATGCTTTTGAAACTTTTCTTTTCGAAGATATTTTACGACTTGACGAAAATAAAACTGATATTTATAATAAAACTAAAAGTGACTTTTAAACAAATCGAACTTTTACTTGAATCGTTCAAGATTTGTACTTTTAAACATATATATTTAGTCGTAACAAGAATTTCATCTTTCATCGTTTAAAAGCATTTTGTATTGCCATTCCTAAAGATATTAAATGGTAAATTATTCAAATTTTTTCATGAATTTGATTGAATCAAAAATTACAAAATTAGATCTTTTTAAAAATATCATCTATTGGTATAGATATGTAGATGATATTTTAGTACTTTGGGGAGGTACCGAAAGGCAACTGCATACTTTTTTGAATAATATGAATAAGATTCATAGTTCAATTCAATTCACAATGGAATTGGGTATGCATAAAATAAACTTTTTAGATTTAACCGTTGAACTAATTAATAATCGTCATAGTTTCAGTATTTACAGAAAAGAGACTTTTAGTGACAATATCATAAGTAGCTCGTCTAGACACCACATTTCACATAAGTTGTCAACTTTTCACTCTTTTATTCATCGCTTGTTGACAATTCCTATGACAGAATCAAATTTCAATTTAGAATTAAACACCATTAAACAGATCGCACTTAACAATGGATACGATGCAAAGTTGATTGATCGACTTGTCTTTAAAAAAACTAAAAAATTAGCTTTATTAAATGTAACCTCGAGCTTGATGATTGATGTTCCCTCCGTTGAAAAACGTTGGGTAAAACTAAGTTATTTAGGCCGAGTTTCTGAAAACATATCCAAGAAGTTAGACAAAAAACTTTTTAATGTATCTTTTTATAACAATCATAATCTTAGTCGAATGTTAGTTAACACGAAAGACAAAATTAATATTTTAAGCCAAAGTGGTATTTATCTTCTAAAATGTGATTCCTGTGAGGCTAGGTATATTGGTCAAACAGGAAGATCCTTTCATACTAGATTTAAGGAACATTTAGCTTGTGCCAAAAAAGGCGATGAGATTTCTACTTTTGGAAACCATTTGTTTCAAAATAAACATTCATGTGATTTTACTATAAACTACAAAATCCTGCATTTCAATAACAAATCACTGAAATTAGATAAACAAGAAATCCTTGAAATTAATCGATATAAATTTTTGCCTAATTCTAACCTTATAAATGAACAAACTACTTTTGCGTCGTCACCATTGTTATACTCATTAAATTAGATTAATAAATATATATTTCAAATAAATATTATTATTTTTATTTTTTTCCTTTTTTTTTTTTTTTTTGAAAAATGATATTGCCTCCTTTTACTTAAATTTTTTACAGAAAATATTGGAACGCCCCTGACTGACCATATCTTCCCATCTCATCGATTCATCTTTAATCGACTTCTCATGGATTAATTTATTTTGTTCCATTAAGTAGTGATTGTGGGTTATTTTCGTCATTAAAAATTTCCCACTCCTTACTTCCTTATTGATTGTTTAGAGCTCCTAATGGATTATTGATTTACCATAATTGTAATTGTAATTCTTAATAAGTGATTGTGAACATTTAATTTTTATACTAATTTACTTTATTTGTATCAATATTGTATGATTTTATGTAAATCGTTTCCTAGTTCTTGTACCCATGGTTTTGTACACCTGCTACCATTAACTCAAATTAATTTTTTGTTTTGTATAAATAGACTTGTTTGTAAATTGTATTCTATCAGTTGATAATGCTCGCGATGAGCGAAACCGGTCCTGATTAAAAAATATATTGTGGAAATAAGTACTAAAAAAATGTGTTTTTATTATTTAAAATTTATATATGTATCAATAAAAGCAGTGTTTTGAGTAAAACATTGTTAAATAAATTTCTCACTTTTAAGGTGTTAACTGTCACTTCTTGATGGAAAGGCATTATATTTTAAATAATAAAAACACATCAGTTGATAATGCTCGCGATGAGCGAAACCGGTCCTGATCAAAAAATATATTGTGGAAATAAGTACTAAAAAAAAAAATGTGTTTTTATTATTTAAAAAGTAAATTTCTCATCAATACCGAAAGATCAGCTTTTTAGTAAAGCACATTTTTTCACACAAATTCAAATAGAATCTAAAAATCCAATACCGTATTTGAAAAAACAAAAATTTTGGATTATTTAAACTGTGTACATTTCTAGTAGCTCACGGCCCGGGATTTTCCAATTTGTAAATAGTTTTTACAATAAACAATAATCAACTTCAATTTCAATGTTATGTTTAAGCCGTTTATTATAGCCAGCTATATAACATATTTTTTATAGAATACCTGAAGATACTGAAATGCAAAAACCTAGCCGTAATTGAAAAAACTTGTGAAAATGTACAATGTTTAAGCAATTCGAAATTGATATTTAATTCCAATAAGTCGTCAGTCAATAATTTTAATTTTATCTAAGCATTATGTTTTTTACATAAATAAGCTTAAAGCTCTCACTTAAATTATAAGAAGGTTTTTCAAATACTTATTTTAAAGTGTGTGATAATTTCATATTTATTTTATAAGTATTCTTTTCATTCCATAGTAATCACAGTTATTACACACTGCTTAGAACAGAGTCCCTTATTTATCATTTCTAGAACGTTTAATAATAAATTACTTATAAAGTACATCAAAACTTATATTATAACTTCAATCGACTGTAAATGTATAACAAATTTACTAGTATTAGTTGCTTTGTGCGTCCGTAGAATTATTCCCTTCTTTTTTTGAAGAACCACCCCTACGGTGCTGAATCGTTCCGAATGAGATAGACATTTAGAAGTAATTCCATTAAGCTAATTTATCACGTAGAAGGTTTTATTGGACACTTAATTTTGATAAATGCAATTCCATTGCTATCTCTAAATAAATCGGATCGTTAATGCTGCAAAATCTAATAAGAAACCTCATTACTCCAGTATGATTGAAACTAATTGATTTTATTTTACTACACGCAACACATATATAAATATTTTATTAAATATTCTTTTTCGAGTGGGACACACCTTTTTTTTTTTTATTTTATTCATTTTTTCTTATGAAATATTGTATTTATAAATTATAAATAGTGAACATTTTTTTTATTTTTTTCATTGTTTTCTTATGAAATAGTGTATAAAATTTTCAAAATAAAACCTTTGAAAAGCTGTATTAGTTTAAGGAACAGAAAACGACATGGATTATCATATGTCACTCAATTTATACGATAATATCAATTGTCTATATTAATCATTCCGTGCTAAGAACATGCCTAGCGTGTCCATACGTAGGTCCTCCATGTGCTGAGGACCCTCGAAACGTGTTCACGCCCGAAACTTAAAAAAAATAATTTTACGGCTGTTAATATTAATCATATATTTTATTATCCGATAATATTCATTTCTGATTTCGTCGCCTTTGGATTTTACCGCGCGTAACACTTTTTTGCATAGTAAAGATGAGTCTACACGTGCTGTTGTGAATATTTTTTGGAATTATAATTCTTTTATTGCACTGTTATTTTTAGCAATTGGAACTTAAACATAACTGCACTATTTCTATAACATCGTTTTGTGAAATGTTCAGCACAGAAGAATTATTTTATGTCGATTTTAATTATGGTATTTTTCAGTTTTGAGTGATTTAGAGAATTTAGTGCAAACAAAAGTGCTTTTTGAATAATATATTAAAGAAATTTTTGTGTATAGTATACATTTACAATTATAAATCAATATATATATATACGAAATAATATACACGTGTGAAGCAACCATTACAGTATGAACATGCGGCAGATTTATCAGAGTAATATGAGACGCAAAAATACCGACGCCGAGTTATTTGTTCTTACCGAGACTTGCATGTATTGTCTTTGAAATAATGCATATTATTATTAAATTGCAACTCATTTTTATCATTCAAATATATTCAGCACGACACTTTTACATTGTATTTTACATTAACAGTGAAAACGTTAAAGGACTTTAAAAAACGTAGTGTAGTTTTAGATAAATATACAATAGATGAAAATTATTTTTTTTTAATTAAAATCAATAAATTTTCTTTATTTTCAGCAGGATTTATAACAAATTGGTTTTAAATATTGGTATTGAAGTAATTTACGTATTCTTGTAAATTAGAAAAGATTTACCTATAGCTTATTTTGTTGAGGATTAGAATTTTACTGATAAAAAGGTTTTTTATATTATTTCAAATTTAATCTTCTTTAAGGGATGAAAAAAAATGAGAAAGCATCCACAGTGAATTGGGCTGATCTTTTTTAATCTTAAAACCCGCTTATGATATTAATAAAGTAAGTCAACTAAACCAATTAAAATTTAATCCTCGAAAATAATTAAAGCCTGGCCGGTTACCAAACCAACAGGACGGCGCAAAATCATTTATATTGCCTCGAAATTAATTTTTGCTGTGCCAGGGCCAAACATATATGAAACTGGAATTTGCTACAGCATTTTTATTGGCACTCTTTCGGCTCCCATACGAAAGGCAATAAGGCTGAATTTATGCTAGCCAACCATAATAACAGGGAAAGCACATATTTATATTTTTCGTTTAAAAACATTATTTAGATAAATAATTATGAATATATTTGTCCTTTTTTTTAAACTAAAAAAAATATTTTTACTTTTATTCTCGTTGTTTGAAAAGCATTATCTTGTATAATGTTAACTGAGTCGCACTTTAACGGAATCTTAATTGTTAACTCACCATTTATATATAATTCTCTACAGTTTCATAGTACATTTTTGAGTGAATATTTTTCCAACGTGAGTTTTAAAAACTGTTTATATTTGAATTATTTGATTCCAATGAGACTTCCAATTTCAGACTATTTTTACAATTTTATACACTATAATTACGCTCAGGCAATCGTTTTTGTCACATTTTTTACACAACTATTCTAAGTAGCTGATAAACTTTGTGAAAATTTCAATAAAATATAAAAAAGTGATTATATTCTATGCAAAATTTCAACGATTTTTTTCAGTAAATTTATCGATTCTATTTGATGACATATGTATTTAGTGTAGCAAATAATTTCTTTGCTTCCATCTCATCTAAAATCACTGGCTTAGCTAACCAATAGTTTTACCACAGCCTTATCCTACATATCTTTAAAATCTCTGTTACATGAGCTTTTTTGTTACTCGGCTACTCAATATGTTTTGAATAAAAAGATAAAGGAATATTCAGACATTACATTCGAAGTTCAATATGTCTATCGAAGTATCGATAAAGTTATTGAAAAAAATCATTTTAATTCATCACTTTTAATTCTAAAATTTTAGAGTGATTTGTCAATATTTAGGCAAAATTTGTGAGCTTAAATTGAACATAAAGATCTTATTTGAATTTTTGTAACGGATGCCAAACACTTTGACCACTTTACCACGAATAAAACAGCCTTCGATCCTAACGATAATTTTACATAAATCAAGAAAAGTATTTCCATATTTTTCTTTTCCCTAAATTGCGAATTTTACGTGTTTTTCTTGGCATGATCTTTACGCCCACTTATATACCAAAAGAGACAGTTTGTGGTTTATTCTATTAACATAAAACCTAAACACCAACACGTGTTGACATAATAGACTTTGGGTCATATTGCTAGAAGTAAAAAGACCGTTTTATGTGTGACTTACTATAGTTCGTGATGAAGGTTTCATTACTTATTTCTATTTTATTAAAATTACTTTCATAAAAGTAAACTACAACTTTTCATGCCAACATCTGAATTATATCGATTGAATCTTCGTTTTTCTCTATGATAACGGTCCATCCGGATATGTATACATATTATTTAATATTATATCTATGATATTTGTCATAGATTTCTCTTTGATTTTTCCTCGTCTGGCTTAATTTAATTCCAATTAATTTTTAATTAATCATATTAAACGTATAGAAAAAAAAGATATACCAGATGTATAATATATTAATATTTGTCCAAAAGATAACAGCTTAGAAAAGGAAAAACAGTTTTATTATTTAATTATATATTCTGAAGTCATTAATTTAACAAAAGTGGTTAAACTTTACAAACATATATATTTTTATAGTTTTTATTTAGTAGCGATTGGTTATAAATGTAACAACGCTGAAAAATATACTTATTCTTATCGACAAATTACATTTAAATATGAATTTTTGTGCGATTCCACATGTTTTGTTACACACGACCCAGGTGTCAGCAATAAGTATCGTTTATTTACCAAAAAATGATCAGTTCAATGAGTCAACAATCTCATGAATCAATGCTAACAATTCAAATTTGATATTAAAATTTCATCAAGCACCTTCTATCGATATCAAATATTACATAAAATTTATTTTAGTAAACAATTGTCTTATTGGCGCTTAATTAACTATTATTTTAAAAATCATATGTAACATAGATTGTTAGACCCACTGAAACGTTCCAACACAACTTGAAGCAATTTTACTATTTCTCGCTGGAAAAACGTTTTATTTTGATTATAAAAAGCACATTTTTAAGCACTATTTCTGGAATTTAATATTTTTATGATGAGAACCTTTCTCTCATCGCGATTAATATTATACACCCAGTCCTCTTTTTACGCGATTTTTTTTTACGCGAATTCGATTATACGCGATTTTTTTGGACGGCACCGTTACATTTTTTACGCGCTTCACTCGATTTTTCGCGATTTTTTCCCCAAATTTGTTTCAAAGAAGAAATTTATATATGATGCTAGGCATGCACATATATGAAAATGTAAATAAAAAAATATCTGTATTTTTAAAACCTAACTAAAATTTTGTAAGGCATTCCATTTTTTTAAATACACATACAATTGCCAAATGTTGACAAGTGTATCGGATATTATGCGAATTTATGTTTTAGGGTGTGTAAAGAAATTTAATGCAATTGGGGATGTATGTCCGCTCGTAAACTTGTTTAAACACAATACATTTATCAAATTCTTTGAATAGCACTATTCTCGACCCTTAATAATTCATGTAAATGTATATAAAATCATAAAATATATTTTTTTTTGCACGAATTTCAAAAGGCAAATTTTGGTTTTTCATACGTTTCTGGTACTTTTTTACGCGATATTTTAATTTTTGGAACCAATTTATCAAATTAAATGAAAGCTATGACTTTTTTACGCGATATTTTTTACGCGCCATTTTCTGGAACCAATGTATCGCGTAAAAAAAGGACTGGGTGTATAATCAATTCTATATGGAAAGAAATAATATTTAAATAATAAAAAACCACTTTTTAGTATTATACTTATTTCCACAATATATTTTTTGATCAGGACCGGTTTCACTCATCACGAGCATTATCTAATGATAATATATATATATAAAACGAGAAAATGCTCGGAATGAGCGAAACCGGTCCTGATCAAAATATATGTATTGTGTAATTGTAATGTATTGAAAATGTGTTTTTATTATTATAATTTTTTTTTTTATCGAATTTATTTTTTTCGATTTATATTAATTGACAATGTCAGTCTGTTTGTTTCAATGTTTTTCCATAAAATAATAACAGTTGGTACATTAACATCGATATGCAAAATATGTAGCCTTACAAACTTCGAACGAGTTAAATATATATCATTCAATGTCACACGAGTCGTATAATAGATAACGTATAACTAAAAAAAGCAAAGGTCATAAAATTTAATACAGTTAACATGAAATATGTATTTTGCTATTCTGACAATTGCTGCTTCATTGATGTGGGAAAAATTTGCATACGAATTCATTAAAAATATCATACGACATGACAACGAATTTGGCATTGTGTTTTCATGAATAATAATGGAAATTTTACACGTTCGTTTCGTAGCTTAATCATGGTACTTTGAAATGACATGCACGCAAAAGCGTATCAATATTTTCATACGTAACAAGCTCTATTGTCTTTATTTCAAACATAAATCAAAAATTACATCTCATTACAACGTCATTGTATTTTTAATATTAAAATTATATTTTATTTCCACATTGAAACGTCGTTATAATCAATTCATTAATAGATGAAAATAATTAAGCTTTAAAACATTAACCTCTAAGCTTTAAAAGCTATTAAATCTGAGCTTCAAAGGGTCACTTTTAATGTGTAAACAAACTGTCATTTCTAGATGGATGTTTAGTATATTATAAAAGCACATTTAAGTTCTATTCCCACATTTTTTTTTACTAGAATCGGTTTTGCTCATCGCGAGCATTATCTTATTATAGAATAGATATAACAAGCAAGGCTATCGATACAATAATTATATTTTAATTCTTACATTCTTTAGTATTCGTAAAACGAATTATTTTAAATATCTTAATACAAGTTGATCATTTTATGATATCGACTGAATGTGCTTTATAAAATTTCAAAATCACATTTGAATACACTGCGTCACTTGATGTTTGTTCGTTACTTGCCAAATTGAAATATGTATGACCATTATTTGTAGTGAAATCTTTTCAATGATGACACATTAACAGTATTTATCGTTTATGAAACGTTTTTCGTTGTTTTTTAGGTCTAGACTTGGTGTCTGTGTTTTTCTTCAATTAATACTTTTGGTATATATAATAGACGATGCTAACAAAACAAAAAGTGCGTCAGTTCTGTTGCATCCGTGTGATAGAATGCCTGAAGATGCCGAAAGCAAAACCCGGGTTGTTAGTGAAAAAACATGTGGAGTCGTACAAAGCTGTCGTTCGAATTTGATATTGAAACTCCTCCAAGCACCTTCAGTCGAAGTCATAAAAGCTAATACATTAGGTTTTAGCGCTTTCGATATTTTCATCGATTGTACATCTTCTTTTGTTGGAATTGGATGGATAAAGTTCACCACATTCACTAGATATTTTTTCGTCATATATTTTAAGTGAATGTTACTGTCCACTATATTATCGATATCCACAACTACAGATGTCATATCTATTACGTATACAAATATTAACAAAATATGTATATTTCTTTCTAAATATACACTTCAAACATTTTATCAATCGACGCGTATTTAATTTAATACAGTTGTAGATTTGTTTGAATTTTGAATATATTTAAACATAAATTGCGGAAAACCGAAACGTAAAATCGGGAACTAATTTCGCAATACACAAAAATGTCATTGACTTCTTGTATTGCAACAAGAGCATATACGTTTTTTGTATTTAAGCGCTTGAAATCGACACTACAATATATGTGTTCTCTCTTTTACTTTACGCTTCAATTTCAATAAATATTTTTAATTTATATTTGCCTTGTACTAGATATAAAAATAATTATTTAAAAAATATGTTTCTTTTACAGCCGACATTTGAACACTTGAAAATATTAATTTAATCAAATTTGAATTGTTACAACTTTGAACGATTTCATATGTTTTTTCACTCCGGGTTTCGTCTTTCGGTATCTACAGGAATTCTATCACACGGATGCAACATAACTGACGCACTCTATCTATTGTATATACCAAACGTATTAATTGAAGGGCAACACAGACCCAAAGGCAAGAACTAAATGATTGCTAAAATAAATTCAATAATATTGTTCTAATAATAATTAACACAATTGTCTGTGATAGGTATCATTTACGATAAATACTGTTAATGAGCTGATAATTGAAAGTATTATAAAATAAATAATAAACAGCTGTTATTAAAATATAATTGGGTTTTATTTTACGAGTTTCACTAATATTTATCATATACGTACATGTAATATTAAAAAACAAGGATATATTCTTGAAACAAAGAATCTTAAATATAGATATTTTCGTCATAATTATTATCAAAGAAGATTAAGCAAGATTGTAAATATCCGTTATTTAAACATCCTACATGTAAGATTCAATATTTCTCTTTACGAGTTAAGCGTATAAAATACATATGAAAACACAAGAAAGATGAAATGCTTGCAGTTCATTACATGCACGACTAGATACTGGCAATTTATGCTACAAAGCAAACCTTAATAAAAAGATATTTCAGTATGAAATTTGCGCACAAAAATTCGAGCCTAAAAAAGTAAAGCAAACTTGTTTTTAGCTATTTATAGAAGAATCTTTTTTTCCTAAGCTCTATCGTGTGGAATAACACGAAAATTTATAGAAATTTAATTTTCTTTGAAATCGACCAATTAAAAAACAAACAAAAGCTAAGCAAAAATAAAACTGGTTATCGCTATGAGACTTTTCCGAAATCCGGAAACTATCCCATTTGGTTATATCATCTATTTAATATTTATTTCAAATAATAAATACACATTTTTTAATTTTCATTTCTACAATATATTTTTGTTCAGGACAAAATATTTGAGTTAAAAGTAGCAGGTATACAAAGCCATGGACTTAAGAACTACACAATTTACAGGAAATCAAAAAATATTTTAAATTAGTTTTAAAATGAAATGTTTACAATCACAATTTTTTTTTAAATCAACAAACAAAATTTAGGTAAATCAATAATCCATTAAGAGCTCTGAACAATCATAAAAAGCTCATTAAGGAAGTAAGGAGTGGGAAAATTTTAATAAAGAAAATAACCCGCATTTAAATACTATTATTTCATTTGATATTGCTCACGATGGGCGAAACCGGCTCTAATCTTGAAATATTTTATGGAAACAAGTAATAAAAATGTGTTTTATACGTTAAATATCATTTTAGGTGGTAGTAATTTTTCGAAATTGCATTTATAACTAAAGAAATTATAAAATAATTTTATGCGTGAATCACCAGATATGTCAGTCTCTTTGTGATTATTAGTTCCATAGAATACATCTCATGGATGGTCATGCATAGCCGTTTACGGTGAAGGAATCCATTATGTTAGTAAAAGGGATGGTCAAGCCTTAAGTTTCCCTAGAGCATCATTAT
This sequence comes from Himalopsyche japonica, assembly GCA_028555115.1. Taxonomy (NCBI): domain Eukaryota; kingdom Metazoa; phylum Arthropoda; class Insecta; order Trichoptera; family Rhyacophilidae; genus Himalopsyche; species Himalopsyche japonica. Next base: position 3,141,120 of record JAHFWJ010000143.1, read on the forward strand.
TGTCGTCAAGACTGTCTGTCTAATATCTTGCCTAACTCACTTGTCACCATTGTTTTCTTGTGGAAAATTTACACGCAGTGTTCATTCTTTTTTTATTTATTATATATAAGCACATGATAAGCTCTTCGTTACCATTATCTGATAACTGATTATTACTGATAAGATTATAACTATATAAATTAAAACTAGATTATAACTGATAAGATAAACAAACCCTGACCCGATCCTATAAACAATGTGGAAATCGTACTGAAAATTGTATTTTAAATATTTTTTGTTATGGAAATTTTCATAAATGATAATGATTTGTTTTTCCCATTTGCACATTCATCATCCCTTTTACTATTTATTTCGCAATACACATGATTTCACTGACTTGTATTGCAACGAAAACATATTCGTTTATTGTATCTAAGCGCTACATATAGACACTACAATTTACGTATTCTATCTTTAATTTACTATCCAAATTCAATTGTTTTGTGTTAGATATAAAAATAAATATTTAAAAAAATGTTTCAAATTATATCAGAGATTTAGACACTTGAAAATACAAATTTTATCTTTTTTTTTTAAATAATAAAAACACATTTTTTTTGTACTTATTTCCACAATATATTTTTTGATCAGGACCGGTTTTGCTCATCGCGAGCATGAGCCAAACCGGTCCTGATCAAAAAATATATTGTGAAAATAAGTACTAAAAAAATGTGTTTTTATTATTTAAAATATCATGCCTTTCCATCAAGAAGTGACAGTTAACACCTTAAAAGTGACAAATTTTATCACTCAAATTTATCATATACCTACACATGATATAAAAAAACAATTAATGTTTTATTATATATGGATATCTTCGTCATAATAACTATCAAAGAAGATTAAGCAAGATTGTAAATATCCGATATTTAAATACCCTAATTTTTTTTTATTATTTTAATATTTCGCATTTTCACCGAAAGTGTCTGAAGTCGGCTTACAACCCAAAAGCTATTATAAATTAATAAAATCGGTCACCATTTTTGATGCAATAACTTTATTGAAATGAATTAAATATTTGATATTATAGACGTACGTAATGTTCGCAAAACAAAACATCGCTAAATGCTACCGCGATTGTTTTATTCGAAGAGCTAGAGCATAGCGTGACAAAAGAAAATTAATGTACAGTAAAGTTATTTCCAGATAAAACAGGGTAGATTGAATTTTTGTTAAATCATCTTAAAATATTCAAAGACTATTAATGTAATTCATCGTCTTTCATTCATTATTCAAACCTAACATATTCATTGGAATCAAAAACTACGAATATATTCTGTTACGTAAATGGTAAACAAAAGTGTTCTATTGTTATTGTGATGTCAAAATACTGTATAGGCAACTGTGCAATAATGAACGGGCAAGAGTGTTCAAAATTAAAATGCTCTCTCTGGCGTCAAAACATCTTTTAGTATTTTAATCCATTATTTAAATATACGTCTCCTCTAATTAATGAGCCCGCCTCTTTATCATAATATAAATTCATTACGGCGACGCGATGGTAACTCGATTCTACAAAGAGGCTGCTGTTAGATAAACGAATTATTATTTAGGTAAGTGACACTTTGGGACAAATTACATGTGACATCGCCTTAATTCATTTTACACAACAGGCTTTCTACACATAATAAATGACTTATATGGACAACAGCATATATTAACACGTATACATTTCATACTAATTGAAAACACAATGAGATAAGTACCAGGCCACGTGTTTCTTTCGACATATACAGAGCCAAAATGAGAATTTTGCCATTCTTAATAATATTAAAGTGTATTTTCAGCCAATCAGCCTGCCGATAAAAATACAATTGGTAAAAATATTTACGTTTTTTTGCAATACAAAGGTTGAGATTTTCGTTGATACAAAAAAGTGCTGATGCATGAATGATTCGATATTGTTAACACTCCTTTTTTAGTATCAATGGTACTACTTAACACAAAATTTGAATTTTTACATCTGTGTACGATTCCACATGTTTTGTTACTAACTACCCGGGTTTCGCCTTTCGGCATCTTCAGGCATTCTATCACACGGATGTAACAGAACTGACGGAAAATAAACAGTTAGCATCATCTACATGCCAAAGTTATTAATTACAGGAAAACACTTACCCCAAGGCAATCAATAAATTATCACAGGCAATTGTGTTAATTATTAATAGATAAATATAATTATTTTTTTTAGCTGCAATTTACTTCTTGCCTTGGGGTAAGCGTTTCCCTGAAATTAATAACTTTGGTATATAGACCATGCTAAATGTTTATTTTACGTCAGTTCTGTTGCATCTGTGTGATAGAATTCCTGAATGTCAAAAGGCGAAACCCGGGGTGTTTGTGACAAAGCATGTGGAATCGTACAAAGTTGTAACACTTTATTATGATATTGAAATTCTATCAAGCACCCTCAGTCGATATCATTAATTATCAACACATTACAAACCACAGTTATAACAATTGAGACGTTTACAATCAGCGGGAAAACGCAAACATAATTATAATAGTTCAATGATTCTTCATTTCATCCACTTAAAGACACATTGTTTCTAATTCACGCATCATTTACGTCGTGACATATTTTAAATATGTACTTAAAAATATAAACTATTACTTCACAGTCGTGATTAAGTAGAGCCGTTTACAATTAATGAGCGTTCCAGTGCTGAAAAATTAAACTTCAAATAATATAAAATGAAGTAAAAACAACCCATTAATTACAGTACAAAAATAATGGCGCTGTAAATTAAACAAAAAGTTACTACAAAGTATTTATTATCTCCGAGCGAAATTACGGCAAACGAGCAAGGAATTATTTGCCTTCACCCAAATAAATACGTTTCCAATTTCTGAAATCAATGGCGGAGAAATTGAACCATGCTGGATTACTTTCCCATTTATTTTGGATAAATTCCCAGAATACAAAGAGATAAATTCAATTTAAAATGGCTTATGTGGGATCAGTAGGTTTTATTATGGCCCTTTTTAATTGTCAATACTTTTGAATTGATCAGTAGAGTGTTTTATTTCAAACATTCATCATCTAAAGCAAGATGAAAAATAATTTATAACGACAACAACAAACGACGTTTTTTGTTTAATAGTTACGTAAAGTTTGAAAACGAATACAGCTCTTGTAAAATGAATAATGCGCTTTTTTATTCAATCAATAAAGTTGAAAACTTTTCGGATCAAAGTTTATTTTAAATTGAGAATATTGTGTCAATTATTATAATCTTTTTATTGAGCTACTCACCGATATATGGCAATGTGTTATTAATCACTATGAAGATGTCAACTGCCATTTCTTGGTTCAAAAACATTACCCGTTGTAAAATTAATATAACTAAGCCCAAAGCTATAAGATCAGGACTGGTTTCGCAATCGATCAGTCAATAAAATTTGCTTAGTGGAAATATGAGTATATTTGAATAGTTTTTACCGGACTTTGCCTTTCGACATATTCATAACATATCTGAATTCCTATATCAGTTCTGTTGTGTCCTCGTTATAGAATGCCTGAATATTCCGAAAGACGAATTTCGTGTCGTTGGAGACAAAACATGTGGAATCGTACAATGTTTCAACAGCAAATTTGAAAAAGTCAGTTTTGTTCTATCTGTGTGATAGAATGCCTGAAGATGCCCAAAGACGAAACCCAGGTCGTTTATGAAATAAGCGTATGGAATAACACAAAGTATTAACAATTCAAATGTGATATTGAAACTCCATCAAACACCTTCAGTCGATATCATAAATTATGTGTCTAAATATTATATATATGTTTTTTTTATTTAAATATACATTATCAAGTTTCTAAAAAATGTTTTTTGGAGAGTAGAAAGACAGCACAAATCAATATTATAATTCCTCCAAAAAAATTGATTTTATAATATATTATTATATTCGTTAGGAATTAGGGATCATACAAATAATTCCAGAACTATGTAGGTCAAATATTTTTTTCTCGCGATATTTTACTTCGTCAATCTTGTACTTTTCTCAACGTTTTACTTGATGCCCAATAAATATCTCAAAATTTATTTTGTTACCATTCAAAGCAGTAGACAGTTAATAATTCTCAGAATGTATATTTAAACACAATACCCTCCCCGACTTCGAGCAAGAATAATTTATCACCCTAATGCAGCGCTTCCCAGATGTGATTCAGTGAGGTAAATTTGGAGGCTCCATGAAAAAACAGAAGTAAAACATTCCATGAAAACTTGACATATAATATAATATTATAGATACGACTTCATAAAGTTTAATAACTTTGACAGATTATTTGAAGACTTATGGAAAAGCTTACAAACTGTCATCACTTTATCACGAATATTAAGAATAATATCAACGGTCATATCGATACTCAAAAATAGTTCTGATGATAGCCATAGCCAAAATAGCTATCAAATATATACGTTATAAATTTTATAAAGCTGAAATACGTTGCTATTTTTTATACCAAAATGGCCATGATTTTTCATTTGCAATAGTTCTGTGTGTATAATGAGTTGTAAGAAAATTGACAGGACAATTGTCTAGGTCATAAATTAGCGACTATTGAGTCTTGATAGAGTTTATGTTTCAAAAAAAAATATTATTCTCTCAAATTCTGAAGAATTATAGCAAAGTTTATAAACCCTAATCACTTTTGTAAACGTTAAAAATACAATCAACTGTCATATAAATACAAAACTTATGAAATATGTATGATGTGTGCAGCGATGGCGCCAAAATGACGAATATTTTAAATTCGCAGTAGATTTCATTAATGAACTGTGACAGAATTAGTAGGATTATTATCTAGATCATAAAAGCTTCACGATTGGAAAAATAAACCTAACCTAACCTTACCCAAATAATATTTATAATATATATATGCATACATGAATGTGTGTATTGAATACTGTTTGCCTCAATATTTTAAGACCTAGTATTAAATTCGTATTATGTTTTATCAGTGTTATTTTGAAGGTTTTCTGTATTTTTTTGAAATTATTTTTGAAGGTTACTTTTTCATTTGCCAAAATTGTTAGTGTCCGCACAATAATCTCACCCCACCGATTGAAATGGTATTCTTACATGAATAAAAATAAAATATTGCTAGATTTTCTTATCTTGTGGTTGCGATATGGTATCTGATATTCATATTTGAGAAACATATCTTTCAACTTAAAAATATTTGATATCGAAAAATTTATGTTATATACTAAACCGCATAAAACGGTACCGCGAGATAATATATTTGGGAAACGTTGTATAACGAATGAGTAAGAGGGGACCATGCCGGATTCGCTAAAGAACCGTGGAGAAAAGATTGGACGACCGTTCAAGAATGGCGCTAGAGAAGAAGAAGAAGACGACGGCCGTAATTGGCCGTCGTAAGATTGTTGCGGAAAATAACGACCCTGGCACCCGCATATCTGCAATAGCGGAAATTAAACTGTCCATGAACGCGGAGCTATAATTCAAAACATTATGATATATTATTTTACGCTATGGCGAATATTCAATTTGTAATATATTATTATTATTGTCTGGTCACGCCCTGAAAACCGATTTACGTTACGACACCTAAAATTGGTAATAAATTCGTCAAAGAAATTATTTAACTAAAATGTGCATGTGAATGCCATTCATTGCAATCAAATTAACATATTTTATATAAAGATTTACGTAAATACTGGGTATAAAAACCCGTACTTGTCTGTCATTCAGTAGGTTCCGTGTTGCAGTAGTTGACTTCTTTGACTTCTGTGACGGATCTCACAGATTCGTTCTCACTTCCAACAACATTTATTACATTTGAATCATGGTTCTGTTTGAAAGCATTGGTATTCATGATAACTTAAATTTTTGCAGTGTGCTTTTTTTCAATAAATGGAAAATATTTTGTTGTTATTTTAATGTGTTAACTGTCACTTAGTGATGGAAATACATGATATTTTATTTTTGACACGTTATAGATTTATATGCAATTTTTTTGAAATGCGATCCAAAAAATCGTTTCTTTACCACTTTTAAGCTACGATTTTTCTTCTGAGTCGGAAACAAAAAGGCAATAAGAACCTACATCATTTGAAGAAAAATAAGACAAGGCTGTTTTGTGCCCTGTCTTCAAGCATACTAAACAGTTGGTTCTGATTCAATTTGTCTTACTAAAAATGAAAATATGTCACGGTGAAACAATAGCAATGTATTTTAGATCTAAATTTTTAGATAAGATATAGTTGATAGCTATTTCGGCTCACGCCATCGTCAGAACTATGTTTAAATTTTAAACGAACAAACAAAAAAAAATTTTAAAAATCTGTCGCCGCTCCCCAGACCTTTGCGAGGGGCTAATTCTTTCTCGTAACAAACCATATCCATCCAATATTAAGGCAAATTGAATTTTCCACATGTTTAATTTCACTTATATTAAAGTTTCTTTTAGTTTTACTGCTAGCAGAAAATAAGCTAGGTCGTTAAAACACATGAGAAGGTGTATTGTGTATCTTTTCTACACAGCTATATATAGATAAGCATAGTTCTGACGATGGCGTGAGCTGAAAAAGCTATCAACTGTATCCTATAAAAAAATGTAAAAACAAAATACATTGCTATTATTTCACCGTGTTATAATGGAGTTCTACCAATAAATGCAAATTCAATCAGTGAAAATATGTCAACAATAAAAGCGGCAAAGCTCACCCATCACGAATCAAATGACAAGAGCTTTATTTGCAGGTGCGCGGCCCCAAATGAATCATTTCTCTCGGCTTGTCACGGTGAAAAATTACACTGGCCCAGGTGTCGGGGGGTGCGCGCGCAGCCTCCCACCCGCATATCCTGTGGATGAAGTGACGTGGGTAATCTACAAAGTCGATGTTTACGACCAACTTTGGGAGCGAAAGCACCAAAGAGCTTTTGCGCGCTTATGAATCGTATAAGAACTTTTTTAGGGCTTCTTTTTCATGACTTGCTATTTAAAGTTTTTTTTCAAGCTTCCTTCACTTTGTGCGAAAAAATCATAACTTTATTTGATTTTTATTGTTTTCGTTAAAGAAGAATCGGCACTTTTAAAATTTAAGTGCTTGACTTTCATACTTGGCGCAGTAAAACATCATCTGAAGTATTTGAGAAGCAATTATTGGAAATGATATATTTTCGTCTTTGAAAATATCATGACATACTCATCTCTCAAGCCGTATAATAAAATGCAATTAATATAGAAAATATTTTTTTCGTTCCTAGCTTTGATTGTGAAAAAATTGGAATTTGTTGAATGTACTTATTTGTTTTTATCACTTTTTCTTATAAAGTATGCTGTAAATTATAGCTACAATTATCCAGACGCATTGAAGATAATTATTTAAATTAATAGTACATCTTTAAATTTGATATACTGATATAAACATACATTTAAATTTCAAGGAAATGAAAATACATTTAAGATGAATACATTTGTTTGATATATTTTTTAACTGTTAAAATAATTTAAAAAAATGTAATCAGAAAGGCTCACGTCGTAATTTTAGTCTGCATATAAAAATTTACACTATTGATTTTGTAATATTCCTTATATCATTTCCTACTATATTATTAAAAAAATATTCGTGGTCTACAATGATTTTTCTAGTGATCAAATTCAACAGATATACATATCTATAAAAACGTTTGCTGAATATATTAAAGCATGTATCTTTTGGTCGCGAAATTAAATTTTCTTTTCAATTGTTTTGCTTAAAAATATTGTGAATACTTCAAATCTACACAATCGATTAATAAAGCTTTTGTTAAATTTTACACTGGTTGGCCTACGTAGTCAGCTTAACAATTTTCGCTTGAAAAGTCTGATTACTGATAAATTAAAATAACTACCATTTGCATGACTTTAGAGCATAAATATTTGGGGTTATAAATATTTTTTAAACTATAATTAATTTGCAATAACTATAATTTAACAATTTAATTATTGTCTTTATTTTTGAATGCACGTTCACTCAACAAGTCGAATAAAAGTTTATCTAATTTCACATTTTTGCAATCGTACAAATTTTCAACAAATTCAATTTTTTTATTAAAATTTCATCAAGCACCTTCAGTGGATAACATTATAAATATGTCATTTATTGGCTGATCTGTTTATTTATATATTTCAATTCTAACTAACGCTATACTTAAACCAGTTTTCAAACTCCATAGTCTTCAGCCCATTTTTTTCAATCAATGCTTCTCCGTTGAAAGTAGGTAATTTTATAAGCCAATAATGGATGGTAAGTATTACCTGAATAAAGTCGGCAAAATGGTGATAGTTTTTAAAACACATAATATAAGTTTTTTTTCGAATATCATAACCTGTAAGTTTTCGGACCATTTGTTTTGTGTAACTGGCAATTATTAACCCAAAGTTTTATAAAAATAGTCATGTATTAATTTTTATTGCATCAAGTGATAATGATTTTGATATGTTAAGTGACACCAGTTCAGGTCTTTAGAATATAAAATACTTTGTTGAAAATTTTATAACACATCGATCAGGGCCGGTTTTCATTTTCATCACTAACATGATTACCTGAACAAGTCCATCATTGAACGTATTGAAGTATATATAACCTCTCTTCATGAAGAGGATAAAGTAAACATTGTTTATTAAGTGATCTAAAATACTATGCCAATGTTTTAATTATAAAATATACAAATATAATTTTGAATAATAAAAACATATTTTTAGTACTCATTTCCACAACACGTTTTTTGATCAGGGCCGGTTTCGCTCATCACGACCACTATCATCTAATCATGTAATAGTAAAAATATTAAATTATAATGTTGACTATCTCTTATTAATAATTTTCAAACAAAATTAAGATAAATCAATAATTCAATTAAGAGATCCGAACAATCATAAAGAACTCATAGGAGAAGTAGCGAGAAAAAAATGTAGAAATAAGTTTGAATTGTTACAACTTTGTACGATTCCATATGTTTTGTCACTAACGACCAGAGTTTAGCCTTTCGGCATCTTCAGGAACTCTTTCACACGGATGCAACAGAACTGACGAATGAATTTCCGTGTGATAGAATGCCGAAAGGCACAACCCGGGTCGTTAGTGGCAAAACTTGTGGAATCGTACAAAGTTGTTACAATTCAAATTTGATATTGAAATTCCCTCAAGCACCTTCAGTCAATATCATAAATTGTAGAAATAAGTACTAAAAATGTGTTTTTATTATTTAAAATATCATGCCTTTCCATCAAGAAGTGACATTTTACACCTTAAAAGGGATCAAATATAATTCAAGACGGTTTCAATAAAATATTTAATCACTTTTTAAGCTTAGGACTTCTATACTGAAATGAAATTATAATTTCTTGGTTATGTATTTTTTGTATTCATTAGTGCAAAAACGACAAATATTCATATTATTTATAAAGTCGTAGAAGATCTCTTTCTGACTCATAGTGATAAATAATGCGGGGGTCGTATTCAGTTAGTGGACCACTTCGTCTCCAATAACAACCGTGCCATCCTTTTGTATGTCTTTCTAAAAGGTTAAGGGTTGTGAAATAATGGCAAGCAAATAATAATTCAGTGGGCGTGGTTTGATTTAAATTTTAAAATTCATACAGGTTTTTTCAATTAATCCACAGGTCACAATTGAACCGTGTATTTCGAAAACGATGCGAGTCAGACTTTTGTAATTGTAAACAGGTGTAAAATAACTTCCTGCAAACTTTATTATGAAAATTTTTTCATCTATTACATATAATATTTTATGGTAGGTATTATACTAATTATAATTTACTCTTGTATTCAAACGAAAAAAAATGTTTTTTTTCTTTATATTTCGAAATTTTGGTTGAATCCACTTTTTCTAATGAAGACTCTTAACGTTTTTGTAATTAATACAAACAATTTTTCAATACAATAAAATGCTTTAATAATATACATACATGGAAAATTTTTGTATTACATTTGTGCATTTAGGTATTATGAAGATGTTAGCATACAAAACACGTTTTTTGGAAAAAGTGTGACTATGTTTGTTAATTTTTTAAAAATCCACTGTAAATTATTGATAAGCATTATTTTGAAAAATCGTTTACTTTGATTTTTTGCTAAAATAATTAATTTAGCAATCGTTAAATCGTCAATTACGTGTGGGTTCAAGTCATGGCAGGTCTATATCTGTGTCAGCTGGATTTTGTCAGTATAAATCTAAGATTTTGAACAACAGTTCTTGTGTTGTCTTTTCTCCTTGAGTTGATTTTAAGTAACTTTATTAACTCATTAATGGTCTTGTTTTATAAGAGATTTCAAAACATCGGTTACAATATGCTTTGAAGAAGAAATTACATATACGTGTAGCGAAATATAAAAAAATATGTTTGTAATACTAAGAAAAATATGGCTGCAAATTGAATAACATCTAAAAAATAGTATGAAATAAAAATATTAAGGTTTTTTAAGATTTTTTTTCACACTAATGGAAAACTTTACTCTCGTTTTTCAGACTTGCATGGTCATCTCTAAAAGTAGTAAAATCAATCGCTTATTTCGACAAAATCTTTTGCATGAATTTGGTAATGGAAATAATAAGATAAATCATTACACGACGGTTCTGAAAGTAATTCAGCACATATTTTTATTTTTTAAATAAAAATTCGTTTATGGATGATGAAAAACGAATTTATTGATGGCTCTTTCAAAGAAATAAAATAGATCTGAAAAATAAGATGCAGCCTTGGCAAAAAAGATATTGGTAACCATTTCTCCATTGTTATATCACCTACCCCTTTGGACTGACGTGCCGGCACAGCTTGGCTTTAGTATAATTTTGTCAATTTATAACCTCTGCTACCTCTTTCAGACTCTCCCCTGAGTGTAAACATATTGTGTGCAGCCTTCAGATAGTGGAAACTCCGTCGACAAAAAGCGAACATCTCTTTTTCTCCTGAGCTTAAAGCTCGTTTTCATTCCATCTACTTTGCGCTATATCACTAGCTATTCGAAATTTAAAGCAATGTTATTTTGTGCAGCGGAAGTAGACTCGGAGGAAAGTTGTTAATTTTTCATTAAAATCTTTTCTTTTGAGGCTTTTAGGTCGGTATGATATACTGCTGTAATTTTTTGGCACAGGTATTATGCAAACTCAAGCGCACCTTTTTTGATATTAAATTTTTTATTTAATAGGTAATTTGTCACGTAGAAATTTAATTTTAGGGCAATGAATAAATCATCTTTTCATAAATGTGGATGGCACGTTCTATATCTGTGTTAAACGAAAAGGACATTATTTCGGGCCATTTTATATTCAGTAAGGTCACCATTTTATACACTTTTATGACATTGGCGGTAATTAGTTTTAAGTGAAATTCTAATTTTGCATATTTCCCCGAGATAGATATACGTTTCTCTTCCATTTAAATCTACATAAGGTGAAAAGATATTTTCTAATTAACATAAAAAAATACTGCGCTTGCATAATATTTTCATGTTCTGTAGCCCAGTTATTAATGAGTTAATTAAATAATAAAAAATCAGATTCTATACCTCATCTCCCAAAAAGCTACCACGTTATAAATTAAAAATGAAAATCGTTTAATAGAATTTCAATTTTGAATTGTTGAGACTTTGTACTATTCCACATGTTTTGTCACTAACGACATAGATTTCACCATGGATACAACAGAACTGTCAGTTCAATCACATCCATGTTAAAGAATGCCTGAAGATGCCAAAGGGCGAAACTAACAATTCAAATGTTTAAATTTAGTCAGCAGTTAAAAGTAAAATAATTTTTTTCGTCGAAGAAATTGTTATTAGTGTTATTATATATTTGTCAATAAATTTACCTTTTGCAAATATGAATTATTTGAAAGTTTCATAATTTTGCTCAACAGCTTTTTGTCGAAGACTTTTGTATAAAAGCCCTTAAAAGAGGTGAATTATTTGTTGTAATATTATCACACTTATAAAGGCTTATTTTGACAGTAGTTGAGTAGAAGTAAAAAAAGAAAACCTATGCTGTAAGCATCATTTATTGATTGAATAATCAATGTATTAAATTCGTCACTAGTTAACACAAACTTTGTCACTGAAATTGGACAAAGCTTAAATAACCCTAATTTATGTTATCGACTGAAGGTGCATGATGGAATTTCAATATCAAATTGGATTATTAGAACTTGGTACTATTCCACATTTTTTGTCACTAACGACCCAAGTTTCTCCTTTTGGCATCTTCAGGCTTTCTATCACACGGATTCAATAGAACTAACGTAACGTAAACTAATAATAGCTTCGTCTATGTATTAGTTATTTAATGTAACTTAAACAAATTGAATAATAATAATAAACTTACAATTGCCCGTCACAACTTCCATTAATGACCCTGTTAATGAGTCATTCTTGAACGTGTTTTTCAAAAAATATTAATCAACTAACATTAAAATATAAATGGGCTTTTTTTCATATAGAGATACCTACTATCAAACATCTAGTGATAAAACATGTGAAATCGTACAAAGTTGTAACAATTCAAATTACATAACTCTTTAAACATTCAATAACTATTTGAATACAAAAAGATGCCAGCTTTATTTGTGTAAGCTGCTGAAGGAATTGATGCGAAAACAATTATTTTACTCGTCGTATTTCAAAATCAAACACAAATAACTTCGTGTATAACAAAATAAGCGCTATTGCGCCAACGAGATGTCTGAAAGCACATTTCATGCAGAGCTTTTCCGCTTTTCGCCAACTGCAACACGGCAAACTGTCGCCGTCCTTTTCTCACGCGTACAATATCACATATCCATCTTATTCAAGCAGACAAAGCTTTTGTGCCGTTCAAAACAACTGAGGTACGCACGCCGCTGGGGAACGGTACAGGGTGTCGTCGACCACTCTGGTTTTTGCACCCTTGTTTTACTTCCCATTATTTCGGTCTGGCCACCACTGGCCGCGTATTTTAATGCCAGTTGTTTGTTGCTCAACAAAAAGTTATTTCGCAACATTTCGCATCGTTTATTTTGTTCTCGCCTTTGTGCAAACTTAAGTTTGTTTCGTAAATACTCATATATTTGAAAAGAAATATGAATTGCACATCCGCGGCTAAACAAATATGAATTTTAACATACAAAATAAACCCTTGAACACAATGACACTTAGAATATAAACTTTACTGGCGAAACATTAAATTACCTTATGTTTAATTAAAATCATTATTATTTCAATGCAAAATAATTTCAGCTGATGTGGCAACGTAAACGTGCAGAACTAATATTTTTAACATTTCAAATTTAAAAAAAAGCATTTAAAAATTTGAATTGTTAAATCTTTGTACAATTTCACATGTTTTGTCATGACCCGGGTTTCGCCTTTCGGCATCTTCAGGCTTCATCATCACACGGATGCAACAGAACTGGCAGTGACAAAACATGTGGAATTGTACAAAGTTTTAAAAATGCAAATCTGTTATTAAAATTTCATGAATCACATGCAGTCGACATCATAAATAATATTTACATTAAAAAACTTTGAACAAACACACGAATAATTAACCATAAAAAATCTATTGATTGAATTGGAATTAACTTGGTAGAACTCCATTATAACACGGTGAAAAAATAGCAATGTATTTTAGTTCTAGAATTTTTTTTTATAAGATATAGTTTATAGCTATTTCGGCTCATGCCATCGTCAGAACTATAATGGAATCCTACGAATAAATATCAATTTAATGAAATAATATGTATTGATTGAATTGGCATTCACTTGGTAGAACTCCATTATAACACGGTGAAAAAATAGCAATGTATTTTAGTTCTACAAAATTATTTTTAACAAATATAGTTGATAGCTATTTCGCCGAAATAGCAATCAACTATATTTGTTAAAAATAATTTTGTAGAACTAAAATACATTGCTATTTTTTCACCGTGAAATAATATGTTTTTGTATACTAATATTTAAACAAAATTCATAAGTACTGATTTAATTTTAATAATACTAAGTTTCAGGGCTATGAAGTCAGAGTCGAATTACTCAGATTACTTTTTCATTAGATGATTTTTAAAAGTAATTCAATAATTTTTCGGATTAATTGATTGATTGATTGATTGATCCTTAATTTAAGCACACACAAATAGGAAAGGTAGGGGAAAACCTTACAAAATTAAACTTTTATTCGTCGTTATAAGTCGTGTTTTTGGTCAATATCGGAGCCGGAGTCAGAATTGTGTTTATAACGACTCCGCAGCTCTGCTTAATTTTTTGTATATAAGCGACGCAAACTTTTATTTACCGTCAGTTCTATTGCATCCGTTTGATAGAATGCCTGAGGATGCCGAAAAGCAAAACTCGGGTCGTTTACGACAAAACTTATTAAAATTCTACACAGCTTCAATTCAGTGATTATCGTAAACTTGCAAAATACATCCTTATAGCACACTATCACACTCAAAAACAACACCGTATTCCGTAAGCAAGTAGTACTTAGTAACATAAACATTTATCCAAGCACACTTCCACTAAGTAGAGTGTCTTAAAACAAAACTAACAGTTGCTTCTTAGTTTCTAGTACTTAGCTGTATTCGCAAAAGGAAGCTCCCCTAAAGCAAGAGATTAATGGCCACAAAACTTAGAAATAATAAACACATTGTACCTGATTACTCTCTTACGATAAACCCACTAATAATGTAATATATGCAAGAATATCGAATCTTTACTTTTTGTTGTGTCTCGATTTTTTGATTCGATTCGTCTGGGATATGATGTTTTCTTTGAGTACAAGTTGTTTTTTTTGTTTTTTTAATAATAAAAACACATTTTTTGTACTTATTTCCACAATATATTTTATCATCGACACCGGCTTCGGTTATTGCGAGCATTTACAAATGACTGTATATAAAATATATAGACTTTTGTAGATTGATGATAAATGAAGTTTTTTTTAAATATACCATTCTTTTCGTTTATCGGAAAATAATTTTGATAACTTTCCGCCGCCGCACTACGAGCGAGTAGATTTCAACTGATGAGAAGATTTTTATGTCAGCAAACTTCAATTCATACTTTTAAATAGTATCTAACAGATCCTAATAAACTCTTGTTGATCATTCGATGGTGTTATTTTTTGGATACATCTAATAAGAGCTGTAAAGCCTTTGACATGTACAATACTGAATGCTTTTTTAAAATCTCAGTTGATAACGCTCGTGATGAGATAAACCGGTCCTGTTCATAGAATATATTGCGAAAATAAGTACATTACTAAAAAATATGTATTTATTATTTAAAATGCTACGCCTTTCCATCAAAAAGTGACAGTTAGCACCGGTTGTTTTTTTATAACTAGTTCTTAACCTTCTGACTACTAAAGTCTTTATTGTCGAGACGGCTTATTACTGATAAGTGAAAAAAATACCAATGTTAAACGCTTAAACTTGTTCTAATGGAAGGGATAATTGCTGCGTTAAAATCAGGGCTGTGAAGTCATAGTCGTCAAGTGGACAACAAGTGACTCTGACTTATTTTACGATTTACGAATTGAAATAATATCTCAATGAACAATTTGCCATATTGGTTAGTTAATATAGGAAAGGCAGGAAAAAATCTGACAAAAATAAACTTTTTTAGGCTGGAGTCTTGTTTTTCTTAACAACTCAACAGCCCTGGTTAAAATATAGTCTATTCTATTTTAAAGATGTCTGTGTGTTTATCTAACACAGCACTATTGAATTATCTTTTGATTTATTTGGTGTTAGAATATCATCGATAAAAGATAAAACAAAGAGAAAATTTTTCAAATTTCACTGATCATAACGGGCCTCAATAGTATTTTTCAATTGTTAAATACCTTCAATTCACACAATATTTGCGGGTAATTTAATAATTAATAATGGTAATTAACGTGGCATTTGCAATTCGTTCTTTTTTCATTTACCACAAACAAATTAATATGTTTTTTTTTATTATGAATTCAATATTACTTTTACCGTAAAATCAGAGATATTTTTTCGATATTTACGATAACTTTATGAGTGGATTTAATATTTTAGTCATATTATTAAATTCTTAAAAAGATTGTTAATAAATAAAATAGTATTTTTAATATCGAATTGTTATTTGAAAATCTTTAACACGCCTTAAGCATTATTCCAATGTTTTTCCATCAACCTGAGCATAGAAGATGAGACGTTTTTCAGTTTTATTTGTACTTAGTTTTCTCTACAGTCTTAAAATTTTTCTTACAATAAATTTATTATAAACATTTTTGAGAAATGAGTTATTTATGAAATGTAAATAATAAAATAATTTACGTGGAATAAATCCAATTAATTAAGATCGATAAGTCTGTCTCTAAGATAAGCGTGTTTATCCACAGAATTTCTGAAAATTTTATCGTTTTTAAATATTAAATTTTTTTACTAATTTATTGTATACATTCAATGCTAACAATACCCTAAAATCACGAGAGATCATATATATATATTATATAAACTATTTTATAAAAAATATATGTCTTTTTTAAACGACCAAGTAAATCTGCTTCAATCTCTCTTGGCATATTTTTTACGTGTCAATTTTTTTCAATAAAATCTTACATTAGGGTAACTAATATATAATGCTACATTTTACTACTATACGTATGTATTCTATAGTATTGTATAACTCAATAAAATTTTACTGGATTTCACTGTCGTAAAAAACGTCTCATCATATAGTCATATTATGAGTTTTGTTGATAATAAAATAATCCATTCTGAACTCGAATGTCATTATATACATACCAGTTATCATTCAAATTATTTCAGATATGCTTATATACAGCTCGTTGTCTTAGATATATTCTTATATTATCTATTGTTAGTTCTTTTGTATATAAGTGATGCAAACGTTTTATTGCTTAAATATGCTGATAGTGAAAGCTTAAGTTGCAACTTTTATAATTTAAACTTTTCAATAGAAGTTGAAAATTGACAACCAGTTGAATGCACAAGAAACAAAAGAAGTCTCTAAGAATCTTTCCGCTCATTTCACGATTTCGCTTTTTCCGATTTTAAAAAAGCGAAAAAAACCCCGTACAAATGCAGCACAATCATCGGAGATAAAATGAATAGAAAAATTTATCGTTTGCGGAAAAAACCCCTCGAGAAAATAAGAGCATTGACTTGGGGAAAGCGAGGTTCGATAATTCAACCTCTCAGACCGACAGATGAATTTTGCTTTTCACATTGTGGAAGCAGAAGTGAACTGGTACATATTGAATGTTTAAATTAACAGTTAATATTGCCTTTTATAATTTATATTAAACAAAAATACATTAATTTTCGTTTCGTGTAACACGATGAATTATATTATGGTAATTATTTAATAAATAATCGTAATAGTATTTAAATAAATAATCCCTTCAAAATCTTCTCAACCATTTAAGGATCGTAATACAAATAGCATTTTGAAATTAATTTATGATCTTTTATCCAAAAATCGATTTAAAAAAATACATAACTTTTAAAAGTTCAACCTTCAAACAAATCAATCCGAGAAATCGGGCATAGTCAGAGAGATAAACTAATCACTAGTTCTACCCTGGGCTAATCCAATCCATTTCAAGCAATAAGCTGTTGTAATGCATTGTAGAAAAAATCTGATTGAGATATTGATTTTAGGAGGCTGTATACTTGACACCGGGTTGCACATAGCTGAATAAAGTTGTATATGCCTTGAATAAATTTAATTTGATGATACTTTTTCATTCTACTGTTTATTGCATTTATAAAAAAATATAATCATTCTATTGTTTATATCATAAAACTAATAAAACGGTGAAAAAAATAGCAATATATTTAAGTTAGTTCTACAAAACTATTTTAAAAAAATAAAGTTGATAGCTATTTCGGCCCACGCCATCGTCAGAACTATGGCGTGAGCCGAAATAGCTATCAACTATACTTGTTTATACTTGTTATACTTGATATAAACGGATAAACATGAGCCACACGACATTTTATAAATATCGCTATCGGACAGACAGGTAGAAGTATATCTACTCGAGCTAAATAACATGTAAGATCATTCAACAATAAAAAAAACAGATTCACAATTCGCTAATCACGTTATTAATGAATCACATAATATAAATTCAAACTCAGCCCCTAAATGTTTGCATATTTGTAGTAAGGGTCGGAGAATGACGGCTTTAGAACAGCTAGAAATCAATAGACACCAATTATCACAAAGGATTCTTAACGACAAAACTAACATAATAGTATCGCCACTTGTCCAGCCGTTGCACAAAGGGGTGGTCTGATTTACTTCCAGAAGGATCACTTCCGTCCCACATATAATCTTATTGTCATAGACACCTATTGTTTCATTTAGAATTTTGAAAATTTAGTGTCATTGTGTTAAAGTAACAAGCTAGGCTGTTGGAACAGGAGAGAGGATGTGTTGTGTGCCTTTTCTGCACAGCTATATGTAGATAAGCAAATGTTAGTTTAAGCATAATTCTGACGATGGCGTGAGACGAAATAGCTATCAACTATATTTGTTAAAAATAATTTTGTAGAATTAAAATACATTGCTATTTTTTCACCGTGTTATAATGGAGTTCTACCAAGTGAATGCCAATTCAATCAATAAGTCAAATATGGTTACGTTAAGTTAAGTTAAGTTAAGAACCTTTTAGTATCAATTTTAATGATATATTTATGACACAGTGAAAGAAATATCAATGTACTTTAGTTCTACAAAATTATTTTTAATTTAGATTTAGTTGATAGCTATTTCGGTTCACACATCGTCAGAACTATAGTTCTGATGATGTTCGTGTTATAATTGAGTTCTACCAATTGAATGCCGATTCAATCAATATATATATTTATGCATTTTAAATGATATTACTCGCGATGAGCGAAACCAGTCTCCATCGTAAAATATAATGTGGCAATAAGTTATTAAAAATGTGTTATAATTATTGAAAATATCATGCCCTTCCCTCAAGAAGTGATAGTTTACAAATTTTGTAAAAGTTGTCAGGACTTGAGTGTCCATTTTCCGTTTATAGATCATTCGATAATTTTCTGTATACAAATCTTGTTATAAGCGAAAAGCTCATAAATACATCTAATTCATCATATTGCTACCATTATCTAAGCTTAATACATGAGAGCAATTCAAACGACTGATACTGATATATCTTAAGCTTTGAATGAGCATAATAAAAAGGAGCAACTAAAATATCTACCAACTTGTCAAATATATTATCCAATGCCATACTGCGTAATGGAATTCCGCCACACAATTTCACTCAGGAATGTGTATTAAAACAATGTGGTATATTTTCCGACGTTCGTTACTTTTCTTTGTCGCCATTTTATCTGCTTATTTTCATCTTTGTTATTTCTCACTTTCGAACATGGCACCTGTCAAGCCGAAATATATTACTTTCCGAAAAGGTAAAAGTTACTCCCGACTCAAATGAAGAGGCCTGTCTATTCACAATATATACATAAAATAGCACACATGTATAATATAAAGCAGCCTTAGTGTTTAAGAAATAATATTTCAGCTAGTCGTAGTATAATCTGAAGGGTATGATTTTTTCACGCCCAAAAGCAACCGTCAAAAATACAAAAAACTATCTGTTAATATTTTTTTCATACACGCAAAAAATAATATTTTTCCAATACATTAGGAAACAACCACACAAATCAGAATTATATGAACAGATACTCACTATATTGTGTATGTTTCACTAAATTCTCTTAAGACTCTTTTTGCGTTTCATTTGTTTTGGTTAATTTTTGTACGCATGAAAAAATGTCCCTAGTCTAAAGCTTCATTGTAACATTGCAGCTAATTTTCCTTCAAAGTTTATCGTATATTATATTATATACATGATGCGTATCAGAAAGAGAGTGTGTTTGTGAAAAATAGTGTAAAACGAATGTCAAAAGGTGGCATGATCACTTGATTTTTTTTATTAAAGGAATTGATCAAAAATGGGATTTCAGTGGCGGTGGTTGACCAATTCAACTTCATTTGCATCTTCAAAAACTTGAAATCAGTCAGTGTTATTTTCGGTATCGGCTTCTCATATCAATAAATACATTTTTTATTTTTAAATTTTAATTTCCAAATAAGTATTTTGGTGTCTTCATAACGACTACTAAATATGCTCATATGATTAAAGAAATATGTTTGAGTTTATATGCATGTGTATGTATGTGTAGATATAGTTTTTGCTCAGCTCTGAAGCGACAACTTTTCATGGAAGAAAAGGGTTTCAAAAAATACCTACGAGATAAAAGAGACTTATAGAATTCTGATGCCGACACGTTTTGTATCTTAATACTCCATTAAGTTGATGTCCGAAAATGATAGTGCTTTATTCAAAAAATTTTAATACTTTCATGTCGTCATTTGGTAGAAATTGATGATTCATTTTACTAGCGATGTAATTACCTGAAACAAAGTAAAAAAAATATTAGTTTAATTTGTCGTTGTATCATAATTTTGTGTAGTTCTCATGCACTATTAAAAACAATTCCAAATAATCCTATATACATCGAGGTGCATCAATAGTTTTCTTCAATTTATCGGATATATCATATATCTCGATTGATAATTTCTTGGACATCTATCACCTCATTTTATTCTAGGCTATTGATTTTTGATCACGAATTTTATTTATATATTTTTAGTCATGCTTCGTTCATTTATATGCACATGTGACCCCATCCAACAATTTTCATAATGAGTACCCAAACTGCGAGTCTGAAAATGTCACCTTCTTTTACATAGCATTACCGCTGCCCACTCACCTACTTAGCTTTCAAAAGTCTCAACTGTTAACTTTTGCCTTGTCACGTATCGTGAAGTATTCCGACTTGCAACAAAATTATTTTTTTATCGAGGTCCCTTTATTTATCTTTTTTCGTGATTGTAAAAAAGTGGGGAACAATATAAGTCATAGAAGGCAAACTCCAAACTTGGAAGCTTATAACTGTATACATATACTTCCTCCCTCTAAAAAAATCATCAATGTGGTGTAAAATTCCAACGATACTACTGTCGATCGCACAGCTGGTTGGACCAATTTCAATCACTCGAAATCATCAATTAATTTTATACAAGACCCACGACATTCAATAACGGATAAAATCGATCAACTTAGCATTTGCAATGAACTGGAGTCACTCGTTTTTCTCTATGAAAATGATTCTATGAATAAACGAATCTGAACGAAAAATAAATGAGTCGCCAAGAATACTAATATATTTAGGGATTTATTATGTTGCATATTTTGTAGTTATAAAAATTAAAGAAACAAATTGTAAGGATAACATGAAGTATTCGATTTGCGTCAACGAATAGCTATTTACAGATAACGTTGTTTAAAAATATTTTTTAGTATTTTACTCATTATAATTTCGCTACATTTCAAGGATTATTATTGTGTAAATAAGTGCTTAAAAATATATTTATTATAAAAAATGTCATGCCGTTCCATCAAAAAGAGACAATATTAAAACATATTAAAAGAAGTCATACGATTTGTTTAATATAAATATTCGTAAAACAAGTCTTTTAAATTATTTTCTGTATTAATAATTAAATTTACGAACTCCAGACTATAAAGAAAAGTATTTTTATTTGAAGTATAAAAAATCAACCAACTGTTACGAAAAGTTGTTATATAAACAATATTCTAGAATTTAATATAGAACAGAAAAAAGCTATAATAATATATTGCTTAGTGAAATAACATTGAAAAATAATATTCGTTTTTATGCTGTTAGGTTTCATCCTATTCTGCGATCTTTTCTCACAATTGGGAGTGTTCTAGAAGGGTATTACTTAGTATATTTATATAAAAAACTTTTTTCGAGCATCAAATAAATCTACGTGGCGCCCAAGGCATTGAAGTAAAAAGGTTCGTTTTCTAACTGAAGCCTTATAAAGAAGGAACTCATACATTAGGCGGAAATGTTACGTTATAGGCTTTTATAAAGGCTAAATTTATCGGTATTGGAACGCCATAGTGATAAAAAAATGTTTTTAACATTGTGAGATTCATATTTATAACTATAAATCAATTTTAATTAAATAAAATTTGAATTGTTGAATTTTTATACAAATTCACTTGTTTTGTCAGTAATGACCCGGATTTCGCATTTCGGTATCATTAGGCATTCTATCTCACGGATGTAATACAATCGACGATCTGTAGATGCCGCAAGACGAAACCCGTAGCATCAGTGACAAAACATGCGGAATCGTAGAATGTTTCGACTATTTAAACTTTACATTGCAATTCCATCTACCGTTTTGGTCGAATGGAATGGAATTTTGTACAAGTCTACTTGTTTCGTCACCCACGATCCGGGTTTCACCATTCGGCATCTTTAGGCATTCTATCACACTGATGCAATAAAACTGACAAGTCGTGAGTGACAAAACATGTAAAATGATAAAATTTCAACAGTTCAATTTTGATATTGAAATTTCATCAAACACCCGGTCGATATCGCACATTATATTTAAATATATATATATAATTTATTTTTCATTTTATTTCCATACTTTATTTAAATGAAATACCTTGCTAACAAGAAGTCATAGTTGACACTTTACAAGCAATGTTTAATATTCTAAGAAACATGTTTTTAGTAATATATTAATTTATAATTCAACAGGGCTTTCAAACAAACCTTGAAACTTATTGAAAAATTGACATTATATAATATTTGGCTTTACCTTACTTGAGCTTTTTGTTTTTTTTTGCTAACATTAATGTTAAATTCATTATTCAATATAATATGTAGATTGCAAAACATTTTTCGTTCGTAAGATATACTTTAATTCTATATAAGACTTTCACAAGAATTTGTTTCTATTTACATAATCTAATTTATATCAAACAGTTAAAAACAAAAAAGACTGCTTACATTTCTATTCTTACTTCTGAAATAAGTCAACTCAAAGCTAAATATCCTGTAACTTTTTTATTCTCAAATGCGACCTTTCGGCTGAAAATTTTTGTTTTTGTATCAATGTTTTGTAAAATAAAATTCGTACATAATTTAAAAATATCTCAAGTAAATTACATTGACGTTTTTTAGGAATTTATGTAAATTTAGCCTTCTTGTAGATAAATATGATATTCATAATATGACATTCAAAATACAAATGTTACCTGCTCTTGAAACTCAAATTATTTTGTTTTTTTAGCACTAATTAAAATAATGTTTTTGTAGTAGTAATATAATGTTGTAAAATCTTCGAATCGTTAGCAAAAATAAATACAATATTTAATTATATAGAAAAAAAAATATAATATTATAACCAAACACAAATACTTAATTATGAGCTATAATCTAAACTTGATTATTTTTTTAGGAAAAAAAATATGCAAATTAGTTTTTGTTATAACTAAATTAACTTACATCGAGGAGCTTTTCTGCGAGAACTTTTTTTGATTCAGTTACCCAACATTCCTTTTAAAAGGATAGTACAGATAAGAGGGAAAGGGTTGGTACAGAACTATTTGACAGCAATATAACAGCCTTCGCTACACCCTTTTTTAAGAATCGGATAGATGGGATGGTGCTTTAGATATCAGAAACACATATGCATTCAGCATGTGCAGGTCGTCATGGGATTCGAGAAGTGAGATCTGTTACGGAAATCAACAACGTTAACCAATGCGCCACAGACCCGGCAATATACCACAAATAATAATCATTTAGATGGAGCTTTTTAAAAAATCATTTTAAAGCTTTTTCCTTATATAATACATAATGTATGAAATTTTCATTTCAACCCTTATGGAAAAATAAGCTGATGGCTTTTCATCAATGCGGTCGATATTTTTTCTCCTTCAACTCAACATCTTAGACTGAAGGAATTTACCCACATCAAGATGCTTTTCTCTTTCTATATAATGCACATAATCATAGTTAAATTCTAATAGATCCTATTTCTGTATCAAAATAAAAATACTAGAACATATTCTAAGACATAAATTATTCAAGTGACATATAGCAACATGTCGGCGAAACAAACGACAGCTTTAAAACGTTAAATTACTCACGTAGTTTGTATACTATACGTTTAATTTATAAGATTGACTGAAAGTGTTTATAGCAATTTCAATATCAAATTTAAATACATCAAACTATGTACAATTCCACAAGCTTTATCGCAATAAACAGATCACGGTTGGGTTTTTTCCCTTGATGAAAAGAGCAATTGAACCATCTTAATTTATTTTGCTATATTCTTTACGAGAGATCGGTTCTATCTGAATAATTAAATTCTTCACTCTTTGGTAGAAAATGATAAGTCACGATGCTAAATCATTTGCCATAAGAAGTAAATTTGTTTTGTGTGAATGCCTGTATTGAATATACCACTCAACAGGAAGAAAGTAGCTTTATAAATGTGATTAATAAATTGTACATAATTACGTTGAACTGGTAGTCAGTTTTGCAGCATCTGTATGATAAAATGCTTGAAGATACCGAAGTAATAAACCCGAGTTGTTATTGACAAAAAATGTGGAATCGGACTTAGTTTAAAAAAAATAATTTTAGTTAACACGGCGAAAAAACTGCAATCTATTTTAATTCTTCAAAACTCATTGGATACATAGTTGATAACAATTTCGGCAATAGTTCTGACTGGGGCATACGGTGACAGCTATCTATTTTATATTGTTTCGATTGAATTGACACTTACTTGTAGATCTCTATTATTTATTACACGGTGGAAAAATAGGAACGTGTTTTAGTTCTACAAAAATTATAACATATATAGTTGATCGCTACTTCGGCTTACGCCCTCATTATAATGTTTCTTATAAGTAGAAATAAAATAATCACTTTTTAGTTGTTAACTGTCACTTCTAGATAGAAAGACATGCTACTTAAAAAAAACACATTTTTAAGTACGTATTTCCAAAATGTATTTTAAAATCAGGACCAGTTTCGCTCATCAACTGAATAATGTTATAAAATAAAATAACTCAGTTGGATATGCTTGCGATGAGCGAATCCGGTCTTTGTCATAAAATATATTGTGGAAATAAGTACTAAAAATTAATTTTTGGTTTTTTGAAAGTAAAAAAACATCGCTAATTTTCATCGTGTTATGAACTATAATACAAACCTTATTATTGTTGTACTACTAAAATACATTACCATTTTTTCACTGTGTTATAATGTAGTTTTACTGTGTAATTGCCAATTAAATCAATAAATTTTAGTTTTGCATAAAAGATTTCATTCATTTATTCCTACTGATACCGGTACCCAATAATACGAGATTATGATGATCCCAATCTGTATTTCATTGAGTATTATAATTTGAAATCTCCATTTGTTTTGCGAGGCATACAAATGCTATTTGTGAACTCACAAATGCCCTCGATTTTGTGATTGATATTTCACTAACGGCTGAGTAAACCTGTAAGCCTATTACCGTAAACAAACACGTTTTGATAGCATACATCACACACAGTTTATATATATATCGTTATACAAGTAGGACGAAATATATATCGATAACACTGAAAAATACTATTTTATACCCGTGTGACTAATTGGTTAAAATAAATCACAGACCATAACGGAAAGCTTAGTTCCTCCTTTATTCCAAAAAAAAAACCACATTAACTCTCACTTCGAGGAATGCATGAAATCAATTTGTCACATTTTAGAATTTATTATCACAATATGAAGCTAGGGTGTTATAACGGAAATGAAGATGTATTTTGTACCTTTTCTGCACAGTTTTATAGAGATAGAAATAAAAATATATTTAAACATAATTCTGATCAAGGCGTAAGCCGAAATAGCTACGAACTATATATTTTATAAATTTCGTACAGCTAAACTACATTGCTATTTATCATACGAAAATGGCCATGATTTTGCATTTGCAATTGAACTGTATAATGGGCTGTGAAAAAATTGATAGGCATATTTTCTAAATCATAAATTAGCGACAATTGAGTCTTGATAGAGCTTATGTTTATATAAATTGCTATTTTTTCACCTTGTTTCACATGCAATTGCTATATGGTACGTTCCCTAAAATCCGAATCTTTCAGACAATAAAACAACTTTACGCTTAATATATGACGCAAACATCTTTTCTCAAAACTCAGTTAAAAAAAAATTTACTCTTCGGTCAATGCTGCGATTAACTACCGTAAAGCAGCACCAATAAAATGATAAATTTACAGAATATTTAAACTTATCTCACAATTATAATATATAATACCTTAATAATAAAACAAAATTTTTAGTACTATTTCTAGTCGGCTTCTCGTACTGCGAGTTTTAATATGTGACACAGTTAGTATAAACACAATTGTTAGTTAATAATTATCAAGTATACAAAGCAAATGCTTCAAGGACTAAGAAAATAGTCAACAGATAATAAAAAAGTAAAATTGCTTTTTTTTTTATAAAATGCTAAGACTAAAGTTATATATCTACTGATTTGAAATCAAAAGAAATAAACATTAATTATTTTGTTATTGAAATATTTGTTGTAATTGTGTTTTGTTATTTTAATAGAACCGATTTTCATTAAGAAGTGACAGTTAACAACTTAAAATTAACTGTTATTTACTACCATAAGCTTCATGTTGTAGCTGAAAGTAACTATTATAAATAACTTGATTTTTTTTTCCGACTAAAACGAAAGGAATGCCTTGGTTTGGGATAGTATAGCTTATATATGTTTATATGTTTTTAAAATTTCTGAGATATCTTAGAATATTTAAGTAAACTTCGTGTATATAATATTATAGGATTACGCTGTAATACTCAACTGATCGCGTTTGATTAATCCATCATTAATATCTTGTGGATTATATCGAATTTTGATTGGTTTGTAGGAGCATACTATTACGTATTTCAGACATCGTAATCACATATAATACATTAATAACCTGAGAGGATGTTTGTCATTAAATAATCAGGTATAAGTAAGTAAATATTAGTAATCATATATTTACTGTTACTAACATAAAATCGAGATAGGTAATCGTCGATTGATTTATAATATCCCTCATTTGTATGCTTCTTCGGTAAGTAGATAAGACAAATCTACGCAAGGGTTATTCGAAAGGTAAATTTACAAGACTCTGTATCGTTTATAAATATTATGAATAAATTTATTTTCTCTGCATACCGCTGTGTTACTATGCTCATTTAACAATTACACAACACGACAAAAACTATTTATTACGAAATATATTTTTTTTGTAACCGTTTGTATATAAAATAATTTACGATTTTTTATTTTTTGATATTAAATTAATAATGGGGCATTAAGATTTATAACACGTTAGCATAAAAGTTCTTCGAGTCTTCGTCATCTCGTATGTATTGACTTATTTATTATATAATTTTTCTCACGTTATTGGCAGATGCTAGTCGCTGCAGAGCTGAGTTGTCTACAGTGAATCCGGTCTACGTTGACACCACACGCATACATATGCATACAAACACACGCACATATACACGCATGCATATACAATACGTTAGATCGTCTGAAAGTGCTTTATAGAATTTTATTATTTTATATAAATTAAACATATTAATCTCATATACATGCATTAAAAATAACCACATATTATTTCCGAAAATATTTACTGAGAGATATATTTTAATCCGTGTATATATAGTTTACGATATTCACTTTAGTCTTTATGGAATCTCAATATCAAATTTGAATTGTTTACAATCCTGGTTTGAGCTTTAGTATATTCAGACATTCTATCAGATGGGTGCAAAAGAGCTGACTTTCAAGTGCAATGCTTGATGAAGCCAAACTTAGAAACTCGATCCGTAAATATTCATCTAGAAAATTTCACAGTTTTTTAAGTCAATATAGGTGCATTGTTAGTTTGTGTATTAATACTTCATAATATAAAATATGATATTGATTAAATTGTCATTTACTTGGTAGAATCCCATTATAATACAGTAAAAAAATTAAATGAAAATGATTTGACCTTTTTTACACAGCAATATGAAGTTATTGTGTTAAGACAGAAGAGAAAATGTCTTATGTATTTTTTCTATACAGCTATATAGTTCTGTTGAAGGCGTGGGCCGAAATAGGTATCATCTGTATATCTTAGAAGTTTTGTAGAGCTGAAATACATTTAAATTTTTT
Organism: Himalopsyche japonica; assembly: GCA_028555115.1. Taxonomy (NCBI): domain Eukaryota; kingdom Metazoa; phylum Arthropoda; class Insecta; order Trichoptera; family Rhyacophilidae; genus Himalopsyche; species Himalopsyche japonica. The sequence continues at coordinate 3,169,352 of JAHFWJ010000143.1, forward strand.
CGCCGTGTGATAAAATATGATGATTAGGAAAAAAACCTCATAAAATTACAGTGATCGTTTACCTGGCTTTTTTTTGCATGCTATGAAAGTAATTATTCTTTTTGTATTGCGTACAGAAATGTTGCAGAAGTAACAGTATTATATCGTGAATAACACAGTCATACTTATGAGAAACATTTTGAAATACAAATGTACGACAGTAATTCTTACAATACAAAGTATTATATAGGACTAAAACACAATACCTACTTAGCTCTAGGAACACAATATAAAAAGTGTTTGGCAAGCTTTGTAAAAATGCTATTTTGTGTCAAATTCCGTTGGAAACGGAATAAATTGGAGTTTTTCCTAGCGAGGCGTAAAAAATGCAAGCAAAAGGTTCCGATACCCGAATATTTCCTACTCGTACCTTACGAGTAGAAATATTCGAAAAAAACATTCTCACATTTCAATTGTAAATATATGCAAATTCCACGGAATATCAGATCGAACCGCTTTACGGGGAAACTCCCTGTAGAGCTATTTTGCTGTGGTTTATCTTTACTTTGGGATACATCTCGCGAATGTTTTAAAAATAATATAAACTTTAGGCCACCAACCGCTCGCAAAATCCTAACTATTGTATATAACACTCTGAAACAAGCATGGATATTTGCGGAAAATAATGCGCGAACACGAAGCAAAAAAGTGAAAAAATAACGATTTAAATAACCAACGCGTATTGAGAATTTGATTTATAATCGTGCTTCTACCATATATCGGGTAATATATTAGAGCGAATATGGCCGATGCAATTAGCTTTGTTAAAGTGATTATATGCTCGAATCCCAATTCCAAAAATTGATCGTTTTTTTTTAAATAATGAATTTATGGTCGAAGGCATATAATATACTATATTATGGACTGAAATATTGTACAATTTGAAGTTGACGTTAAAAAATATAAGTTACTCAATATCCACTGCAACAAACCTTTCCTGAAAAGTCGAAACTCATTTTTGTGTTTGAATACAACCAGATATTTTCATATAGTTTCCATTTTAATAAGACTATTGTTTGGCACAACAAAGGAACTAGTTATGTATATGATCTTGTATCAAAAGAATTTCAAGCAATTAAATAATTATCAGACCCTGTAAAAAAATCTGTAATACCGGAATCAGCAATATTATACGAATTACTTTTTGTTACTTCACGTTAATGCAATATTTATTATTTCATATATTATAATCCATTAAACATTTCAGTCAGTTCTGTTACATCCGTGTGACGTAAAGCCTAAAGATGCCAATAAGCGAAACCTGGGTCGTTAGTGACAAAACATGTGGAATCGTACAAAGTCTTAACAAATCATTTTTTTTCAATCAGCATTATTTCATTGCAGATAAATTTATTCAACCTTTGCAAAGAGATTTCATAACTCCACCAAGCTGACAGATGTCTTAAGTTTATATCCGTTTTATCATTCTACCAAGGAATTATAATTCCGTGATATTTGTCATAATGAATTTAAAAAAATCTTAAATTACTAATATACTTATACAATGAACGAGAATTTTTTTAAATTGCGTTTTTGTTTTGTCTATAAATTTTCATGTTTCCTTTCGCCTTGATGTCAGATAAAGTGAAAAGAAGCACTCTGAATAATTGACAAAAAATACAAAAAAAAAAATAAGCAGACATTTTTAGGGGAAGAATTTAATACCCATAAAATATCATTATTTTTTGTCCGCAGTCTTCATTTAATTGAATTATTTTCTCATAATTCTTAAAGATCTACGTTTGAAAAAACGTATTCTCGCTTTGTATACCGGAAAATTGTAATCACATGCTAGACCAATTTTAGAAATTATTTTTGATAATTTTTATCTTGGAATAACGATGCTGTAAGAAAAAAAATACTTTTCTACAAAATAGCTACAGCCTCGTTCAGCTATCCTTGAAAACCATTTTGATTGATACCAAAATAAGCATATCTTATTTGTTATATAATAAAAATATTCTAATCGTTATTTTATTGTATAATGCCTTTATAAGCTGCTATAGGATTTGCTTTTCATATGAGCAGATATGTAACGTACAATGGAAACAATTTGATATTCAATAAAATACACATGTACTCTCAAATTAAATATTCATAAAATATATTGTGTTCAGTTTTCAAAATCAAATATTCTCAGAACTCAAAAATATGCACTCTAAAAATCTTGAAATATTGATGGATCTCAAGGTTTGTTTTGTCAATGAAGGATATACAGTAGAACCTCGATTATCCAGATTAGTTAAAACAAACAAAAATATTACGAATTCGCTAATATGCACGAGGCAAATTGCGTCCACTGTTTACGTACGTGATGGACTGCAACCTCAACATTTTGATCGTAACCAGTATTGAAGTAGAAGATGATAAAGGAGACATTGCAGAAGCAAAGAGATAATTTTTTAATGTGCTAAATGCGACGAAGAAGATGTAACTGAATTATTCAATTGCGATAGAAACGATCCCGGATTCCAAATGTTTTATGATGATTTAATAATTAAAGAAATGTCTACCTTATAGAAACAAGATCAAGAAGACATTTGCGAGGAGTGAGATATTGGTCCTACATATTCCGAAGCTTTTCAGTGTTTGGATGTAGCCACGATGTGGTTTGAGAGTCAAAAAGAGAGCAATTCAGGACAACTTATATATCTTAAAAGTATTCACGATTCGGCAGCATCGAAAAGAAGACCTAGCTTTAAGCAGAAATTGATTATTGATTTTTCCAATTAAAATTATTTCACTTTAAAGCTGTTTGTTAATTTAAATAAATGCAGACTAATCATAATGAATATACTTTTATTTTCCTGTCAATTACGACTTTTTTCGATTATCCGAATTTTTCTTTATCCGGACTATCTTCATCATCAATTAGTCCGAATAATATAGCTTCTACTGTATTATATTCAACGATTAATATACTTAAAAAATGCGAACAAAACAAAATTTGTTCATTTAGTTATTATTTTTGTGTTAAGATATTTGAATTTTTATTCTCTTTATAGCAATTAAATAAGACTATGTGGCTTGCACTCAAACTATCCATCATATTATTTTAAGCCTTTCGACAATAGGTAGGATCCACTTTAGCATTTTTTCTCGCTCTTTGGACAAGAGATGACAACCCCAGTGAATGTGGTCAATAACCTGCGTTCCACCATATATACATATCGATTCATTTACTACTCGGCCAAGTTAGAAGACCCATAGGCCTCAAAATAGGTTTCAGAGTTATGACTATCAGTATTTGATATATTTACTTTATAATTGAAAAGTATTACTTAAAAATCAAAAGTGTAATACAGAACAAACTTAATTGTTGTGTTTTAAAAAGTACATTGGCGTTTTGATAAAAGTTTTCATATCCTACTTTTAATGAAAAAGATTTTCAATAGGTTTTATTAATAACATTGACTTCTGTGAATTATCAACGTTTCAAAACGATATCTAATGAGAATTCTTGAAAACACCAAAATTGTAACGCCATTTGATACGTGTAGAATAAATGCTCAAATTAGTACACCCTGAATTTGAGCCCCACTTTCTTTTGATAACAACCTCGACATAACATAATACTTGTTGGTTTCCTCATCCGGAATAAGCTCCTCTTTGTTCCCGATTCCTCCTCAAATAATAATATGATGTGTCAGACATATTTACGAGCGAACAAACGTGCTTACAAATTATACAAAAGCACAAACAATTCAAGTTTTAGCAATGCGTAGCTTCCAGACAAGTTGGGAAGATGTCCGGCAAAACAATATACAAGGAATTCGAGCTATCGTTACAATATTGTTCACAATTTGCCATATTTTATCTCAGACGGAATACAACTGAATATTAAATAACGACTAAGCTTAATTGGCCAACAATCTATTCATTAATTTATGTAAAATTTCACAGTATTCCACCGTTCACCGGATTTGATAAAATTACAACGAAAATAGCTCGAATTTTACTGATGTATTTACTTGACTCTGTTATCTTGAGAATAAAGTCAATTCAAATAGTATATCTAAAGCTAAGCGTTTTCAATGTTCTTCAAACATTAAATCGTATACACTGTGTAATAGCATCTATATACTCTTATCAACTCAAAGTAAGCATGTATGTTAATTCTATTATAAGGTGAAAAAATAACAATGTATTTTAGTTCTACAAATTTTTTTAGAACTAAAATACATTGCTTTAGCTATTCTTCACCGTTTTTTAATGGACTTCTACCAAATAAATGTTAATTCTATCAATAAAGCTAATTTAACTAACTCCATATTTTTTTTAAATAACAGTATTGTGGAAGCTTAAGGAACTTTAGGAAATCAAGCAAAAAAGTTGGATTTTAAATTGGTTCTTGTTAAATTGATTTTTTTAACACAATAAGACTGTTTTAAATCATAAATGTAAAAAATTTTGTGCTATTTTTAATGTTTAATATTTTTATAAACAAGACCGTTTTTGCTCAGCTTTTGTGATTGTGAAACTTTTAAATTATGAAAATAACATTAAGAAATATAATTTGTAATGTCAACTGAAGGTGCTTGATAGAATTTCAAATATACATCAAATTTGAGTTATTGAAACTTTGTATGATGCCATATGCTTTGTCACTAAGACCTGAATTTCACCTTTTGGCATTATCAGGCATTACATCACAGTGATGCGATAAAACTGACATTCTAACTCGTTATCGTTAATAAAAATGCACGTAAAATTGCACAAATCGTATAATTATAATATATATTTTAAAACCAAGAAATGTTCCACCAAAAATAATTTATAATTAACATCTCTAAATGTATTCTAAGCCTTCCTCAAATATACCCTGCTAGATTATTAAGTATAAATATATTAAAGTATAAATGACTTTAATTGATTTCAGTGGGCTATAATAAAATTATAAATAACGCTTTTGTTTTTATTGATTGAATTGGCATTCACTTGGTAGAACTCCATTATGACATGGTGAAAAAAATAGCTTTGTATTATATTTTAGTTCTACACAATTATTATTTTAAATATCGTTGATAGCTATTTCGGTTCACCCCATCGCCAGAACTGTGCTTAAACTAACCTTTTAAAGGAATAACATAATATAAATTCAAACTCATCGCCTAAGTGTTTGCATCTTTGTAGTAAGGGTCGCAGAATGACGGTTTTGGAACAGCTGGAAATCAATAGATATCAACTATCACAAAGGATACTTAACGAACAAACAAATATATATCGGTCATCATTATTGAATCCTTTGACCGGTGTCTCTTTGTTTCTGTAATGGACCATTTCCGTGCCATATGTCAACTTATTGATATAGCCGCTTTTTATTGTAGTTTCATTTACAATTGTTAGTTTTATTGCGAACAGGAAACAAGCTAGGTCGTTAAAACAGGAGAGAAAATATATTGTGTACCTTTTCTACACAGCTATATATAGATAAGCAAATGTTAGTTTAAGCATAGTTCTGACGATGGCGTGCGCCGAAATAGCTATCAACTATACTTTAAAAAATAATTTTTGTAGAACTAAAATACATTGCCATTTTTTTTACCGTGTTGTAACGCTTTTGTGTTAATCAGATGCAACTATTTTTTTTAATTTCTCTTTGCTGATTGTTTGTTGACTAAAATTGGATTTCTTAATCTTTTAACATTATTGAATAAATTCTTGCTTACTTTTTGAGTGGTGAAATAATACATGAACTTTGATACGAATTTCAAATGCCTTAATCGTTTTGCCCTAGAGATATAAATGCTTGTATGGGATTTGAGCTGTCTGCTTTCCTTATCTTTTGTTAGAATAAAAGCCTCAGCGGTTAAACGCAAAACTTGCTCTCCAAGAGTAAAGCCTTAAATTTAAGTGTGAGGTATTTAACACAAAATGTCAACATTAAAAGACGTGTAAGATAAGGCAGTGAAAGCTTGCCTAACAAAAGGCGAACCTCTCAAAGGACAAAGCTGAAACCTTAGATATGGGTCGTCACTGTAAACTTTATGCTCGCTTTTATTCTCTGCGTTTTATGCAGAATAATAGCCATCTATAAATCCCACTATGTAGCACTAAGTGTAGCAAAACTTAAACTGTTGAATTAAGAGGATGTTAAAAACTCAAAATAGTGACACGAAAATGTTGATGATGAGCAAGTCATCGAGGTATAATAATGTGTGAACAGATAAAAAATGTTTAAATTGATTAATAACTCATGTAATGATTTTCATCTGAATAACGTCATCGCTATAACATTGCTTAATTATTTAATTTTTGTATTCTCTTGACCTTAATATAATATAACTTAATATCAGTATTTAATCACTTTTAAGGTGTTAACTGTCACTTCTTGATGGAAAGGCATGATTTTTATATAATAAAAACAAATATTTTAGAACTTATTTCCACAATATATAATATTTTGTGGAAATAAGTACTAAAAAATGTGTTTTTATTATTTAAAATATCCGTATTTAATTTTAGGTAACCATCAAATAATTTTAATTGTGGTCCAAACTTGAAGACGATGTGCGAAATACACTTTAAGGACAAAAAAAATTAATAGTTTATATTAAACAAACGGCACATAACAAAAATATTTGGATCGTATATCAAAAAATATCTTAAGTCATTTCATTATCAGCATTATTGTAAACGTGCGAATCGACTTAAATAAGAATAAACAGATTCCGATTTGCTTTTTAATCTATGATATCGACTGAAGGTGCTTGATGGAATTTCAATATTAAATTCTTATTGTTACAAAATTGTTCAATCTCACACGTTTTGTCACTAACGACCCAGGCTTAGACTTTCGGCGTCTTCAAGCATTCTGTCACACGGACGCAACAGAATCGACGAGAGGAAACTGACACGTTGAAGATAAAGCGAGTGAAGAAAGAACTGCACCTCTGTGATAGAATGCCTGAAGATGCCGAAAGGCGAAACCCGAGTCGTTAGTGACAAAGCATGTGGAATCGTACGAAGTTGCAATAATTCAAATTTGGTTTTTAATCATTTTGATCGCGCTACAATTGTCATTAAATTGATGAGTGAAACCAATTTTATTATGAAAATAGAACCGAATAATTTGATTCTTATTAATAGAATTATAATATATGGCTCCTTCTTTATTTTTTATTTTTTTTGTTATATCAAAGAGTGTTGATACTAAGTATTTTAAAAACGCAATCCTTCTTTCATCTTTTACGTCAAAAATGAAAACTACAATCGAAATCATTTTTGATATTCATTCGAAAGATTTATTTGAGCTTGAATATTGGCTAAAAGTAAGTCATTTTCTTCGAATATTTGTTGCAGTATAAGACCTTTCAGTGCGTCACTAAGAATTATTTAAGTCTGTTTTTAAATGAAATTTACTGAGAAATGTGACTGGATAAAGATAATCTTTTATAAGTATAAATTTGCTCGCTATCTGTGTAAAGATAAAGGTTATGAAATAGAAAATAATTGCCTCTTGTACAGCAAAGTATTTTTGCTTATTTTTATACAAATGCTTAAGATTCTAAATTCTTATTTCGTTAAAAATAAAATGTTGGAGCTTGAAATTATAAAAATAACATTATTTGGAAATGCTTAACTTAACTGTTAATTGTTACACAATATTTTTATGATCAGGACCGGTTCCGCCAATTGTGAGCATTATCAAGTCTTGATATTTCGTATCATAAAGTATCATATTTTTCAATATATAACCTAAACGATTTTTTAAATCAATTGATGCATAATAACAAAATATATTGTTTTATTGATATTCGAAAGAAAAGACGTCAAAACTTTTATATTTAATTAATCTTTGATGTTTCGAAAACACCTACAAAAAAAACGAGTTTACCCTGGTAAGATCTCACGTTTCTTTATCGCTAACGTACTTCAATAACGACTGCCAAAAAATAACGCGGGGATCATACAAACGCAGCTACGACACTTTACGATAACGGCCGTTAGCGCCAGGTATCCGGCGTCGTTAACGGATTTTCATTTCAAGGGCGTCTCTCCCATTGTCTCTGGCATTTTTATCACATCAGGCTCTACGGCCGGTGTTCACCTGCTCATGTTTTATTTATGCCCCTCTACGCTCCTGTAAACATCTCACCTTCTATCTCCACTTCCTGCCCCGACACCGACTTGAGCTTGCTTGCGATTTCATAGGTATTCATACTGTGCCTTGTGCAGGCATATTATACAGCAATGGCGTCATCGAGGACCGACGAAAAATCGACAATCAAATATATTTTCCATAAAGTAAAATACGCAAAATAAAAATTTATGTTAATTACAGGTTTACCCCATCAAATTATTTTGAGAGACACATTTCTTTTAGCATCGTCATGATTACTTTCAAAATTTTTGCCACTGCATTTTTAGTTGGTTTAGATTAAAATGTTTGTTATTGTATTCTCTTTATTTCATCAATGTGCTGTGGCATCACAGCTATTAATTAATATGTGTCATAAATGAATGTCTTATTATACAGGCTAAATTTAACATATTTCATGTTGTGATATGTTTGTTAAGTAATAGGTAAATATTACAAAGTGATTTTATACCTCTAAATATTGTTTCAGCTACCACCCTTAGAAATTGTTTATATTATAATAAAGCTGAGCTTTATTACTAATAAGAGATGCATAGTATATAACTGTCTCACTTATTCAAGCAACATTAGCTTTATGTAGAATTTAAATATTAAATGCATCACTTTTAACCCTTTCCTTGATTAGCCGCGTATAGGATGTTTTAACACTGAATATTTAATTAAATAGTTTAATAATTTTAGTACAAAACTAACTGATGCACATTAACATGGCAAATCAGATAACATTTTAAAACATAAATGAGTTTTTTAATGTAAGCTTTTACACTATTAAAGATCTAGTATTTTTTTAATCAACTATTAACACATTACAATCAGACATCTCAGCTATTGAGATGTAAGTAGGCAATGATCATAAATATCAGAACTCATAGCTAGAAAATTTATTCATTAAAAAAATCTATGCTCTTTAATTTCTAAAAAATCTATGGTTTTTATATACAATAAATTTACTGTATGTAATTTTTTTTTTTTAAATTAATTTACATACCATAAATTGACAGTGTATTATTAAAAAACAGTGGATGTGAAATACAATGGGCACGATGAATGAAATACACCTCTGTCTAATATGAATTGTTACAACTTTGTACGATTCCACATGTTTTGTCACTAACTACCCAGGTTTCGCCTTTCGGCATCTTCAGGCATCACACGGATGCAACAGAACTGACGAAAGTTCTCATATATTCATCGTCGGCATTTCGACATCGTCAGTTCTGTTGCATTCGTGTGATATAAATCCTGAAAATGCCAAAAGGCGAAACCCGAGTCGTTAGTGACGAAACATGTGGATTCGTACAAAGTTGTAACAACTCAAATTTGGTATTTAAATTCCATCAAGCACCTTCAGTCGTTATCATAAATTCCTCGGTCTGTTTATTATTAAATCGTGGATATGAAATATAGCGTTCTGTCTTATTTATTACAAGTTCTAAGAAAATAAATAAACTCACAAAATAGACAAAAAAAACAGTACTAATAAATACATTGAAAAAAATAAGGCCGAGGTAAAAAATACTCTTCATTTCCATGTGTTTTCCAACCAATATATGGACTCGTCCACTAGGTTATTGGTGTAATGTCATACGAATATAACACATTCTCCCGATCCTATAAATTTGGGTACAGTAAAAACGCAAATCTTTTCCCAGCCATATCATTTATATTCTTAAGCTCTAAAAAAAAGAGAGTAATTGAATTTATTCAAAAAAATGTAGAATAACGTATGTAGAGACACTTCCATTAACATAGTATATGCTAAAAGCTAACAAGGACTATGCTTTTGAAATAATTGACCACTAGCAAAATATTTATATGCTTAAATTTTTCAGTTCCTCTTAGATTCTCAATTTTATTTTAATGTCAAATAATAATATGTTAATTAGAGATACTTTACTGCAAAATAATATTTCAGTTCTTTATTATTATTTAATTAACAGTATTTGTTACTACCATACTAAATCAGATATTTATTGCTATTATGTTAACAGTATCTTACCGCAGAATGTGATCTATATTCGCCAACAACTATTGATATCACATTATTTGAAACATCGAGATGATTTTGGCATTCCATCGCGCCACTCTACTTCGGTTTTCTCATTTACCGATTGGTGTAGTGCGATGGTTTTCCAAACTGATGAAATTCAACCCCAGAACAACACTCAAATTAATTCAATTGAGACTATACATTCATGGTAGCAATTTGAAGCGACACGTTTCTTTCCGAGTAAAATGATTGTATTGTAACGATCGTCAGTAGTTAATTTAAGACTTCGATGTTTTATGCTCTTTGTGTTTTCAAATTGTATACATTTCAGTAATAATAGCTGTGTGAACAGAAACATACTCCAATACAAAGCTGCAAGCTGTTTTCTTTGAACAAAATAACCAAGAACATAATGGATCAGTTCATTACATTCAAAATGTTTAAAAATATTATTTTACGAAACATAACACAAGCCTTCAATGAACCTGTGTCAAGTTGAAAATATTTCATAGAAACGCCACTGAAAATCTACCTCCTCGAGCGTTGGGAGCTTTAAAGCTTCAGGCGGCGTACTGAAAATTCCACGGAAATCTGCGATCGTGTTTACTCGAGCCTTCGCGAAAATATTTTCCAGATTTTGCATGAATATATTATAAACCCTAGATGTGGCACTCCCGAGATAATATTTAATACGATAATGCTTTATGTGTCAGGTATAAATGCTCCATGTGAAATTTTAGCGGCACGTGACGCGTACGCGCTAAGTGCTTTATTTTCGAGTAGGCTGAAAATGATTATCGGTAACTTTAAAATATCATAAAAGGTTTTTCGAAAACATTTTACACGTAATTTTACGCCTAAAAAGATTTGAATGCATGAATCAATATAAAAACATGTGCTATAAACGTAGTAAGACGTTAAAACAAATTTGCTGTAAAGATTGCTTACGTATACGCTGTTGCGTATTTTTAGAAGCATAGAAATTACAATTATCTGTTTAAGAATTTCTGTTGATATAAACGATTATATTTTCGAAAAATACCAATATTTATCAGGTTTTCTTGCCTTTTTAACACCCTTAAAACAAACTTTTACGTACCTTATTTGTTTATTTAGCATTTTTAGTTTGAATCGATACGACTTTTAATATTGCTAAAGATAGTACTTTGATTATTGATCTTTAAAGTAAATATGTTTGGGAAAAAAATCAAAATTCACTTTCACCCGTGCAATTTAAAAAAGAACAGATTGACGTGCGAGTGCTTAAATAAACATTAATGACCTTGCCCTTTTCTTTATATACTTGCTCTACTTTTTTATAAAATGAGATCGAGCAATTTCGTAACAATCACTTCTCATATAAATAAAATTCTATCAAGATACCCCATCAGATGGCCAAGTTCAGGCGCTCTCACGCGCGATTATGTGGTTTGCATACTTTAAAACGACTACTTGATTAAAATTAAACACACTTTCCTCCCTTCAAGCAATAAAAAAGCATATTAACATTTAATAAAATTTGGAAGCGGAGATAAATAAAACAATAACCTGTGTAATTAGGCTATTAACTGACTGAAATTTATATTAAATTATAAAACATAATTGAGTTTTTGCAATCTTTACAATTTTATAATATGACCGATTTTTCTTGCCGTGTGCATTATCATTTGTATATTAACAATGCTCTCGATGAACAAAAAGAGTTGCGATATTAATAATAACATTTTGTTTTTATTGATTGAATTGGCGTTTACTTGATGAACTGGAGGAACTGTACTTTGGAGAACTGCATTATAACACAGTGAAAAAATAGAAAAAAAATTTAGAAGGGTGAAAGGCTAATGCATTTCTGTAATAATTCATATCCGGTCAATATTTAAGCTTATTGAAATTGCCGCGTGTTAAGTTTCACTTAAATTTAAATTTTAGGTTTATTGCTAGCAGGATATAAGCTAGGTTGTTAAAACAGAAGAGAAGATGTAGTGTTTAACTTTTCTGTACAGCTATAAATAGATAATTAAATGTACGTTTAAAGATAGTTCTGACAATGACGTGAGCCGAAATATTGTAGCTGTCAACTATATCTTTAAATTTTGTAGAACTAGAATACAAGAATGCCATTTTTTCACCGTGTTATTGTGTTTTTATCTAAATATAATATGATCTCTTTCCACCAAGAACTGACAGTTAACACCTTAAAAATATTTGATATTGCGGCGCAAAATTTACAAAAAAGGATTTTCAATATTTTTTGCCAGTCGAAAGCGTCGACATTATTATCCCACCGAAGGATCAAGTTTACATCTCCAGAAATAACTAGTGAAACATTTTCGCTCTTTAAACTTCGCCAAACGTAGAGCGATAGAGGCCCATAGTCCGTTACGCCAAATGGACAAAGGAGCGATTTGAACACGCGGATTATTCCTCTCGCGGGAATCGCATTATAGCTCGGGACATTCGAATCTTATTTTTAAAACGTTTACGGCGTCGTTTACCAAAGCTCGACGCTTAGAGTACGTATTATTGAACGAATACAAATGTACATACATATGAAAGTGTGATATAAAACATATTGATCAAAGTTCTGTTATATTCTTTATTAACACATGAGAAAATGCTTCTTTTTTAATTTAAAATTGCACAACATATTCATAGAAAACTTTTTTTAAAATAGTCCATGCGGTAGATAAAACTTTGATAAAATTTTGATTGTTAAAACTTTCCATGATTCCATACGTTTTGTCATCCCGTGTTTATTCTTTCGGCATCTTCAGGCTGAATAGAATTATGACACATGTGCAACAGAACTGTCGCGCAATGTACAGATACCATCGGTTATATACCACATAAGTTAGTTACAAAGTAAAACAGAAACCCTAAAGCTAGGATCCAAATAAATGAGTTTCAAATTTTAATTGTTTCAATGCTGAACAATTACACATGTTTTGTCACTAACGACCCGGGTTTCACCTTTCAGCATCTTCAGGCATTCTATCACACGGATGTAAAAGAACTAACGATGCCGAAACGCCGATGATGAATGCCTGAATATGCCGAAAGGCGAAATACGGGTCGTGTATGACAAAGTATGTGGAATCATACAAAATTGTAACAATTCAAATTTGATATCGAAATTCCACCAAGCACCTTCAGCCGATAACATAAATAAGTTTCAATAATGTTGATTTAATAATAACGACACTCCGACACGCATAATAATAATAAATCATTTAAATGCAATTGCGTAAATTTTGACTTAGATATATCTATTTATTTTGAATTAGTGGGTAACGGTGGGCATAAAACGTCAAGTGACGAAATATTGTAATTAAGAATAGGATCGTCTATATACCGAAGGTTTTCATTAAAGGAAGTTTAGTTTAGTTACACTATTTCAACAATAAGTTGTAGAATTAATTAAATGTTTTTTTTTATGAAATAGATTAATACATCTAACTAGTATCTTAATTGTGACTATAAATGATTCATTATTTTGGGATTATATTTCTTCAAATAAAATTATTTTTATCTTTAAATTTGGCTTATTTATGCTAATTTAAAATTTCAAATAACATAGGGGTATCTTAGTGATAACCCATATCTATAAATAAAACAATATCATGAGATGCAATATTTTTTACATTAATTTAATTCGTATAAAAGAAACTATGCATCATATTAATTCAAATAGTAAATAATCTTAAAAATAATGTTTTTCACAGTAGATTAATTGATATTTAATCCCACCCATTTAAAGTAAGGTAAGTTTAAAAAGTCTTTCAAAAGTCATGTAAGTGGACAAAAAATATCTTCTGATTTTTTTTTATTATAAAAATGAATATTTTATGACATTAAGAAGAAAGGAGTGCGTCGTTCAAATGTCCATTGTGGCTTTGCGTGTTGGCACGTATTCCAAATTTTAATGACTTTGTCGCATAAATTTTACTGAATTTTTGTCGAATGAATGTCGTTTGTTATGTTGACTTCGAGGGTGTCAATGTTTTGCTGTTTATTTTCAAAGACCTTAATGATTTAAGATAGCTCCAAAGAAATAAGTCTGAAAGCGTAAACCGAACAATCTTGGTGGCCAATTCACGTCAGTCACCCAAAATAACCACGTTCTAAATATGATAATAAAATTGGATAATTTACACACATTGTTCAACGATATAACCTTTCATTGTAATTTGAAGTACTTTACTAAGTAATTGTTAATAAATTCGACAGATGTTACTTTACAACATGGCAGTTATAACCTAACTTTAATTGTTGATCGTTCCTATTGAAAGACTCTTTATATTTTACTCCTAGCTTCAATTTATTGAATTGGAATTTACTTGATAGAACTCCATTATAACACGATGAAAAAATAGCAACGTTATTTAGTTCTACAAAATTAATAATGTATGTTATATAGCTGATAGCTATCGACTTACGCCTCATCAGAACTGTGTTATCACGTACATTTACTTACCTAAATATAGCTGTGTTAAAGTGGTACACAATACATATTCTCTTCTATTCTACCACCCTAGTTTCATATTGGGCTAATACAATCAATTTGCCACATTTTAGAATTTATTGGCACAATATGATAGAACAGAAGAGAAGAAAATGTATTGTGCACATATTCTTGACGGCTATATATAGATGCATTCATTTGCTTTTGAACATAAATCTGATGAGTGTTTAAGCCATTATAGCTATCAACCACATACCTTATAAACTTTGTAAAACTAAAATATTATTTTACTGTGTTATTTACAATTTTTTTAAACAATTTGCGTACTTCTTTTTGCCATTTTCTTATGCTTAAATATATTGTTGTCAATTCGAATTGTTTTATAAGCGCTTTTCCGTCACTTTTGTTGCCATTTACGATGAGCTTTAGCAGTTGATTTAAAGCAAGCCGTTATTACCTAGACCCATCCGTCGCGAGAGCTTTTTGATAGCTTTAGCATTTGTTTGATATTTGTTTATATACAAGGTGTTTTACTTGTTTATAAGCTGCATTTTAACAACAAACACATAAATTTCCTCACAAGGATATGAAAGTTAAGCAAATAATTTTTCAAAAAATTCAATTTACCAGAAAATTGATTTTAAAAATTAATATATGTATATATTTTTGATGCAAGTCATAAGTGATCGAAAGTCATTATTACGTAGAGTATTCGAGGGAAATCAAAAGTAAACCGATCACATGAAAATTTAAACTGAATATAAACTCTTTATGTTTATTTGATTTATTTTTTAATTTTCTGATTGACTTCTACAAAAAGTTATTTGGATCTATTATATGATTTAGGTGTATTCAGATAATGTAAACAATCCTCACAAAAATGTATGTTAACGAAGCTAAAAAATAAAAGCGGATAGGTTTTATTTTGTCATACATTGAAAAATTTTCCATCAATAATTTCCAAATAAAAACAATATCAATTTAATGTTTTAGGTTTTTTTGTTAAATAAAGCGTTTTAATGGAAAAAAATGACTTCCATGCTATGTAGGTTTCTTAACAATCAGCAAATACTTTTTACTTTTAAGGTGTTAACTGTCACTTCTTGATGGAAAGGCATGATATTTAAAACAATAAAAACACAACTTTAGTACATATTTCCACAATATTTTTTTTGATTAGGACCTGAAAGAAACCGGTTCTGATCAAAAAATATTATGAAAATACGTACTAAATGTGTGTCTCTATTATTTAAAATATTTTTTAATCATAAATCATCACATTGTTATTTGCAAAAGCTTTATAAATCAATGAAACAAATTTCTTGGGTTCCCCGATTAAAGTTACGCGGAATTCGTTGTTATTCGGTATTATAAATACAAACATATAGAACTTTCTTTTGAAAATGCACTTAAATGTAGCAATATTGCCTCCTGTACACGCTCTAGAATCAAAGTATTTACTTTGATAGTTTATGCGAGGCGGTATCCTGTACGATGTAAAACGAAGCTTTCCGAACACTTTGTTTCTTTTCCTCTGAATCAAGCTAAAGCTCTCTAAGGTAACAACTCACATGAACAGCATATGCATTTATATATTTATGATGGCATATGCTTTTATCAAAAGCGTTATTGTTTACTAAAAGTTTTCAAAGCTTTCCTTACTTGTTACATTAGACTCTGTTTTAAAAGTACAATGAAAGATAAATACTCCGCAATATTGTATGAAAATAGAGTTTCAAATAATAAAAACACATTTTTCAGTGCATATTTTCACAAAATATTTTTTGACGAAGACCGGTATCGCTCATCACATGCATTATTAGCTGATACAATTTAAAAGCAACCTGACCATTGAAATTCCATATATAAATTTTACTTTAAGTATTTAAGTGCAAGCTATTATGTTTATAAAAATTTCTCACTCGTTGCTTCTCCTAATGAGTTCTTATGATTGTTCAGAGCTCATAATGGACTATTGATTTACCTTAATTTTGTTTAAAAATTATTAATAAGTGTTTACTAGAACTATTTATTTTCAAATTAATTTACATTATTTTTATTAATATTGTATGATTTTCTGTAAATTGTTACTTAGTTCTTGGACTCATGGTTTTGTATACCTGCTATCTATAACTAATTTTTTTATGAATAGACTTACTTGTAAATTGTAAATTTTATCAGTTGATAATTCTCGTGATGAGCGAAACCGGTCTTGATCAAAATTATGCTGTGGAAATAAGTACTAAAAATGTTTATTTATTATTTAAAATATCATGCCTTCCATGAAGATGTGACAGTTAACAACTTAAAAAAAGATTAAGTTGTTTGATACACATATGAGAAAAACTAAATTGTTCTTATGTTATTTATTCAATGTCAATATTTAATTTTTCGCTAGGTGATATAATTGATACTTAATAAAGCGATTATTTGTGTAGAGCAAGATACTAAGTTCTTCTATACGTGTACAAAAATGTCTAAAGATATATCGAAGCGATTCCGCGTCAAAAGTGATCACGTGAAAGTGTACAAAGAAACGATAATTCACATTGAATTTTGAAAATCCATCATGCACTTTTAATCGATGTGGTAAATTGAATTTCAAAGTTTTTTGAATGATCCATGGCCAAAATAAATTTAAGGTTTAATTAGCAGGACTTTGCGCCTTACAAAAAGCTTTTCAAGCTCTTTAGACCCGTCATCGTGCTGGAGTATCTCTTGAACTTTGGCTGGCATACACCAAAAACTAAAGTGACAACCTCCTGCATAAATATTTGAATACTTTCCTTAAACGTTATAAGATAAATTCTAAGGAAAAGTGTGAACAAATAAAACAAATTGAGGCAAAAAATATTTTTTAACATATTAAAATGTGTTCAGAATGTTGTCTTTTACAAAATGTACTCATAAAAAAGAACAATCTAGTGGTCATGTTTATATAAACTAAAACATTTTTATTTAGTAACGAAACAAAATAATTGGTACTGCTTTCATAATATAACATTTTCTATCTCTTCGCGAGAATTATTGATTGATGAAATACAAATATAATAATATTTACCTGGTATACAAAACAAATGGTTCAATAACTAAAAAATAATTATTATTACAAGTAAATTTACAAAATATTGATTGAATTGGCGTTTACTTGCTAGAACTCCATTATAATAAGGTGAAAAAAAATCAATGCATTTAAGTTCTACAATTTTTTATAATGTATGGTTAATCGCCATCGTCAGAACTAGTTCTGACGAAGCGTGAGCCGAAATATTTGATATATCAACTATATCTTATTAAAATAAATTTTAAAACTAAAACACATTGCTATTTATTCACCGTATTGATATATTGACGTAAGATAGTTAACAAATTTAATTATAATGTAAAATTATATAACAACTTTTGTGTAAGCAGAAAAAAAACCAAATTAAAAGTCAGTTGTGATCTGAGAAATCAAGAAATCAATCATTAATACGAAAATGAATAGAAAATTTTACAATAAAAACTAGGAATACTTAACTATTTTAGGAACCATTGTTAATCACACTTAAAAAATTATCAATAGATTGTTAGAAACTGTTAGTGAAGTAATGATATATTTCAGTATAGTATTAAGTAACCAAGTTTTTTTTGTGTTGTACTTTGTATTTATATAATATTATTAGAGATAAAACAGCTTAAAGCCAGACGTTTTTAATTCAAATAAGAAAGTATCCCTCAAAACTTTTGTGAAATTTTGAGTCGTGTACTTTTTTGTTTTCTACGGTAAAATATTTAAAACATCATCAAAAAATCGACATTGAAAGAGGAATTCAAATAATCAACTGCCAACGCAGAAACAATGTAATGAAATCGTTGTTATGGAAATAATGCGAGTGTTTTATCAAAATCGTCTGAAATGTTTTGTATTTGTTCAAAACTGAATTAATGTAGTGTAAAAAATATTTAAAATCTCATTTTGTCCGCACACGTAAAATTCTTTCGAGCCTGACAAGGTTTTTAATAATATTAACATTTTTCTTGGTCTGTACAACATTCGCAAAATAAGCTATTATAATTACTTAACTATCTATATAAAACAGTCATGGTGAAATTTTCACTATAGTGGTTTTTTCAATCAGCTCAAAATAAGACACTTTATTTGATTAGTTATGGAGAGGTTATCCAAAGAATTATCCGGAAAATAGACACTTTTCAGGTTATGTGTATAGATTTTTTATTAAGGACTAGCGAGTACTTGGCATACGTTGCAATGCCACTCAAACAAAGTAAACTACTAAAACTATACTAATAAGAGTTTATTCGGGAATTGAATTTAGTTTTAAAAAATCGATGGTTTCCAAAATGTCATATGAAATTCATAACCTTAAAATGTGACAGTTTCGCAAAGGTGGTACCTAGGTATCTTTTTAAAATACCAATAGTTCTTGACAAGATTCAAAGTAATCAAATTGAGTGAGTTCTTTTTAAAAAACTTTTTTATTCAGTGAAAAGTTTATTCTCAAATTTAATTAAGTTTATGAGCAATTTACAGTATACAAAATGTCGTTCTCAAAGTGTGATAGTGATTTTTTAATGATTAAAAAACTTTTCAGCTGTGTTGTCATATGGTTGTAGTAATTTTAAAACCTTGGATAGGGTATAAAGAAGATATTTTGAAAGATTCAAATATTTCTTATCATTAATATAGCAATACAAAAAAACCATACATACAAACAAACATTCATTTGAATGTAATATATATAGATTGAATTAAAATGAAATGTTTTAAATAGATTGCTCCATTTAATTACCTGCTTATGTCAAATACGAATTTATTTAATCTCAGTACGTAAGGAGTGATGTTGTGAAGGTGAGTTTTGTACGTGTATTTACATTTTGCTAACTGCCCAGAGAGTTGCAAACCAACTTCAAACAAACTGTGTCAGAGTGGAGGAAGTTGCAGAAGACACTGCAATGAATAATTAAGTATAATGAATAAATCTTTCTGATTTTGATCACTTAAAACAAGTTCTTTGTGGTAATTGATGAAAAATAAAATTGTTTCATGAAATAAATTAAAAAATATTTATCAATAACATTCATCACATAATAACCAATGACGTCCAAAGACTGCAAAAAAAAGTTGCACATACGCAAACGGATTCGTTGATTAAGGTGCAAATAATTTCATAATAAAATGTCATATTGTTTACAATTAGCGCTTAAAATGTATTCAACTATCAGCATTTAAATGATACTGAATATTATTTTACTTTGAAGCACTCTTTTAAAATAATAACATGTTTTGATTGTTGAATTTTAGCAAATATGTTCTTATTAAAGTTGATCAAACTTTTACTACTTAAAACAGCTTTGTTTTAATTTGTATTTTTTACGTTGATAATGATGGCAATGATTAAAGCCAGGTCTGAGTTTTTTAATATACAATTAAGAAAATAATATTAAACACTGCTTTTTATTACCCTACCATATAATATTAAAAAAATGTTAGATAATGTCCTAAAAGACACCTTTAAAACACCATATTTTCTTTCATTGCTTTCTCCGATAACAAATCGTTTAATCACTTTTAATGAGATTGCTACTTCTCGATGGAAAGTTATGCTATTTAAAATAATAAAACACATTTATAACATCGATTGAACAAACTATAACATCGATTGAATTATTATTTGAATTGTTGAAAGAAATGTACGGATTACACGTGTTTTATCATAAAAGACTTGGGTTTCGCCTTTTCGGCCTTTCGCTGACTACAAAGTCAAAGTTTCGGCATCTTCAGACATTCTATCACACGGATGAAACAGAACTGACATTTTTACAGAACCACACTTTGGTACTATTTTCACAATGTGTTTTATTATCAAGATCAATTTCGCTCATTGGAAGCATTATCAACTGATTAAATGCTCGCACCGAACCAAACCAATGTTATGCAAAAACTGTGTAACATATATATTATATAACAGATGATGCTTACATCGCGCATATAAAATTTACAGATAATCTATCGGACTACTTTTCATAGAAAAAAATTGAAGTTTTCAAAATTCCAATTTTTAATAATTTATTCATTTTATTATTAAAATTCTTGACACTGAAACGTACTTAGCTCATATTTTTTTCCTTAAATATGATATTTTTATTCCTCATACGAAAACTCTAAATTTCATATTTCAACCTTCAATGAAGTTGTCATTTCGATACAAATTTTCCATTGAATCGTGTATTTTCTTGTAAAACTTTATGAAAAGTTTTACAGTGCAGAAAAATATTCTCTTTGGCCCACTTTTCAAATTCTCAAACATGTACTCCAATACGATTTTCCAAGCAGTTTAAGAAAAAGGCTACTGTATAAGAAATGTTTTTTTATGATTTGAAAATAACATTTTATTTTAAATTTGGTATCTTTCAACGATTACAGTGGTAGTGATCAGCATATTCGCCCACCAATCACTTGATATGCGTTCGATTACCGGTGGTCACAAATTTTTAAATACATATTATTTCGATTTCTATGTTACACAACTTATTTACTTACAATGAACTATAATTCTTGAACAATTGTACATCAGTTCTGTTGCATTCGTGCGATGAAACATCTGAAGATGCTGAAAAGCGAAACCTAAGTCTTTAGTAACAAAACATGTGGAATCTTACAATGCTTTTTCAATTCAAATTTTATATTTACTTACATCGAACCGAATACATTTTATCCCTTGAAAAACTGTTTAAAAAGTCTCTCAAGTTGTTTTGAATTCTAAATGAAATGCTACATTTCCAAAATTAGTTATAAAGCAACAAAACGCGCTAGTGATTTTTCTTAAAGATTATCACAGGCGCTCATTTTTTTCTTTCGTTCAATGTTAGATTTTTTATTCATAAAAATGTATCGAATAAATAATAATCACTCTCAAAATATAAAAATACTTATGCTTATTAATGGTTGAATTAAAAATGCGTACATCAATACTACGATACAAAAATAAAACTCAGTTACTTCTGAACGGTCAAGGTCAAAAAAAAACTTTGGTCTGTTCTAACCCGGTTCGTTATTGACAAAACGGAAAATCGTACAAAGTTGTAACAATTCAAATTGAAATTCCATCAAGCACCTTCAGTCGATATCATAAATTATATTAAAAATAAAATTGTTCGAGAAGCTGCCATCTATACGTATAGCAAAAATAACAGTGACAAAAAAAGCTTCAAATTTCGTCAAAAGCACTGTTTTATTCAAAACTTTTCATTACATAAACATTAAGGAATGAAATATAAATTCCTTCTCTATTCTGACCGTAGCCCGAAGTCAACATATCACCAGCAAACCGTTCAGGTAGTCTCCCATCGCTGGGATTTCCCATCGTGTCTGCCAGTAATGCAATTCCACTTGAGTAACGGTTGCAGTAAACTCGATGCTCCCTTTGGCCAATGTCCAGGGGACGGAGAAAACCCGACGCATCGCGACGTCTTTCTGTCAACTCTGGACCGACGTACATTACGGGTTGCTAGCTGATGCAAGTGTTCACTTCAAAAGCCTTTCGATTATATAAACATATGTTTAAGAACAGCACATTTGTACTGTTACGTATTGGGGTCAATACAGTAACTGGAAATACAGGAATTAAAATTTAAAAAAAAAACAATAAATTTCGTGCGTAAACGCGATTGCTGCAGTCTTTGGTTCATTGTGGTTACATATGTAACAAGTTGTTTGTCCCACCTCCACTCATTATTTAAATATAATACAACCGTAGTTTCATAGCCACTTTCTGTAATATGATACTAATTGTAATCTACACTTAATTTTCTCGGCCTTATACATAACTGCATCGATCTATTTTTAATATATAACTATTTTGTTTAGATGTATGAGAAAGAGATAAAAAGGACAATATGATCAGTCAATATATAATATTATAGGGGAAGAATTGAGTCTACCCCACGTTGAATCTAATTATGATTCGACGATATCGTGTTTGCCATATTATGTTACAAAAGTATCGAATGTCTCAAAGTTGGCCTAGGTTGATATCAAGTCAGCGTTACCTATTGGATCATTTGATTTAATTCTAGCTACAAATAATTACTTAACGATCCGTTACATTTTATAATTAAACTTTTTCTTATATTAAGAAATGTATACATGATATGTTCAGCTGTAAATTGTTTCTTAGATCTTAAGCTGCTGGTTTTGTGTATATGTTATTTTTAAAACTTTTTTTGTATAAATAGCCTCGATTGTAATTTTCATTGTATCAGTTAACAATTCTTGCAAAAGCAACCGACCTTGCTTTAAAAAAATGAAAATAGTAATACGGTGAAAGAATTGTAACGTATTTTAGTTCTACAAAATTTACAAGACATATAAATGATAGCTTTTTCGACTTATACCCTCATCAGAACTTACTACAAACTATTTCTGAAGTGAGCATAAGCCGAAATAGCTATCAATTATATATCTCATAAATTTTGTAGAACTAAAACTCATTGTCATTTTTTCATCTTGTTATAATGGAGTTCTACCAAGTGAATGCCGATTCAATCAATCATGCCCTCACTAGAACTTACTACGAAACAATATAGCTCTGATGAAAGTGTAAGCCGAAATAGCTATCAACTATACATCTTATAAATTTTGTGGAGCTAAAACTCATTGGCATATTTTCATCTTGTTATAATGGAGTTCTGACAAGTGAATCCATTAAATTCTATCAATTAAATGATAACATACTACCAAAAATTATTTTTCTATAATTTTTAACATAGTATTTTTGTATAAAATTGATAGAATACTATAGCTATGAAATGACTTACAATAAATGACCGCAGGTAGCACATCCCAACCCTTTTCTTTCCAGAGCCATTGTAAAATAAAATTTTATAAAATATAATATTACGTTTTTTCTCCAGCGAAAGTGGTCAGCTTGTTTGTTAAAAAGGAACGAGAGTATGTAAATATCAGGCAGACCACTTGCCTTAATTAATTGGCCAATTCATATTGTGTGGAACGGTTAAAATTTATGAGTGGAATTCATATCATTATTATTAGATTTTATGTCCGTTACATTTTAGCCACTGTTTCGTTTTTACAATTTAGTTAATTTTACAACAGACTTAACTTTTATAAGAATTATCAAAAGAGTTTTGCTCAAAGTGTCACATTTTTAAACTTACTCGTTGATAGCTTTACGATGAAATAATTATTTATTTGAAACATTTACATTACAAAAATTAGAAGATTTATTGATTGAATTGGCATTCACTTGGTAGAACTCCATTATAACATTAAAAAAATGTGTTTTAATTATTTAAAATATTTTGTACTAGATAAATTTTGAGATGTCTTGGATATGCTAACAGGAATGCAACTAGTCAGGGCATTGAAATGTTCCACAGTTTTGCTTCGGGCGTCGACATTTTTTAGATGACGAGAATGAGTTCAGACGAAAACTTTTTTTAATGTATTCAAGTAGATTTTAAACTTGCTCGGTTGGCTTTCTTGTGTTTTTTCTTTCTTTTAATTTCTCATGTAACTGTATGTAAATTTGTTGTACGTTGCTAGAGCAATAAACTTAAATTTGTAACACGGTAAAAAAAAATAGCAATGTATTTTAGTTCTACAAAATTATTAAAAAAATATATAGTTGATAGCTATTTCGGCTCACGCCATCGTCAGAACTATGCTTAAACTGACATTTGCTTATCTATATATAGCTGTGTAGAAAAGGTACACAATGCATGTTCTCTCCTGTTTTAACGGCCTAGCTTGTTTCTTTCTCACAATAAAACTAAATTTTCAAAAATTGTAAATGAAACAAAAGGCGGCTATGATAATACGTTTACATGTGGCGGGGAAGTGGGCATTACGGAAGCAAATCAGACCACACCCCGGAAGTAGGTTGAACTAATGGGGATGATAATATATTAGTTTGTTCGTGAAGAATCCTATGTGATAATTGATTTCTATTGATTTCCTGCTGTTCCAAAGCCGTCATTCTGCGACCCTTACTACAAAGATGCAAACACTTAGGCGCTGGGTTTGAATTTATATTATGTGATTCCTCAATAACGTGATTAGCGTTTGTCCAATATAAACGGATAAACATGAGCCACAGGACATTTTATAAGTGAAAATAAGTACTAAAAAAATGTGTTTTTATTGTTCAAAATATCATGCCTTTCCATCGAGAAGTAGCAGTTAACACCTTAAAAGTGATTTTAAAAAATATTCGATATTACAAACGAGTGAAATTCTAGTTTTGACCTCGTATGATTAGAAAAAAATATGTGTTTAAAGCTATGAACAGTATACATATGCTTTCAAGTAAAGAAATCTTAAGAAATTATTAAGCTTTTTCCCCCATTAGGTCATATTCCAAATTTCGTGTAAAAAATATAGCAGAGGCTGCTTAAAATATCATTCCGAATCAAGTTCCTCGAAAAATCCAATAAACACACGAGCACGTTTTTAGAGCTTTTTATCCAGAAATCAAAAGTCGTTTGAGTTATTCATTTGCTTTTCTACTGGCCTCTGTTTCACAATCATTACAAATAAATTTATCCGCTCAATAATGTATTCCCAATTGCGAGAACAAAATATTTCAATGAACATTTGCTTTCCGGCATTCATAAAAATAATTAATTTTTTGACGTCAAAAATAAAATTATGTAGCTGATTTAAATTTTTTTTTTTTGTTAATATACGTGACACGTGTAAGATTTTCTTTAGCAATTAGTTTCGTAAAAAATATTTACTGAGAAAAGAGTTTCTATAAAAATAATACAAGATGGAAAGCTTGTTTACTCGTTCACAATATTATTTTATTTAATGATAAGAAAGAATACTTTGCTAATTTTTTTTTTCATTACTCGTTGGCTGAAGTTAAAACTTGCATACGTCAAGTTAATTGATCTTTTTTTAATTCAGTATTTAACTTTCTTTATGTTTGTACATAAATGCAGTTGTCAAATACTATCAACAACAACTCTTTTATGTTAATGACATCGTTTATAATTTACAAAACCTTTAATGTCTAATAATGAAGAATGGTGTTTACATATAAAATATTTTTTTTAACTGAAAACCTTAATGTAAATATTTATGTATGGGCTCGTCGCAGCCGTTCACAATTTGACTAAAACTAAAAAAAACTAAAATGTTTTTTAACGCAACAAAAAATATCTTTTTTTTTAATTAATACATAATCAAAATATATCGTAATTTAATTTATGATATCAAGTGACTGTGTTTGACGGAAATTCAATATCAAATTTGAATAGTTAAAAGTTTTGTTGCATCCGTGTGATAGAATGCCTGAATATGCCAAAAGGCGGATCCCATTAGCGATTAGTAACAAAACATGTGTAATCGCATAAAGTTGTGACAATCCAAATTTGATATCGAAATTCCATTAGGCACCTTCAGTCGATGTCATAAACTTACTTTATATGATATATTATAGAATTGGTTCGTCGCACCCAATCACAATTTTGTTAAAATGCTTTTCAACGAAGCAAACAATATCAAGTGTAGAATAAACAGCTCTTTTTATCTAAAATAATTTGTTTCTCTTTTAGTGATGTCTGAATACAATATAAAGAATTTTTGTATATTAAATGACATACAATAAAATACATGACACAATTTTCTAATACAAGATATTCCAATTTATACCGATTTATATCAGAATACAAAAAAACGGCTTAAAAACATTGACCGTGAAAAACAATACGTATAAAAAAAAAAGAATGAGGTGAATCTGTTTTTAAATATGTATGCTAAAACACGTGCACTCTCACATAAAACTCCATAGAATATTTCACGATGATAAGGGTTCATCGCTGAAATAAAGTAGAATGGGTAAAAGCACATTTATTATATAAATAAAGACTGCCTCTCTAAAAGGCCGTGAAATATTAAGCTAAGGAGGGTGAACTCGTACGCACTGTATTTAAAAAGAATAAAGCTTCTTCTTTTAGTCGGTTGTAAAAAAAATGAATGCCTTAGTTACAAATATGGTTGAATTGAATATGGCATTAGAAATATGTTACACAAGATATATTGTAACTGTATATCGTAGATAACATTTTTTGGGAAGATATAGAATGAGTCGAAATGTGAATCAAAAATACCTGACACTGAATCAGAAAACTATTGAATCTCTGAAGGTTATATAGTTATTAAAAATAATGATTTTCAATGAAACACTTTTTTTTTTAATAATCTCATTATTTGTATTAATTATTGCTTTATTTCAACGACAAGCAAATGCGGTTCTTCGTTGAAATAAGCGCGGGGTCCCATTGAAAATTAAATACTTTTAAGGTGTTAACTATCATTTCATAATGGAAAGGAATGATATTTCAAAAAATAAAAACACATTTTTATAGTACTTATTTCTGCAACATATTTTTTGATCACGACCGGTTTCACTCATCGCGAGCATTATTAACTGATAATCATATTGATAACTAATAAATTCAGGACTAAAAATGTGTTTTTATTATAAAAATTAAATATTTTTTTTTCAAAATAAACATAATATTTACTGCTTGCCATCAATTGTATATATTAAGTACAACATAGACAGGATATTAAAAGCCTACTATTAAGTAAGTTTAGTTGAAATATCGATCAAAATTGACCAATCAACCGCTCACAACATTGCTGCGAATATCGTTTAAAAAGGTTACGTAAATGTTTTATTTTGAAAGATTTGAGTGATTTATTTTCTCCTACAAAATTTGTAATAAATGTTGTTTAAATAAATTAATTTAATAAGCTGGGCTCTGCACAATATACGACATATCTTGCTGTGGCTTTCATTGACCGCATGGGTACCCACCCCTTTTATATAACAATAAGGATGCGTTTTAAAATCGGGAAAATACGCTAACTAAAGCAAACTAATGCGTCATTTACCCTAACGAGCTTTTGCGTTCAAAGATATCAAATTCCAAAAGAGATAAATTGTGCAAGTGTTTATAGATGTCGTTAATAACATCAATGATATAATTGGATACATTATTTATACGTTTATTACACGCTGACTGTTGTATACAGTACGTTTTATATTGTGTTCTTATTAACTCTATTTTTTACAATCATTCCTATTTATATACTTTAATGGACTATTGGATTTTTTTAAATAGTTACAACTTTTTACGATTCCACATTTTTTGTCTCTAACGACCCAGGTTTTGCCTTTAGACATCTTCAGGCATTCTATCACATGGACGCAACAGAACTCTGATAAGTCAAAACAATGATACAAATTGGTTGGAGTATTTGATATTGTAAATAAACACATGTCATTTACTGCATATACATTTTTAGAGATAACCTTATTTTCGATTGTAATGTTGCCATAGAGATAACTTAGAGCGCAAATATGAATGTGCAATATTAATTTAAGAATATTTCCACATCATTCAAGTTTATTTTTCACCTAGAATAATTTGAGTTGTTACAACTATGCACGATTCCACTAGTTGTGTCACTAACGTCTCGGGTTTCGCCTTTCGGCATCTTAAGGCATTCTATCACACGGATGCAACATAGCCGACGCACAATAAACGGTTAGTAACGTCTATATACCAGAGATATTAATTACAGGAAAACACAGACCCCAACGCAAGAACTAAATAGCAGCTAAAGCATGTGAAATTTTAAATAATAAAAACACATTTTTTTAGTTCTTATTTCCACAATATATTTTTTGATCAGGACCGGTTTCGCTCATCGCGATCATTATCAACTGATAGAATCCAATTTACAAACAAGTCTATTTATACCAAACAAAAAATTAATTTGAGTTAAAGATAGCAGGTGTACAAAACCATGGGTTCAAGAACTAGGAAACAATTTACATAAAATCATACAATATTGATACAAATAAAGAAAATTAGTATAAAAATTAAATGTTCACAATCACTTATTAAGAATTACAAATTACAATTATGGTAAATCAATAATCCATTAGGAGCTCTGAACAATCAATAAGGAAGTAAGGAGTGGGAAATTTTAATGAATAAAAATAACCCACACTCACTACTTATTATTATCATATATATATAGAGGTTATTTTCGTCAAATTTGCCACAATTTCCATAATTCATGATATAAAGATCAACGTGAGCTCAAGCCAAAATGTATGCGAGTGCAACAAACAGTCAATAATTAACGTTTTTTGACATCAACTGTATGATCTTCCTCGATAACAAATGTCCAGGATAATAATTTAAATATGAAAATGTGCCTTGAACACCTGTTGAAAGAAGATTCTCATCTATAAAAATTTGATTACCCAGAAATAAAAACTTTGAAAGCTTCCGTCGCAGTTCTTATTGCACCATCAAAAAATTACACCGCAGCATTTTTAGCAATTACAAAGCTCGTTCGCTGTATTAAAAATCTTTCGAGGCGAGGTGATTAAGTTTTGCGGTGAAGCTTTCTGCCCGACGGGATGAAAGGGGATGTGACGTGCGATGATAATGACAGTAAACAGCCCAGATGTTTGTGTCGGTACACCTAAAAGCTCTTAACTTTGCAAGTGTGGTAGGCATTATTTTTGGCCAGGCTTAGCGAAAAGCTTGTTAGTAATATCACGCGTAAAAAGTCAGACGGTCCTAAAGGAAAGCTTTTTACTCGTCATACGAGAAAATATAGAATTTCTCTAAATAATAAATAAATCTCTTGAGACAGACTTCGTGTGGTGATATTATGGACGCACTTAATTATATCCTTCTTATTTTTCTACACATTAGTAAAGCAAAGTTTTCTCTGTTTCAAGCCCTTTTAAAGGATAGTCAACCTAAGCGATTCCTTGAAAAACCTTTGGTATTAATGATGCTCTTAAAATTATCTGCTCTCCCCTTCAGCAAAAGCTCTTTTAACTAGTTTCTGCTAACATGGAACATATTAACTCACGATGAGCTTTTTCGTACAGTTTTATCAACCATAACTTTAACAATGTTACTGAAAATATATACACCCAGTCCCTTTTTTACGCGAATTCGTTTATACGCGATTTTTTTGGACGGCACCGTTACATTTTTTACGCTTTTCATTCGTTTTTACGCGGTTTTTTCCCCAAATTTGTTTTAAAGAAGAAATTTATATATGATGTTAGGCATGTACGTTTCAATATTTTTTAAATAAAAAATTTGTGTATTTTCAAAACTTAATTTTGTAAAGCATTCCATTTTTTAAATACACATACACTTACCAAATGATGACTAGTGTATCGGATATTATGCGAATTTATGTTTTAGGGTGTGTAAAGAAATGTAATGCAATTGCGTAAAATCATGGGATGTGTGACCGCTCGTAAACTTGTTTAAGCACAATACATTTATTAAATTCGTTGAATAGCACTTCTCTGCTATAAATTTTACCAATTTGAATTATTACGTCAAATAAATGCCCTCCAATAACGTCCAAATATTTTAAATGTTAAATAATAAATGCGAACCGAAGATAAAAATATTATTCTTGAAGTAAAACAGATTTAAAAATAAAATAACTTACACTTGCATGAGTATTTAAAAAAGATAGTTTTAACTTGCCTTTCCAAATTCAAGATTTCGAGCAAAAATCATATTCATTCAAAATTCAATACTTTCGTTCAAAAAATCGCAATCGATTACATTTCGCAACCGAGAGTGACAGCAGCGAATAATTCATATAAGTGTATATAAAATCATAAAACACAAAATTATTTTGCACGAATTTTAAAGAGAAAATTTTGGTTTTTCATACGTTTCTGGTACTTTTCCACGCGATATTTTAACTATTGGAACCAATTTATCAAATTATATGAAAGTTGTGATTTTTTTATGCGCCTTTTTCTGGAACCAATGTACCGCGTAAAAAAAGAACTGGGTGTATTGAAACTGTAATTTTTAAATAATAATTACGGATGGATGTAAAACAATGAAATCGTCAAAATAAATTTATTCGATTTGATAAAAATATAGTTATCTATTATAAAACACATTATATGAGAGTGCACGTTCAAATAACGAAATGAAAGAGTGTTTCATATATTATAGAATAAACTTTGGAGAGCGCTAACGAATTAATAACGGAATAAAGTTAGTCTTATATCGATTATTTTTTTCATACTATTGACCCAAGAATAATTAAATCTGGGAAGTTATTCCAGTTTATTATAGGTGCACAATCAAAAAAAAATATCAAATTGTTAACCAGTTCTTAAAGAACTTATATTCTTTAAAAGTTACACAAAAAATCATTTCATACACATCACCTTTTAGTACTGCTGTTATTTCTTCATCTAGTATTCATGACTTTTAACAATAGAGTGATTTCGTGTATTAAAATGCAAACATAGGATCCTTAAAATGTTCCTTGCTCACGTTGGGTACATAACAAAAGGCTTGGACAATAATTCTGAGGGTCGCACGAGGCCTCCTACGTATTTGTTTTACATTTTTAATTTATACCAAAATAATAAAACAATTTTATAACATTTCATACATTTTCAAATTCAATTGAGATTTTACAATCTTTAAATATTGACCAAGCAAATGTTCATCATAATACGTACAACTGTGTATGCTTTTTTGATAAATCGGTAAATATTAATATTTTCTTTTAGAAATATAAATATTATATTTGTTATGTCGTATATAAATAACTCTTATTAAATACATTCAATTTTTTGGTGGCCCATATTCATTCATTTATTTTTATTGCGGTCATCATATCAACTCACTCAAGCAGTTCCTCTTCGTAAATTTATAGCTACACATTTCCATAATTCAAATATGTGTGCGCTTATTTTTATGAAAATAGAAAAATCTTACCAAATGCTTTTGGGCTAGATATTAAAAACTCAGAAACGTAATTAATATTTTCTCTATAAGTAGATTTTTTTAAATTTTTAATATTTTTTTTTACATACAACAATCTTCATTTATAATTGTACTGTATGTTGTAAGCACCTCTTTAAAAAACATATTACTTGAAGATGACATAAAATATTACATTTTAACTTTTTTGATACATTTTAATACGGTGACGAAATAGTGTTGTATTTTGCTTCTACATAGTTGATAGCTATTTCGTCTGACGATAGTAAACCGAAATAGCTATCACTCCCAAACCCATCCTCCCAAAGACCACTCCCTTCTTTTATCTTACTGGATACCAGACCGGTGTATTGAAACTTGTAGAAGAAAGAAGAAGACGAATACGAGTACTCGACTCCGAAGAAACAACTTCTAGACCATCTGTGACTGATTGTTGGACCTCCTCTCGAGGGTAAAAAAAAGATTGTGCAACAAAATTTATTATTAACAACACAACATGACAACCACATAATTTATAACAAAAATCTTACAGGTCGAGGTAAATGTATTAACATTCGATTTCACTACTATCAAGAGAGCTTTGCGAACCAAGAACCACAAGAGAAACCATCCACCTTAAGAAAAAGTACTCAATTAGGCCATCACCTAGGTACCGCATAAAAATGGATAAAACACCAAACAAGCAAGCAGATATCAACTATATAACAGATATTTTTTTTTATAACTAAAATAAATTGCAATTATTTTCAACGTATTATATTTTAATTGTTAAGTAAAATAAAGAATCAACACAATACATACAATTTCAAAAATGAAACATGAAAAATCGGTCAGTAAAAAAGACATTTTTTCCGCTGTGTACAATGTTTCTAAAAATACTCTAAAATTTCTTTTAAGCTGACAATTTTTCTTTCAATGTATTTCAAGGTGCTAAAAGTCTTAGGCTGATTGCAAAAAACTCACCTTACAACCAAGCTGCTATCAAACATTTTTAAATCTCCGAAATTCCCCTCGTAGGAATGGCATATAAAAACATTTTATTACTGGCCGCCTTAGGCCTTTTTGAAACTCCGTTATTATTGTCTACATTTCAATATTGTGTTTGGTTATTTTTTTCAGAAAAATCACTGACACGACAAATGAGAAAGAGGATTGCTTATAAGAAAAAAAGAAATTTTAAAAGAAAATTAAGGACTTTCATAGAAGTAATTTAGTAAGATTAAAAACATTTTTTTAGTGCTTTTACTTACATTTAATATATGATAAATACTAAAAACATTTCATATTTAAAATAATATTCTCCCTTTACAAAACAAAATTTTTTTGTAACTCAATAAAACAATCAGAGTTTAAGTAAAACTAAATAATAAAAAATTATCAGCTGAAAAAGTAATGTGTCGATTAACGGTATTGTATCATGTATGAGCCCTAAGAATTTTACATTTTAACCTTTATTGATGTACAACCTTAGAAGGCTTCGCATTGACTCAAACATTTTTCAAGAAGCCTTATTAAATGCTCTACTTATAGATTATTCAGGTGAATAAAGAATTCCAGGTAAAAGAGACTTGTGCATTATTTGGAGTTTTAAAGGAAAAATAATTCTAAGCGAAGATCTTCTTTGAATTCTGTAGGTAAAGAAAAATACAAAACCGTAGCAATTATTAAAACATAGCTTAGCTTTTGTCGCTATATATATTTTTTGTCCTTTAAACGAAATATTTATTTGCAACACAGTCTTTCATTTTGTAAATGACTAAAATAAAACAATACCGTAAATATAAATGATTATATATAATGAGTATATTTTTTAATGTTTTTTTTTAATCGAATATTTTTATTTGAATAATTGTAATGGCATTTACATGGTAGAACTCCATTATAACATATTAAAAAATAGCAATCTATTTTAATTTTATAAAATAATAAAGTAGCCGATATGGTTACTAAGCCAATTCTTTTTATATATGATTCTTTATAAATTTTTAAGAACCAAAACACGGTGCTAATTTTTCAGCTTGTAAAAATGAAATTCTACTGAGTAAATGAAAATTCAATGAATAAATTGAAAATTGTTGATATAACTACTCAGACAATCAATTTTATATACCATATAAATTTTGTAGAAATAAAACAAATTGCTATTTTTCACCGCGCTAAAATGGAGTTCTATTAAGTAAATGATGATGATCAATTATGTCATTAGTAGTTGATTGTTGGTTATAAACACCCCTTCTGCTCTATAGTTATTATGAGGGAATAAGTCGAAATAGTCAATGTCAATTAAATGTATTGATTGAATTGGCATTCACTTGGTAGAACTCCATTATAACACGGTGAAAAAATAGCAATGTATTTTAGTTCTACAAAATCATTTTTAACAAATATAGTTGATAGCTATTTTGGCTCACGCCATCGTCAGAACTAGTTCTGAAATAGTTCTAACGATGGCGTGAGCCGAAATAGCTATCAACTATATTTGTTAAAAATATTTTTTTGGAACTAAAATAAAATGCTATATTTTCATTGTGTTATTTTTATTTGACTTTTAAATACTAAAATCAATACAGATAAAAATTTTCCATTAGCACAATTGGAAGTTAAGTGAAATTTGCTGATTATAATTTTACATAACATAACATAAAACATATTTATTAAAAAAAAGGTTTTTTAAATTTATTGTTGATATATTACATTATAAATACTGACATCAATTTAAGCAACATGCAAGTAGATAAATTTACAATTTCAATAATACGTAGATATAATTTTCATACTGTGAGAAATATTTATTAAGGAAAAGACGGCGCCAATATAAGAGCATTTTGGCGTCAGTTTTATTTAGATGCTAATGCTAAACGCTTAAAATATCACAGTAGATCCATACTCAAACAATAAAGTAAACAAATTTAAAATAATGATGAAAGTAAAATGAATATTTAAAATAACACCCATGACCTAAAAGCGACATATATAATATATCCAATTGTTACTTTTCACAGCTTTCACAACTTTTGTAACAGTCAGACACATTTATTTGCTGTTTAATATTATGAAGTATACATTAACAAAAGTTTGTAATGAATATTGTGTGAAAGTATTTTAAATAATAAAAACACGTTTTTATAGAAAATTTTTCCAAAGTTTATTTTTTGATCAGGACCGGTTTCGCTCATCACGAGCATTATCAACTGATACAATTTACAAGCAACCTTACCTGACTTCAATTAAATGTCCATATATATATATATGTCCCATTAAGTATTTATGTGCAGGCTATTTTGTTTATAAAAAGTTCTCACTCGATACTTCTTCTTATGATTTCTTTATGATTGTTCTGATGTATCACACGGATACATCAGAACTGTTAGTGTGTTATTGACGCTATATTACAGGCGTTCAATTGTACATAATGATCAGCTCTGTTGTACTTATACGATATAATACTTGAAGATGCCGAATGGAGAAACCCAAGTCGTTAGTGACAAAACTTTCAACAATTCAAATTTGATATTGAAATTCTTATAAGCACTTTCAGACGATATGGTATAAAAAATGATAATACTTAGCCTGTTGAGGAATTTATTTAGAATTTTTTAATAATAGTTTTTATAACATATCCACAAAAACAATGCACTATCATTATTAATTAACAGACTTTAATTGTAATCTTGTAATTAATTTTAAATGCAAGAAGTTCGCCCACAAACTGCTAGCACCTGTTGAAACGGTAGACAGTGAGTTGATAGTTGAAACCTTAAAATATAATGTAAGAGAGTAAACAGTTTCAAAACTTTCGCATAATAGCACTATTTCGTATTGAAATATACTCTAAATTTATTCTGAAAATATCCATAAGTTTACTTTGTACAACATCTAAGAATTAATTTTTGAAAATGGTTGTTAAATATTTTAGACCGTTGATTGATATAAACATATTTAAATCAACAACTAAAATTTTGCATGCTAATATTTTGTTGCAAAATAACGACACATGAAAGACATTACGACGAAATTTACGGAAAACTAAATTAAAAAACATAGAACTTAAAAGCGCTACATATGAGAGACGGGAAAACCCCGAGATTGTACTTTGAGTTTTACTGTAATTAAATAGCTTTTGCGCGTTATAAATAACAAACCACATTTCAAATGTTTTTTAATAATGCTGTTAATAAACATGCCCACGCTATAAAAAAAATAATTCCCTGCAAAAATACTGCGTATTTTTACCGTCGGTATTTCTCGGGTAACATAATAATTTGAGGCCATTTCTGGGCCAAGTACAAGCCGAAGCTTTCATTCACTTTTAAAAAGAACATTTAATAAGCTTAACTCTTATATAAAAAGCTCCTCTACTCCCTGGCAGAAAAGGAAAGCTTATTGAAGAAGTTTTTCCTTGAAACGAATTCGCAATATTGGCCATGACAGGTAATGAACGTCGACTTTGGTATAATTTACGTACTATTTAAGCCTAACATCTGTTAAAATTTTGTGGGAATTGTATAAAATGTGTAATTATACACGTAAAGAGAAACATGACTGACAATTTTAATATTTTTATTTTTAGAACAAGGATTTAAGTGTCTCATTTGAATATTCATGGCTACTCCGAAACAAAATAAGTAATTTAAATAATTTATATAATAGCAAACGTTTTGACAGCTGTTTTAAATACAAAACCTTCCAAATTAAATTCAAACTTACACAAAGTTTAAGCGTGACAACTCAGTAGCAAAAATTGAGGCATAATATCTTAACAAAAAAGTAGAAAATATTTGATAAAGTATTTAATTATTTTTTATTCAATATAATAATAAATCACGCGTGTAAAGAATTTAATTGACACAAAAGAAAACTTGACTTATAGATATACCACTTTATTATCATTTCATTGATCATGTTTTAACATGTACAATCATTACAATATGATCAGTGCTGAATTATCCCTTCAGCACAATCATCACGTGCCAAAAGCGTGAAGATATTTGGATTCTGTGTTTTTTTTTTGATTATTATAGAAAACCTACTACATTATAAACAGTGAAGCAAATATGTGAAAAAATCATATTTAATAAGTATAGACGATGAAACATCTTCGTTCATGATTCTATTTTCTGTAGGACTAAAAAGAATGTAATATACAAATTAAAGGTTTCTACTGTTCACCGTTTGGCAGAAATTCTTATAACAGACAAACTGATTGAATATTTTCTGCTTTATATTATAAATAAATAGTACAAAATATTGTTTCTACTCTGCAATATGTATTTTTTAACACGCCTAGTTTTTTTTTTAATTTATATTAACTTTAACAACACCAATTGTTTAGTGCTTAAAGCTTCTGATTGCGTCAATCTGGCATCTCAATTACCCCTAGAATACCTCTCAATCTCTTGAAAAAATTACCATTTATGAAACTAAGCCATGTTTTTGCCAATAAATTTCATATCACTGAAAACATAAACACTGTTTTAAGCTTGTACAATGGTGATATTTTGAAATTATAATTGATAAATATATATATCATTTTATTTATTGTGGTGAGCACTTGTGCTAAAACATTGAGCTAATGAAATTTCAAGGTCTTGTAGTAACCACAGATTCTTCATTATACTTATTGAAACACTTATAGAAACAATAAATCGTTCAAAGTTGTAACAATTCGAATAAGCTTGAAAGTTGTGGAAATATTCACAAATTAAAATTGCCTATTCATATTTGCGCGCCAAGTTATCAATATTATTATGTATTATCGTAAATAAGGTTATCTCTAAAAAATGTATACGCAGTAAAAG
Source organism: Himalopsyche japonica (assembly GCA_028555115.1). Lineage (NCBI taxonomy): Eukaryota > Metazoa > Arthropoda > Insecta > Trichoptera > Rhyacophilidae > Himalopsyche > Himalopsyche japonica. The sequence continues at coordinate 3,206,584 of JAHFWJ010000143.1, forward strand.
ATATGTGTTTATTTACATTATCAAATATTCCGGCCAATTCGTATCATTGTTATATTTAAAGTATTTTAAGTATAAAGTGTTCATGCTCTTGACAAATACGGGTCACGGACATGCGATTATTCAGTCGATTCATATTCCACGCTAAACATTTTGTTACATTGTCTATAACCGTGGAAATTAAACGAACCAGACTCTGACTAAATTATTCATGAAAGCTTAAAGATTACACTGGCAGCGGTGGAGATGTGATAAAAATACATAACGAATGATAAACAACCCTACAAAGGAACTTTATCGATGGGAAAATTTAATATTTCCATACAATAAATATGGCTATGTTGATTTTCTTCGACGTGATATTGCGAGTGTAATGCTTTGAAAAAATATGGACATAAAAGCGTTTGTCTTTTTTTATACATAAAATACGTTCAAATTTATACACAGAGGTTAAAAAATTAACACCACTTTTAAAATATTACTTTTAATATATTAACTGTCAAAAAAGTAAGTTGATTATAAAATTTGATTTAACGTACTGTTTACCAGCTATATCATATTCCCCACGAATAGTTTTTCATACCTTATAACATAGCTTTTAAGTCGAATTTTACGAAAATTTTGACACTACAAGTAAAAATATTGTAAAAAGATCATGCAAGAATGTGGTTTGTTTCCTAAATTACAATGTTTAGATATTATATAAACAAACATACTTTTATGACACGGTGAAAATAATAGCAATGTATTTTAGTTATACAATACAATTGTAGACACTAAAATACATTACTATTTTTTTCACCGTGTTATAATGGAGTCCTACCAGTAAATACCAATTCAATCAATTCATACTTTTAACGTTTTAATTGTCGTTTCTTGATGAAAGGCTTTGTATTTTCAAAACATAACATTATTTCTAGTGCAATTTTATCACAATTTAATATTATTAAGATCAGAATTGGCTTTGCTATTCTTTTAAGTAATGAAACAATTAATTTTAATTACTACTATTAAATCGTGGAAATAATCATATTGTTTAATAGTATTTAAAAAAAACAAAATGCTATATACATAATTCTTTTCGTTACAAAGATTCTATTCACTACCCACTCAAATTTATCGTCATATACAACGATTAAAAACATAAACACATGTTTTTGTACAATTTTTAAAATACATTTCGCTGAATTGTGTGCAACATCAACTAAATGATTTTCGGCCTAAGAGGTTATCACAATATCATTGATTTATGAAGAATTTGACACAAATGCAATCTTTTCAAATACGCACTTATTGTATAATACTTAAATTATAGTTTGTATTTTCGAATCTTAAATACAATGAAAATATGTAACTGTGACATTGAATTTCGGTCTAATCAGCTGATTCTTTTAAGAAAACTGACTTCACCATTACCGTAGTTTTTTTATTATTGATGGAATAAAAAACAAACTGTATTAATTAAAAATCTTTTTATTCGGTATAAAAAATGATTTTTAACCACATAAAAGTCTGTGATTTTTATAATGTAAACAGTGATATTTTTTAGATGATGTTTGAGTGAATTTAAGACTTTCAATATATTATACTTTCAATAAACGTGTTTAAAGTATTAAATTTGAATATTACGATAAAGATTATTATGTGATTTTTGATTAGTAATGAAAGTTTTATAAATCTAAATAGTTTACTTGTAATATTTTTTTAAACAGTGTGTATTGTGAGTTAAGATAAAAATCATTGCGTTTATAATTGATTGTAAAATTTTGACGATTACGTTTAGGTGATATGTCTCATGCATGGTAAACATTTGATGGAATAAATACTAAAAATATAATCGGAAAATTACCTTAGAAAATCCTTAAGAAGACAATAGTTAAAATAAACCGAATGATTAAAACAAAACCAACAAAAATTCAAATAAAACAAAATCACATTATACGCACATTATGAAATGTAATATAACTGAAATAAATCAACCATAATCACAACCCGCACATTGATACCGGTCCAAAAATATGATGAGTATTTAACGCCAAAGTGATTTTTGCTGAAATGTTATCGGGTGAAATTGCGATCGCGTATTTATTTATGTGAGATAATTTCGGATCAAATTCAAATACGACCGTCTGCTCCGAACGGAGCACGTTGACTGACTGAAAAGCCCTCCCAAGCTTTCGTCTGGCCTGGCATGGCCCCCCGTCTGGCGTACACAGAGCTTTTTCACCTACACCAACGTACGTGCAAATCTACACCGGAAAACTAAAACCGCTACTTCAAATATAGTCAGCAATTCATTTCGCTATCAAATTCATTTGTATATTGGTATATTTTTGAACTAAGTATTCGTTGTATAGATTTTAAGTCTCAAAGCATGTGGCGCCGTATATATTGGCTCTGTTTATATTTAAAAAGGGAAGATCCCAAGTTCGCACGATTGTCCGAACGCGTTTCCGTCTTTGAACAACCGAAAACAAAACATATAGGTCCGGTCCATTTTATTTTTGCAAATCTATGTAAAACATAGAGCTTTTTTTCTTTTATTTTTCTTATCCTACGTTCAAAGCTCTGGAACGAGTAAGTCACGGTAGTGAATTAAAAATAACAATCCATCATTTGTTTATATTAAGCTTTTTTTTATTACAAAAAACACAAAAGCTATTTCAATATATTCTTCATCTCTAAAAAGCATTCAAACTATCACATCAGAATCAAAATTAACATTTCGATTATATAGTTATACTATTTGCTTGACAAATCATAAACACTAAATGGGGACTTGCAATAGGAATTCACCTTTTGACATGTTTAGATTTTCAGACAGAACACAAATAGTGCAAAAAAAGTTTTCATATCTGATATACTAAAGAATCATGGTAAATCATTAACAACTATAAATTTCGTATTCTGATATTTTACACGTTTATTATTAAAAAGTAATATAGCTTTTAATCTTATCCGTTCTTTTTGCGTTTTTGTAACATATATTAAAAATCTTATATTGAATGTGATCATCACCGCTTCATAGACCATAACGGAAGGTTAACCTAATTTCTAAATAAATCAACTTAGAACAATATTAAATTTCGTTAATTCTCACTCAATAAAAACCAATCTAGATTAACTCTCACTTAAAACAATGCAAAAATACATCAAATCTTTTTGCCATATATAATATTTTATTATCAAAATATAAAACTAGGATTTTATAACAGAGAAGAAAATTTATTATATACCTTTTCTACACCAATATATATAGAAAAGTTGATGTAGGCTTAAAAATATAAAACACAGCTCTGACGAGGACGTAAACCGAAAAAACTATCACCTATATACACCCAGTCCTTTTTTTACACGAATTTTTTTTACGCGAATTCGATTATAAGCGATTTTTTGGACGGCAGTTTTTCATGCAGGCACGTTTTTACGCGCCGTTATCTGGAACCATTGATCGCGTAAAAAAAGGACTGGGTGTACCTTTTTTATAATAAAATACATTGCCTGTTTTTCACCGTGTTACGAATACACCCAGTCCTTTTTTTAAGCGATACATTGGTTTCAGAAAAAGGCGCGTAAAAAAAAATCGTGTAAAAAAAATAATTTCACGCAATTGCATTATATTTCTATACACACCCTAAAACATAAATTTGCATAATATCCGATACACTTACAACAACATTTAGCAATTATGTGTGTATTTAAAAAAATGGAATGCTTTACAAAATTAAGTTTTAAAAATACAATTTTTTTTTATTTTAAAAAAATAATGAAACGTTCATACCTACCATCGAATATAAATGTTTAGTTTTTAAAAACGAAACAAATTTGGGGGAAAAATTGCGTAAAAACGAGTGAAGAGCGTAAAAAAATGTAGCGGTGCCGTCCAAATAATCGCGTATAATCGAAGTCGCGTAAAAAAAGGACTGGGTGTAGTTATATTTGTGTTATAAATATATTTTCCTTTGATGAATTTATTTCTTTTGCCCTAAACGTACATTTTAAATTGAGTTTAGCCTTATAAATGTTGAGCTAATGATTTAAATACGAGTTCTTCATCTATAATCAAAGTTTGTTTTTGCATTGCGCACATTTTCCGTCTTCAAATCCATATTTTATAAATCATTTATTGCATTCATGTGAAAAAACATGTGAAATGAAACCACAGTCGTGATTGAAAAAACATGTGAAATGTTTCACTAATCCAAATTCGATATTGAAATTTCATAAAGCATCCATCGTCGAAATCGTTAATTAAATCAGTTATTTTATTGACTGAAACAAACGTTTCAATGCATATTGTAGTGTATCATAACTTACGTAATCATAAGCCCTATTTTGACCGAAGCCAACCAGTTTTCATAAAAAAATTAACCCACTGTAATAATTTCGAAAAACAACAATTATCAAATATTTGAAAAACTTTTTTTGACTAATATCAAATATTGAGAAAGATTTTTTTTTTTTAAAGAATTTATTTTAAGACAAATAAAATTTATGGTCATGTTTATCGTAACAAAACTTGACATCAAACAGTACATTGTATTTTCCAATAAAAAAAATCTTCAAAAATACGACTTTATTGTTTGAATTGTCATTAACTTGGTAGGATTCCATTATAACACGGTGAAATATTATGTGTATTAAATATGTCTTTTAGTTCTACATTTTTTTTACAATATATACTTGATAGCTATTTCGGCTCACGCTATCGTCAGAACTATGTTTAATAGTACATTTGCTTATCTATATATAGCTGTGTATACACAAGGTACACAATACATCTTCTCTTTTGTTTTAACAACCAAGCTTATATCACGCTAGCAAAAAATTTACTAAATTACAATTTAAAATAGGCAAACAGGCGGCACTTACAATAAGCTTAACTACTACCCGGAGATGATTTATTACCGAAACGCTTTAACCCTTTGCAGACATTACTTTAATTTTTCCATATGACCAATATGTTCAATGTATTTGATGTATGCGAGGTTTGCAACATTAAATGAAAACTGTCTTCTCACTCCACTGAACGTTAACAAGTCAAAAGCTACATAATGCAACGAAGGGAGGTGTAAGGAGTAGCTTTATTCAAAAGCTATGCAAAACATCATATATTATACTGTATTGAATATGATCCGCATGAATGGCGTTACAGGAAAATATATGAGGAATTTTCCGTAAATAGATTTTGCTTGGAGGAAAGTTGTTGTGATATAAAAAATATTTATGGGTAATGTACGGTATGATTCTTCGAGTAAAAAAAAATGCGGAATAGAGTTTTTAATTCAGCATTTTGGTGCCAGATTTTTTCTCTTTTATGTATATTTTAGTAAAGTGAACATATGTTCGTTTACATAAGGAAGCGTACGTGGGCTGCAGTATGAAATTTGGAGAATTACGGCATGATTTATTAATATATACATAAAAAAAATATTATTACATTACACAAAAAATACAAAAGTATTTTCATTTAATATAAATTACATTTGAATTGCTCAAACCTTGTATGATTGCACGTGGTTTTTTACTTTCTGTCTGGTTTTAATCTTTAAACATCTTCATGCGTTATATCATACGAGTGCATTAGTACTCACACATAATAAACAGTTTGCATCAGTTATAAACAGGAGTGGTTAATTGCAAAAGAAAAAAGCACAAACCTTAAAGCTAAGATCTATATATAAATTTGAAATCGTATGGTGAATTCTTGAAGATGCCTATCGACGAAAAGCATATCGTTGGTGACACAACATGTGGTAAAAATTTCAATAATTCAAATTTTATATCGAAAGTTCATTAAACTCCCTGAGTAAATTTCACAAATAACAGTTATATAGGTGTGCAACAAAAATGATTTCTTGTTGGTGAAAAAATAGCAATGTATTGAATTTACAATTTTTTTTTATAAGATATAGTTGATAGCTATTTCAGCTCATCCATCGTCAAAACTATATTAGTAGAAATAACTATTAAGTTTATCCTATAAAAAATTTGTAGAACTAAAATACATTGCTGTTTTTTCACCGTGTTAGAATAGAGTTCTACCAAGTAAATGCCAAATCAATCGATAATATGATTTCTTGTTGTTTTGATACACTATATGAATGACAACTTTTCATGTTTTTGTGCTAAAAATCAAAAGTTTAATGCTGCTAATAAAATATTGAAAAAAGGTATGCTTTAGTGATTTTTAAATTCTATATGCTGTAATCTATCTATGTGGCCGATGTCGTGATCTTTTTATTCCGACCACTTTTTCTTATCATCAATCTTCGCCCTCAATGCCAGATGCACGATTCATTCTGATTTATCATGGATGTTGCTACAGAGATGGTCGTATTAAGTAATGAATTGTGTTAATTGAAACTTACTCTATTCAATAAACGAATGTAAAGTTTATTTCAATGAATGCTTATTGGTCTGCTTAAATCTTTTAGTGTTATTTTGTGTGTTGACATTTCCCTGATTAATTTCAATGTGTTGTGTTTTAATCCTCGAATAACTAATATAGTATGTGAATGTTTTTTTTTATATATTATACATTACAAATATGGAGTGATATAAAAATAAATACTTCTATATTTATATGTTTTACTTATTAGAAGGACGCTGATAGTGCTTGGATGGGTGACCGCTCGGGAACACCGCGTGCCGTGTTCTCTTGGCTATGGGAAGGAAAACCCAGACAGAAAACCGAACACCAACCCGCCTGGGCAACGTGGTGTTGCTATGTCCAAACAACCCCCCTGAAAAAAAAAAAGTGAAAAAAAAGCAGGGGGAGACCTTCATCCAGCAGTGGATCGACCCCGGCTGATGATGATGATGATGACTTATTAGATACATATTATAAGTTTATTTATCGCTTTTGCAACATCAAAATATTTAATGTTGATATTTAAAGAAGTAAATAACATGACAAAAAAAACAAGGATAGCAAGGAAGTCAACCATGCATGCGTTTGTAAAATCTAATTTAATACATTAAAAAATAGTATATTGATTGAATAGGCATTTATTTGGTAGAACTCACTCCATTATAACACGTTGAAAAAATCGTATTCGCCTTACTCACTCTCGTCCACATGGAATATCTCAACATCCGAAGCGATACTGTTGAAAATTGTTAAATCACTTACCATTGGCATCCCCATTGGCAGACTTGTTCTACACTTAAGAAGAACATACAATTCATGTCCACAATTTCTCAAAACAATATCCGGAACATACGATTTGATTTTATCAAGTATGGTAGAATTCTCATTTTGGCCTCGTATGAGTCGAAAGAAATTTGTGGCCAGATATATTTCTTATCTTATTTTTAAATTAAGTATACCTAAAAGAAAGTATGTTGGATAAAGCCATGGATAGTATGCACATACTTTCACGTAAAGACGTCTCAAAAAATTCTTCTGAACTTTTTCCAATATGAGAGGATATTCCAAATTTCTTGTGGCCCATACAATATACCTTTACTCAGGCCTACTTCGTACCAAGTCTAGTAAACATTACGGATCGCGTAATATAAATAAAATAAATAAAACTGCGGAGAAAAATACAATCATAAAACAGATATAAAAATCAAAAATTATTTTGAATGACGACAAAAAAACACCGATGACCTATGCACGTCATTACATAAAAGATAATTTTTGGAACACACGTTATAACGATTCGAAATATTCCCACTCATATTTTTCTCATGCAACTCGGTCAGTTGATTAAAAGTTGCTATACGAAAACGCTACTATGTAACAACACGGTAAATTAAGACTAAGCCGTTCTCATTTATTTATTATCAATTCGTGTAAAAATGAATCATAATGTTTCAAAGTAGTTCTACAAATACTTATGAATGCGGGCTCACTCAACTATTCTTTGTTGCATGTATTTTAATTTATAATTAAAACAATAAGCTAGAATGCTAATTAATATAGAAAAAATCCTTGACGAGCAAATATTTAAAGTCTTCAAAATAATTTTAAGAACTGTTTCATCATTACGACGTAGTTTTGACAACGGCGTCGTGATCTGGAATTAAATATAAACAATGCAATAATAAGCACGAGTCATTCAACATTTTTATTCAGTTTAAATAACAAATATTACTATTTTGGAGATAGCCCTTTTCCGCGAAAATTATCGTTATTGAGTAAAATTGTCGTCGTATTTAATTAATAAAATTTCTTTCAACTCTGTAGCCTTGTTTTAAGAGTAATAGTCAAATAATACCTTTCCATCACTCCTACTCTACTAATTACAAAAAACTCACTTAATTCGACATAACCATTAAATTAAAAGCCTTTGTGTATTCTTACATCGAATCTAAATTGAAATAGGTTAAAAATGTTATAAGTTAATATTAGAGGTACCCAAAAGTAATCCATTTTTTTTGCATGCCTTGTTCGAGATCATTTTTTCTCCAGACACCTGAAGTGAACAACTCTGCGAGATGTTTTTTCTATAGTAATATTTCTCTGATTTTTTTTGCTTTTTATTTTTTTTTTACTGAAAGACATTTTCCCTGAGTTTAAGCCTGAAGCAACAAAGGAACATTTACGACACGGCATGCTCCTTTTTTTGATCAAGTCTGGAATGCAAAAAAAAACGGCCGTACATCTCATTGAAATTTATGGAGCGGTTATAGCACCTAAGCAGATTTCAGTTTTGGTTTCGGTGACTTAGATCGGGCGATAGAAACTTGAAAGATGTGCCGAAACCGGGATGACCCTTGAAATTCGATGATGACATGCTGAAGGCCATAGTGGAATCTGATCCTCGTCTAAGTATCGAGGAATTATCACAAAGACTCAATATTCTGTGATCCACAATGCAAAGACACTTAAAAACAATAGGAAAAATTAACAGAATGGGTGTTTGGATTCCCCAGAGCTATCTGAAGACGACAAAGATGCGCGGATAGACGCGTGCACTTCGCTTTTAACAAGATATAAAAATTATCCAATTTTGAGCCGGATTGTCACTGGCGACGAAAAATGGATCATCTACGACAATTTTCGAAGTAAAAAAACAATGGCTTTCGAAGAATGAGGTACCTGTTCCGACCCCCAAACCGAGACTCACCCTTTGCAAGATTCTTTCGTGTATGGTGGGATAGTAATGGAATTATCCATTACGAACTCTTGAAACCGGTTAATACAGTGACTGCTGACTGTGACTAACAGCTAGACAGAATGAATGAAAAATAGAGAGATTTAAAGAAGTGAATAAAGTCTTCGTCTGGTGAATCGAAAAGAAGTGCTTCTTCTTCACGACAACGCACGCCCACACAAGGCATTGATGACACGTGAAAAACTTTTGGAACTGAATATTGAAGTTTTAATTCATCCTCCATTTTCACCAGATCTCTTGCCGTCTGATTATTATCTGTTTAGGTCCTTAGGGCAATCACTAAGGGAAAAAATCAATAGTGTGAAAGATGTGGGAAAACCATTTAAATTTGTTTTTTTGCATCAAAACCTTCCAGCTTTTTTAAAAGAGGGATGGAATAGTTGCCTGGTAGATGGGCAAACAGTCCTCGATAATAATGGCGATCACATTTTAAAATTACTATGTGCCTCTAAAAACATATCAATAAAATTTTGTTTTATTTAAAAAATGGACTACTTTTGGGTTCCCCTAATATTAAACTTTTGCATGGTGTGATGCTATAATATGTGAGAAGATGTATTGTTTAAAATGTCTAAATTAATATTAATAAAGATCAAATTTTTATTTTTTAACATGTTTGCCAGCAGTGGGTTTTTTTCTTAATGACGTTGTTGTTTTCGATGAGTTTAATTTAATTAATTTATTATATTATATTTCCCACAGTTAATAACAGTTAAAATATTAAAATAATTTTTTTGTAGTACTCTTGTGAAAATAATAGCACTTTTTTATGTGCAATGTTGTCTATCAATTTTATTAACTACAGACACGTTTATTCTCACAAAAGGTTTGTAATTACTGCAGTGCAATACGATAATTGACACACGTGTCACAGAACGGCGCCTAGATTCGTCAAGCTTTCATACACTTCACGGTCAAAGTAAATATACAACAATCATCACATGTGACCGAGTAACTATATCATTGACATACTCCTATAATTCAATGTTTTCGTCGAACACTGATATCAGAGGTCGTATCACTTTGACACTGTAGCACGATGGATTCATTCCGCCAGTCAACGTTAATCGGCTGAATTCCTTATCACGTCATTAGTTTTAATCAAAAACAATTGGCGTGACAATTACTGCAGTGGTTAATTAAAGAAATGTTTAAATTTATTTATTTTTCAATTCACATGTCACGTTTTTTCAACTAACTAGGGTATGTCGTCGGGTTATTTTGATAATTATAATTTCCCACTCGTTATTCGCGCTAATAAGATTGTGTTGGATATTTATTGTGTTGGATATGTGATTTTTTTATTTTATATTATCGACTGAAGTTGCTTGATGGAATATCAATACAAAATTCGAATTGTTGAAACTTTGTACGTCATCTTTTTACATGTACGTGATTGAATGCCTTACGATGCCGAAAGGCGAAGCCCGGATCTTTAATGACAAAACATGTGCAATCATACAAAGTTTCAACAATTTAAATTGTGAATATTGTGTTTTATTAAACTGTGAATGACTTTATTTGAATAAATATTTTAAGCTTTAGTTTTGTATACCTCCCAGCTATTTAAATATATAAATTATCTAAAATATCATACATACAAAATGAGTCTTGTTTTTACCTTCCTAAAATACATTGCTATTTTTTCACCGTGTTATAATGGAATTTTACCAATTAAATGCTAATTCAATCAATAGTCTTGTATGTACTTTTTAATGTGTTAGCTCTTTCACTTCTCGATGGAAAGGCATAAAATTTTGAATTTCCGATTTTGCTTATTGATAGTGCTCACACTGACTGAAACCGGCCCTGATCATAAAAAATGTATTGTGAAAAATTGGAAAGAAAATGTATTTTTATTATTGAAAAATTCTGATTTATAATTAGTTAATAATGCTAACAATGAGCAAAACCGGGTCTAATCATAAAATATTCGGTGAAATATTTCTAAAAAATGAAGGTTTATTGTTTTGAAAAATATTAACTTTCTAGAAAGTAGAGCGCATTCTTCGGATAGATTGCAAAAACTGATTAATTCCCTAAACATGTTTGTTCGAGCAAAGTCTAAATAAATTCCGAGAAATTGTTGTTATGCTGTTTATCGAAATGTTAAAATAAACAGGATTTCGATAAAAATGCGAAAATATTGACTTATTAATCAAAATCATGACAAGACACCGTGTTTTTGTTTCGTAGTAATTAATTACCGCACATTTGGAATCATTTAAACATTTTAATCTCGACTCGTTTACAAAACAATACGTATAAAGTTCAATATTAACAATAAAATAATATGTATTTGAGATGGATTTTTTTAATTTGGAAATACTACCGCTTAAAGTATCAATATATACATATTTATTTTATGATATCGAATGAAGGTGCTATAGAAACTTTTTTACGATTTTACTTATTTTATCACTAACGACCTAGGTTTTTTCTTTTGTCATCTTCCGCCATTCTATCCCACATATAGAAAACTTAGAATTTGAATTGTTGTATCTTTGATTCTATAATAAAATTCCATCACTAGGTATCATTAATTGTAAAAAGTATTTTTTATTTTAATAACTTGTTTTTTTATAATGAGCTACTTTTACACAATAAATTCACATCACATTGCAGTTTCAAAAATAAATGTGTCAGATTTCAGCTTTTTTAAAACATTACTCAACATCAACGCGAGGAGAAAAGACATCACAAAAATTTATACTCAATTATAGATGTGCTATTTTTTTGTTTCATTTTAATTTATTATAAACCTTGACAGTATATTGCTTCAAGAAAATTGAACATACTAAATACTTTAACTGATTAAGAATTTAACAACGATATAAGCGAGATTGTATTTTTAATACAGTTCTAAAGCCAATACGTCCTCGTATTATTTTTACAATATATATTCAAAATTCAGAGATATTGTGTGACAGAAAAAAAAAAATTCGCACAAAAAAAAAGCATTCAAAGACAAGAAAGATCATGTTCTATTATATACAAATACTTAAATTGCTTAAAAAATGTTTTCATTTGAACGCTTCATAAGCTTAAAGTAATTTATTGTAATCAATTTTCGTATAATGGAAAAAATATATTCTTAATATATACTCCATAACTAGTACAAATACTCCAGAATGGAATTGGACATTGTCACATTAAAAAAAAATTATATACGTAAAAACAACCATTTTATATTTAATAAAATAACTATAAGCTTTATTTAGTATTTTGTGAGTAAAGGAATAAAATTTCACATCAAATAAACATTGTCAAACGACAGCTTTCAAATAAGTAAGTTACAAATGGCTAACAAAAACTATTTAACAATATTTTTTAACAGACTTCATCAAAATTTGACACTTCAAAAAATATACGAAGAAATTTCTTATGAATAAGTTGTCTAATTCTAGACATTCAATAAGTTTTTCAAATTCTTCCTTTTTTTATTTCTGTCTGAAGAGTTTTTCGTATACATTACAAAGTGATTTAAATGGGAAAAGTGTCAGAGATTTTTATATATTATCTGTTTAATGTCACGTTGGATTAAGTTTTTGTAAGCGATATATTATTTTCTCACTTGGAATGGTTGCTATCTGTTCTTTTATATGGCAATAACTCACGTCAGAGCCTATCAACTATCTCTAACGGGGTACAGTAAGTAAACGGATAGAAAAACTTCGAGCTTGAAATGTAACAGAATAAATGTGAATTTTAGTCTCTACAAGAACTTGTTCTTGAATAATTTCACGACAAAAGAAAATCAATTGTTTCATTTAATATAAAAAGCTTAATTCACTATTATTAATTTTTATTTTTCAAATCAACGTTTTATTCCACGCTTTGTTGAAATAAATATATAAAACTACAATAGATTTCAAAATATGTAATGTGAGTAATATTGAAAAAGAAAAATAGAAAAAAATACTTTTCACTGTTAACTTATTATACTTCAGACTTCTTGATGGAAAGGCACGATATTTTAAGCAATAAAAACACTTTTAAGATATTCAAAATCTTTTTTTTTTTTTAGAATAGAAATGATCAAAAATATTTTTATATTTTAAATACAATTTTTCGTAGTATTTCAACAACCTTATATTTTTGCAATCAATACCGACTTTACTCCTTGGGAACATTATCAACTGTTATAATACAAATTGCAAACAAGGCTATCTATTTAACTTTCGCTTTAAGTACTAAGAAAATAATTTGCATATAATCATACAATTTATATCTAAATGTAGTAATATAAATGACCTCTAAACAATGATTTTGTAATCAATATAAAGTTAAATAAACACTTTATTACGAGTTGAATAACAATAATAAAACACTATTTGATAAGAATAAAGATTGGTGCATTGTACATTCAAATTTATTGCACATAATATATTAGGAAATATAATGCAATAAATGAGTATAAATTTCAATGTGTAGTTAAAACGATACGAATAAATTGTCAATTAAAAACGTTCTAGAAATTCTGACGCACATACAAAAAATAATATCAATTATTTTGAGCAAAAACAGTAATGATCTTAATAACAAAGATTTGTTTACAAGTCTTTATATTTCAATAAAATTATCTTTAATTTTTTATTATAATTAATAAGCAGCAATCAATATCGTATATAATATCACTCTACGCTCATTATATTTGATGCTATTGGTCACTCATTTCACAGTAAATTCTTCTTTATTTCCATAGTTATGATATATATAATAATGCATATACTTTATAAAACTCCGTTATAATAAAGTAATTAGAACAAGCAACATAATGACCTGTTTATACTGCTCGATTTGATGATGGCGAAAGCCGAAAAATACATCAACAAACATAGATAAAATTTTGAGGACCTAAATACACTGTTATTTGTAAAAGAATATTTTATATAATATATTTTAATAAACTAACTTCAAACGCACTTTTGATATCTCTGGTCTAGACGTACAAGCGTCTTCATATATCTCAGGGGACTTATCAGTCCAAGAAAAAAATAAATGCCCACATTTTTGTTACGTTGCGATGCCAACATTATCATCTTGTGAAGAAGTGAATTGTTTTATTTATGAAAAGGAAAATGCAATCATCTTGGACGTATTGCGTCAATGAAATAATAAGGTTTCATTATATCCTCTCTTCTATGACAACATCTCTTATTGCTCTGTTGAACATATACTCGATGAATTTTTATAAATAGAAAAAAATATGAATTTTTCGCGCTATTGACAATTTTTTTATATTTTCATCACTCATGACCAGAGTCTCGCTTTTCGACAAACAGTAAACACTACGTATTGATAGAATTATAAAGCTGGGAGCTAAATATATAGGCTTGAATTGTTAAAACTTTGTACGATTCCACATGTTTTATCACTAACAAACCGGGTTTCAGCCTTTAGTATCTTCAGGCATTTCATCACACGGATGCAACAGAAGTGACTTTTGTCAACATGTAGAATCGTACAAATTTTTAACAATTCAAATTTGATATTGAAAATCGATCAAGCACCTTCAGTCGATATCGTAAAATATATAGGTATTTAAAATAATTTTAATGACTATCTAAAATATAATATAATCTATAAACCTACACTGTCTTGTTATTAAATGTTTTGGTATACTATATAAATGTATTTTTTTTAACTTAATAGTAAGCGATCCTAATTTGTTTTAAATGAATGAGTAATGATGAGATTAGATTTACTGACTGTCAATATGTGTGATATAATGCCTAAAGATGCCGAAAAAATAAAGCAGGATTCGTGAGTGACAAATTTTTTTGAATTAAACACAATTTCAACAATTTCAAAAGTAGTAGCATTAAGGTTGTTACAATGCTGTTATAAACTTAATAAAGATAAAAGCACATCTGTACATATTTTCTATCGAGGAAATAAGCTATTTCCTATTTATAATCTAAATCATATGGCGAAATGATTGATGTTTCATATTTTCAACTGTATTAGCATTTTTAGCACGTCAAGTTGCACCCCACTTTTTGCATCACATTGAATAAACCCTTATCTTTTTGTCCGTAGTGCAATGGCCAAAGCTTTTGGCTTTCGTTATGAACAGCTTTTTACAATCAAACTATACATTTACATTAAATGTTTATTCTTTCTATAAAATTTATCCGAACAGTACGATCGTAAAAAAACTAGAGATTGTCTAGCTATTGTTGTTTTATTTTCAAAAAACGAACCGAGTTGTACTACAACAATAAGTTCATCAGGAACTCATATACAAACTTTATTTGAATTTTTATAGATGAAAGTTCTAGTGTTATCTTATATAAAAACCTGTACAAAATAAGTTTCTTCGTTAATTTATTGATTGAATTGGCATTCACTTGGTAGAACTCCATTATAACACGGTGAAAAAATAGCAATGTATTTTAGTTCTACAAAATTATTTTTAACAAATATAGTTGATAGCTATTTCGGCTCACGCCATCGTCAGAACTAGCTATAGAACTATAGTTCTGACGATGGCGTGAGCCGAAATAGCTATCAACTATATTTGTTAAAAATAATTTTGTAGAACTAAAATACATTGCTATTTTTTCACCGTGTTCTTCGTTAATCATACAAAAAAACATTATTCTAGTGTTGCGTTTGTTACAATAATTCATACTTGTTTTTTACAATAGACCAGTTTTCAGCCACAGTGGTTTATTGAATAAAAAAAAATTATCCAACTAACACAGTATGAAATTTCATATTTATCGGTGAAATTCATAATCTTGTAACGAATATCTTTTACTGATGTCTAGCTTTGCGATAGTTTTCGAATATTTGAAAACATGATTCAAATTCACTGATTTAATCGACGTATAATCTC
The DNA here is from genome assembly GCA_028555115.1 of Himalopsyche japonica. NCBI lineage: Eukaryota > Metazoa > Arthropoda > Insecta > Trichoptera > Rhyacophilidae > Himalopsyche > Himalopsyche japonica. Next base: position 3,222,553 of record JAHFWJ010000143.1, read on the forward strand.
AAAGTTAACTGAAAACAAGAACTTCAAATTTTCTCAGAACAAGAAAGTTTGTTGACAAAATTACTGGCCAATTTTGATATGCTGAATTTTTGTTTACTTAATTTTATAATTTAAGCTATCGACTGATATTGCTTCGTGGAATTTTAGTATTAAAATCAAATTTTTCTGTGAACATTAATATGCTTGATTTTCATGAGGTGATTTTTCTCATTGTTATCAAATCATTAATATTAATAAAAATGATTCTTTGGACACCTCCCATTACAAAATCGTTTAGTTTTTACGATAATAAGATTACTTTTTCAAAAGCTAAATGTCATTATTAGCAAAAAAGTGAAAAGAAAAAAATATTTATATATATCAATATAGGTATTTTATTTTGTGAAACAAAAAATTTACAGTTCGACTTATTTATAATCGATGTAAACTAGAATGCATGACAATGCCGAATGATGAAACCCATGTCATGAGACATAAAATATGTGTCAGCATAAAATTTGGACGATACAAATTTAAAATCAAAATTCTTTTAAGTTACTCTCACTCGTAATACCACGATATGTATTTTATTTCATTAATATTCGACTGAACACAATAATAAATTAAACGAGCCATTCTGTTTCATAAAATAATAAGAATAGAATGTTTGACGTTTTAACATGACATTTAAATAAATACAATTTTAAAAATACTAAAAACTCATCGATAAAAAATAAAGTTTTTTAAATTGTATTCTGATGCAAGAACTAGCTCGTGAAAAGCTTTTATCATGCATTGAAAGTCATGCGAGAAGATACGTTCTTCTTTATGCAATATGCAAAATCACTCCGAGCTTTTGCGTGAAATGTAAGGTTGCATATTCGACAGCTTTCATTGTGGGTAAAATCCCCGTGCCGTACAATCTGTCAATGTCACTGAGGTTCTACATCTTTGGCCGGGGTAGCTGCCTTAGACATTTAATCTGACTTGGCGCTTAGAACCGAGAAATTAATTTCTCTTCAAGTGTCTGGGCAGGCGGCAATTAGTTCACTTGAAGTAACATTCATTAGGGGGTCGGTTTTGGAGGATAGTAAACTAAGATGTGGGGTAAAATTTAGTCCAATAAACTTTATAATATATTTGCTGCAGGAATCGCAAGTGTCATCAAAATTTCAATTTGAAAATAGTTAGTACTTTGCATATGGCATAGTAAATATTTGAGTATTTCAATAATTAAAATCATTCGTATATTAAATTAAGTACTTTGCTAAGTGATTAATATCCATCTCTAAGAGAATGAAAACGCATTATATTAAGTATATTTCCGAATTTATTTCTTAACCATCTGAATGCTTACATCACAACTGTTGAGACGGTTAATTGTATTTTGTCAACAACTTCGCTGAAAAATATAAAAGCGTTAATTGCATCGAAGCTGATGTTTAAAGCAAAAAAAAATATACTACTTAAAAATAACCTGATATGTCCTATTTTCTTTAGTTAAGTCGAGTATGGTCGACATCAAGACTAATGATTTTTTTTCGTTGTTGTAATATTCTTAATGTTCCTGATTTGTCAACGGGTTAATCGGATATTTTAATTGGATCTATATTTACTTGGTGGACTATTTCAGTGTCGTTATACAAAACAAAAAGTAGAATGTAGCGAAACCGATCAAAAAATATATTCGGGAAATAAGTACTTAAAAACGCGTTTTTATTATTAAAATAAAGAATTTTGCGTTAATATAAATTAAAAATGAAGACTAATGGTTTTTTTTAGTCTACAGCTCACGTAAATAATTCTCAAAAACTTTTTTTTTTTATTTATTGTAATAAGGCAGTTTTTTGTGTTTTTGTTTAGCAAACTAAATTATTTTATATGGCAATCCTTAATAATGATTTATTTCACAAAAATTTCATCACTTCCCTATTACATCCAGAAAGATTTTGGATAAATTAATAAACTATAGGTGCAATTCAATTTGCTGTCACAACCAGAAAGGTTGTCAACGGGTTAAGACGGAAAATTCAGAATAGCTGACTCAAACGTCAAGCACAAATCAACAATCTTGTTCTTTACTTATAATTAATCAGTATATTAACTCAGTACTGTCTTATCTTTATACACGTAGTTACAATTTAATATTACTATTCCTCACGCTTGCAGTTCGTTTGGTAGCTCGATTTTAAACAGTAATTTGTCATTTTCGTGAGTCAAATTGTCGAATCATTTGAAAACTTTCGCAACTATCATAAACTATTTAAAGTTTCATCGTTAATCAATAGAACAGTGTCACTTTGCTTTCGAGTTTTTTGCGAATTGTTCAACTAAATCCATCAATTAAGTTTTTAATTATGGACAATTTTGTACTTGACGTATCTCAAAACCATTTCGAATAGGTGAACAAAGGACAAACGATCTAATTCATAGCATTTTTATCGAACAAAATACCCTAGATTTTATTTCCGTTAAAATTCACAAATCAATTGTTATCAGACTAGAACAACTTGACACTTCTTTTCATCTATACTAAAAAAAGTTATATAAGAAAAATCTATGCAAACTTGATTTCAAGATTACTTTGATGTTTTTTTATTATGATACTTTAATATTCATTCAGTTTATATTTTTTTACAATTTACAAAACGTAATGGTAATTGACATTGTTATAAAACGTTGGTTTATTGAGAATTAAATGACGTTTGTTAAAGAAAATAGTTCAAATAAAAACATAGCTTATAATTGATAAAATTCTAGCTCCACAAATTCAACGCATAAATATAATACATAACCGTATCTTCCCTGTAAAACCATAATAACGTAAATAAGGTGAAATCTTTATTTAAACAGACAAAGTCTTGCTAATCATCGTAAAACGGATATAAAAATACGCTATATCAACATCAGATCTTGAAACGTCTTCAAATATATTGTCTGATGCTATTGAATATAGGTGTCTCTCATCGCCAGTATTGTCCACTTACACCAATGTCCACAATTGTTCACATAACAAATTAGAAGAATGCTGTAGCTGCCATTTTTTGATTTAATTATTACTCATACTTTAATTATTAGTTTATTAATTATACTAACTTAAAAACCATTTTGGGTGTATGTACACAGTCCAACTAAGTTTTGTCGTAATCGAAACAACAGTATACGCGACAAAAAAACATATATTTTTATATGTATAGAAAATAACTTCAATTTGAAATATCTTATATTATTACCTAAAAATAATGTTCATTTTCTTTTAGCGATTGGATTGTATCTGTGGTAATAAGTTACTCTAATTTTTTTTAAAAAAATCTTTGAATTGTTAAACCTTTGTACAATTCCACATGTTACTAGCGACTCGGATTTCGCTTTTCGGCATTTTCATGCATTCTATCACACGGATACAACAGAACTGACGCACAATAAACAATTAGCAACGTCTATATACCAAAGGTTTTAATAAAAGAAAAACACAGACCCCATGCCAAAAACTAAATGGCAGCTAAAACAAACTTAATAATTTTAATTTAATAATAATTTACACAATTTCCTGTGATAAGTTTCATTAACAATGAATATTGATAATGAGTCATTCTTGAAATGATTTTACAATAAATAATAATCATATATCATTAATAATGACAAAACATGTGGAATTGTACAAAGTTTTAACAATTCAAATATGATATTGAAGTTTCATCAAACACTTTTAGTCGATATCATAAATTTTAAAAACCTTGTTTAACTATTGTATTGTAACTTTGGATAATTTTCGCGTTGAGCAAAAGCGGTTCCGATCTTAAATATACAGCATTGTGTTCAAAGTATTCAATATTATGTGCCTTTATTTAAACATAATATATTCTCAGATTTAAAAAAGCATACACACAATACGATAAAAGTTAACATACATCTACACACATAATCAAGATTGCTCGGAGGTTTTCTTGAGTGAAGCCTTTTATTTTTGTGCGGCATACGTAGGTAGTCTGCACGCCAAGAACTTCACGATTGGTCGAGATAAGTCCGTGATTTTAGCAAAACTTTGCAGTTTATTGGGTAGGTCTAAGATAAAAGCTCAGAGAGGCTTTGAGGTAACGGTGCACGATGTTCTCGCCGGATAAAAATTCTTGTGGTTAATTCAAATACGGTTTCTGTACCACCCTTGTTTCTTTTTCGTGCATTTTAAATTGTTCGAGCCTTTTTTGCACGTTTTGTATAATCTAACAACCCCATTAGAATTTTGATCAGACCGTTTATGCCAGTAAATACATTATACAGTTTACATCTTTGTAATATTATGAAGTCTAACGATAATACAGAAGAGGGAAACGTTGGGAATTCTTTATGCTAATCGTCTACACTAAGGTATTTTTTAATATGATCATAGTATAATTTTATGCCTCTTAAATTTTTCTCTTCAAACTTAACGTTCTCTGATAAAAATTACTACATAAATGTAAAAACAAGAAAGTATATCAGTTCTACAAGTACTTGATAAATAATTAAAAAGCTATTTCGTCTTCACACCAATATCAAAACTATATATAAACTAGAACTGTGGAGTCGGAGTCGGAATCCGAATACTTTGCATTGGTTAAATAGAACGCCTGATAATGTTTAATGGTGAAACCCGGATAGTTAATATCACTTAATTCAATTTTCTGAGAAAGTTACATCTGCTTTTTTTCCTTTTCTTTTTAGCACATTAGTACATGATTCAAAGATCGCTCCGAGCAGCTCTATATTGTAGAATCTGTAGAATCGATTCTTTTATCAGTATTGCGTTATGGCAGACGGCCGTATAACAGCGACTATATACACATAAAGGATGGACGTGCAACAACTAACTTGTAATTCCTGAATATGTCGAAGGACGAAACTTGGGCTTTGAGTGACAAAACATATAAAATTGATTGATTGAATTGGCATTCACTTGGTAGAACTCCATTATAACACGGTGAAAAAATAGCAATGTATTTTAGTTCTACAAAATTATTTTTAACAAATATAGTTGATAGCTATTTCAACTATATTTGTTAAAAATAATTTTGTAGAACTAAAATACATTGCTATTTTTTCACCGTGTCATATAAAATTGTATAACATTTAACAATTCATATTTGACTTCGAAATTCCTTAAACCAACTTCTACATAGTATTATAAAATTTCTTTTTTTTATTTAAAAATAAATCAAAAAATCATTCAATGAAAGTGGAACAAATATATCTATGGAGTGTAGTTTACTGAAGCACGTGCCCGGCAAAATTTATTGCTTTCAACTTTTATCTGTCACTATTCTTCCCTTTGTCGCGTCTGACGCGTTGAAGCGGCATACGAAATTGACAGTCTGATCAAATTTGACTCGTCAGGCCTTTTTCTTTATTCGTGTAAACGTTAGATAATGTTGTGGAAGGCCAATTTTATGAAACACGTAGACTGTTTCAATATTTCCGCGAGAGAATCAACTGTTTTCTGCCACAAGATTGTCAAAGACAATTTTCTTTTTTCTTGCATCTAATATTTCGAACAATTATTCAAATGGCAACATTGTTGATTTCAAAAATAGAATATAGATAACATATAAAATAAGTAACTGTTTCTCAAATCAGTTTATTATAAGCTACATTCATTTGTTTTATATTTTCTTGATTCAAATAAGTACGTAAGTACGTAATAAATTACACTTTTAATTTTCGAAATGTATTCATCTGTATCTACTATATCTTTAAGTATACTGGCAGATGCCGTAGTAATTATTCTACCGCATTCGTACCAATAATGATAAAAGAATATCATGCACTTACAAAATAAAATTAATAATTTTATTTATATCTAGTCAAAAACTTCACAATATATCACTTAGAAAATATGATAAATTTTAAAATAATTTTGGAAAACTAACAAGGATAATAAATGGGACCACAATTATTAAATATTCAAACACAATGTTAGGGACTATTTTCGCACACTGTTACTCAAAATGATAATGCTAAAATCTGAAGAAAACTACATTTACTTTTTTAATTTTGCATTTTTTATTCCACGGAAAAGGTTAAGATTTCACACCTGTTTTTCGTTTTCTTCTATAAACTTACGAGGATTTGACTTCCTTGAAAAAATTACAATAAAAAAAATTTCATAGTGATTTAAAAAAATATATTATACCTTATTTATACTTAAAAAACATTTTAAATGTGTATTTTTTTCTACTTATGTTACTGGCAAGACTTTTTTTAAACATATTTGAGTTAGATTCATCCTTAACATTGATGTAAAGATTAAATTCTAACATTAAGAAAGCTCGATATTTGTAATAAATTTTAAAAAATATCACTGTTGGTTAAAGAAAAAAAAATATGAAAATGTCAAATGAAATCAAATTTAGTATAAAATAAATTTAAAATGAAGCACCATTATTTCTGCTCAATATAAAATATCAATAACTAGCCAATATAATTACTTCAAGCTTTTCAATACATCAAATGCATATTGCAAGAAATTGAAAAATTTAATTAGACTCCACGCAGCTTTGAAAGCTAACTAATGCTTTCGACGAGTGAATAATACTGAAAAATGAGTTTAACTTTGTAAAACAATTCTACAAAAGCTACACTTTGTAATCCAGCAGCCTTAAGAATTCAAATTGTTATTTTTTTATAGTTATATTTTTTTCATTTTAACAAGTATTGCTATTTGCTGAAAGCGGTTTTTTAGCTTGCGCGTGTAAAACTTTCCGCATTTTTTGTAGAATAACAAATTGCCATGAATTTTAAAAATTCCTAACTTTTTGGTATTACTTTGAAAGCAATACGTTATCTTATTATTTATTTTTTTCTGCAGCGTTTCCTTTCCAGTGTTCTTTTGATGAATATTCAAGATAACAGCTACCTTTAATGTGATATTTTTTTAATTTTAATTAGTTAAAACAAATTTTACCGTAAGGCGCATATAATTTTTCACATCTTTTATTATTACTATGTCAAGATAAACCGCAATCTGATGCCCGTCCTTAATATTAGTCAGTGTTTCTCGTCTTTTTAAATCTCAAATCAATGGTTAGCGCTCATTGGAAAATCTACATACAAAAATTTCTATCGAAAATTACAATGCAAAGCTCTTGAAATTACAATTTTTGTCGTTATTTATATGGATCAGAGTCTAGTTAAAAAAATATAAAATCGACAGCATTTAAAACATAATAACTTTAATTTTGAATGAATTGCCATTGATTCGGTTTATCTTCGTAACAATTAAATAAATTATTATGTTTTAAATAATAAAAACACAGTTTTTTAGTACTTATTTCCACAATATATTTTTTGATCAGGACTGATCTGATCAAAAAATATATTGTGGAAATAAGTAATAAAAAATGTTTTTTTATTATTTAAAATATCATGCCTTTCCATCAAGAAGTGACAGTTAGCACCTTAAAAGAAATTATTATATATCAAGCTGTATGCCATTATCGTACATCCCTGATATTTTGGCGTATTTTTGGGCACACTATCTCACAAATTGAATTTACCATTATAGATAGTACTACATGTTAACCCCTGCAATAAATATTCTATCAATCAATAGTAATACCAAAGTCACCTTTAAGGTCTGTGACTGCTTGGTGGAAATATTTAAAATAAAAAAAAATCATTTTTTGTATTATTTCCACAATTAAATATGTTGAAGACCAGATACAAATTCGCTTATCGCGATTACTGATACAGAACAAAAGTTTAGTTGAAAATTAACAGAAATACAAAAACAAAAGTTGAGAAAATAATTAACAGCCAATCATACAATATGTATGATTGTAATACATCATATATATTGTACTTCTATATTATAATTAATAATGTAGGACCTCTCTATTATAATTAGTAATCAATATAAAGTCAAATTAAATATATATTAAGAGTTCAGAAATTGTCAGGAAAATCTCATTATATAATGGACAAATTTTAAAATAATCTACAACTTACTTTTCATGGAATATAATGGATTTATTTGATGCATTTTTAATTATTTAATGCTAAAATTCTCACGACTAAAATTTAACACATGACCAATAAATGGCAAACAGAGAAAAAGATGTGCAAATTTTTTGTTGTTTTTTTACCCCATTTTTTTCGGTCAACAACTCAACACTGTAAATAGTATAAGTCAAATACCTAAAAAAACTCTTTTTGCTCATTTTGCGATTGCTCAAGATAGAAGTCACCCTTGTTACAAGCAAAAACCAAAAATAACAGCTATATAAATGATGAGATCGATTTTTCTATTTTTCCAATTCTGCTTAGAGTATTGGATGGTTGTTTAGATGTATATTCATTCATCTAGCAACATTGAACTTTCCCCTAAAGTGTCAAACCAACTATCCTTGGACAGTAATATAGAGATTCAGAATTGCCATTATATAGGTCAATACGAAGACTCCGTCCATACATTAGCGGATTTTATTAATACTGACTTTCAACTTTTGTTGAAGTTTTGAGTAAAATACATAACAACATCTCGTAAATTGACAACGCATTTGATCCGACAGTTTAAAAGTTGAATTTTTAATGTTTGAACTTTTACAATGTAGAAATTAAAATTTAGTGCGGATGGTGTCAGTTCTGGGCATCCTTCATCTCAAAAGTCAAACGGATAACTCTTCAATAACTAATTAACCCACCAGAGACGAGCGTGACCATTCGGTAACAGCAAACACTGTGGTCTATTTGCCCCTATTGTGGTCCTTTTTCTACCTGAACATCGCATCTATCACTCAGTTTCGGTCAACAAGGATCTTCACCATAGTACGGCAACAAAAACAGTTTCCAAATACACTCGCGTTTTATACATTAGTTTTTATTCTAAACTAGCGTGTACTCGGCATGCGTTGCAATGCCACTCAAAAAAAAGAAACCGCGAGTTTATGGAAGCGTCTCGTCGGGAGCCTCTCGCCTTCCAATTGGATAAGTCAGATTTGAGGCGAGGCCGGAGCCAATTAGAAGCGAAAATCTGAGGTTATGTTTTTCTTACCTAAATTTGACAGTGGCGGCCGTATGTGTTTTTTTTTTATTGGAGTGCTTTTGGATACACAATGTTTTTTGTTTTTCTATCTGGTGCGTACACAAATAAATCAGAAGGTTTTGTTCTGCACGTGAGCAGGCCATATACAGTTGTCCATGTGAGAAGCATGGATTTTCCAAATTTAGTCCACACACTTGTAACGACTGTTCTTGTGCATTAAACACATACAAATAGTAAACACATTTTGTTATTGGACAGTTGACAGTTCAGCTGTCAATCTGTAATAAAAGTTTTTTGATCGGTTGCGTAGTTTTCGTTTGGCGTTCGTTGAAAAATGGAAAATCAAAAGAAAAATTTTCTTCATATTTTGCTTTTTGATTTCCGTAAAGGAAAAACGCATCTTCTTCATACAAAACTTCTTGAATGGTAAAAAGTTCAATAATGATGATGATGTCAAATCGTACTTGATTCAGTGTTTTGCCAATAAAAACCAGAAGTTATATGAACATGGGATTATGAGGCTTCCTGAAAGATGGCAAAAGGCCATTGATCAAAATGGACAATACATTACAGAATAAAGTAATTTAGTTCCATGAAAAAATTGTCTTTGATTTTCTAAAAAAATCCGCAATTACTTAGTTGCCAACCTGTTAGATAGGTTGAAACATAATTTAATATTCGGGTAAAATATACATATTCTCCCTCCATAATCGCGAGTATTGTTGATATAATCTTTAATTTTCTCAGGTACAGATAAAAATCCACCCTTGTATGGTAAACTTTCGAAGCTCCCTGCACGTGGAACCCCAATAAATTACTGTTTGCGGTTTGTTTGACTGAACCTACGTCACACGGTGACACTTTACATGTCCTTTCAATATACCTACCAGCCATTACAAAGAAAAAGCACGCATTTCGAATTTAAAAATTACCGAGAAAATCTCTGAAAAGCCCCCATTACTTTCATTAAAGCTACCCTATGTACGCTTTTATGTGAATATACTACCAACACATGCTTATTTTACACGCAACAGGTGAGCGATTTTGTTTGCAGCTAATTTTACATATTGCTATGAGACAATTTCTTGTTATATTCATTTATTTTGGTTTTACCCACGTCTCTTATAATTAGTGTGTCACCTATACTATTGCATATTGATTGAGCGAAATATGCGTGATGACATCACAATCGTGAAAGAGACTTATGACACAGTTAATATGTTCATATTTATTTTAGGATTGTATCGACAATGTTTCAGTGCGATCGATCGACTCCTTGGTGCAGTTTTAATGTTCAAAATATAAATAAATGCAAACTTTTTTATCAAATAATAAAAACACGTTTTTTAATACTGATTTCTACAATATATTCTTAGATCAGGACAGGTTTCAATTGATAATGGTCGCGATGAGCGAAATCGGTCCTGATCAAAAAAAATATTTTGGAAATAAATCTGTTTTTATTGTTTAAATATCGTGTCTTTCCGTCAAAAAGTAACAGTTCACACCCTAAAAGTGATATATGCATTCGTTATAATATTGTTTACTGACACCAATATCTGCACGTTTTTTCGTTTTAAATATTCTGTTTCTTAATTATGTTTTTGACAAGTAATAAAATAACATTTTATCAGCAATAACAGAACAAATATATAACAAATAAATCAATATATTAGAGATGAAGGAGACTTGAGCTCTGATGCTAACACGTCATCAATATGAACGATCCATCTGTTTCATATCAAAAAAAATGTATGTGGTGATTTATTAAACTAAACGTCGTTAATTTTTTGTGTTATAAAAGGATGGAAATGTCAATAAATTGATTGGTTATTTAAAGTAATGGCTATTCTTAATTTGACAGAAATTGATTTTGTTGCAATCCTTTTTTAATATAGCCATTTGTCCAAAAATACTGACCCAAATTGATTGTTTAGTGACCGTTTCATGGACTTGCTGCTAACAATTATTTCTATCCTATAATTTCTAATTATTCCTTGTCTTTTTAATCAGATGTGAAACAAAACAGAAAGATATCTTTTTTAACATAGAAACACACCAACTGTGGTAATTGAACGAAACGTTTCTAAAAAAATCATTTTAGACAGCAACACTTTATAATTAATTGGTCAATTACTATAAAAAATATCCTAGTAATTAACACCGAGAGAAAATAGCAATGTATTTTAGTTCTACAAAATTTAATTAATTAAATTTAATAATTTTGTAGAACTAAAATACATTGCTATTTTTTCACCGTGTTATAATGGAGTTCTACCAAGTGAATGCCAATTCAATCAATATATCCTAGTAATTCCTTGTCCAAAATATTCAGGTTGAATTTTATACATCAAAATACTCAAACCTACGCGGTATATTCAATTATTTTTTTTAAACGGAACATTTAAATTTGTTAATTTATTCTGAAACTTTGATTTTTATCTTTAGCAAACTTAGACAAGATAATAAATAATAACGTTGGCGTTAAATTTATTATTCAGAAAACAACACATATTTTTGTTTTTTAGACAAAGTAAGAAAAGCAAAATTTGCATTTATAAAGATTTCTTGAATATATTAATGCTATAATTTCTTTGTTTACCGCAAATTTACAACATGTTTTGCATTGTTACATTTCCAAAACAATTATCATTAAGTGTTGGGCCAACGTTCGTTCTCTCGTGTATTATATGTAAAATTTTCTTTTAAATAATATTTCTTTCACTAGGACATAAGTAATAAAAAACACGTTTAAATTATAAATACCCGTTATATCCCAATACAACCGTTGAAATAAGAGGAACCAGAGTATTGCCAGAAATAATTAACAACAATTTTAAAATATTTTAAAATAAAATAGTTATACACGTTTTGCCAGATTGGTAATTTTCGGCTAGTTTACTATTTTGTAAGATTAATCTCTACAAATAAAATTGATACAGTTAAATTTTAATGACACTTATTATTTGGTGTCTTTCACATTCCGAAAAAGTCATTAAGTATTTAAAAAAATAATCACAAATATTAACATTAAATATTGAACATCCGTCAAGTTTTCACGGTAGCAAATTATTTAATCATATCAGAAAAAAACTCAAATTTTCTTTAACATTCATTACAATATAATTTGATATATTTACTGAAATTTCTTAGTGAAATTTCCATATCAAATATAATCAGTTCAAACTCAGTATACTGTATTGTTTGTCGATAATAAACAAATGAGCACTAAACGTTTAAAACTTACTTGATCTTGTTTTTAAATAAAAACACGTTTTTAAGTCCTTATTCCCACAATCTATATAACGATCAGAATCGGTTTCAGATATCGGATAGAATGCAAATTACAAGCAAGTATATTTATAAAAATTTTGGGTTTAAGTTATCATGTATATAAAACAATTAGTTCAAGAAATAACAAAACAATTTACAAAATGTCATACAATATAACACGGTGAAAAAATAGCAATGTATTTTAGCTCTACAAAATTATTTTTAACAAATATAGTTGATAGCTATTTCGGCTCACGCCATCGTCAGAACTATGCTTAAAACAACATTTGCTTATCTATATATAGCTGTGCAGAAAAGGCACACAACACATCCTCTCTCCTGTTCCAACGGCCTAGCTTGTTTCTTTAACACAATGACACTAAATTTTCAAAATTCTAAATGAAACAATAGGTGTCTATGACAATAGGATTATATGTGGGACGGAAGTGGTCCTTCTGGAAGCAAATCAGACCACACTTTTGTACAACAGCTGGACAAGTGGCGATACTATTATGTTAGTTTGTTCGTTAAGAATCCTTTGCGATAATTGGTGTCTATTGATTTCTACCTGTTCCAAAGCCGTCACTCTCCGACCCTTACTACAAAGATGCAAACATTTAGGGGCTGAGTTTAAATTTATAATATGTGATTCATTAATCACGTGATTAGCGAATTGTGAATCTGTTTTTTATACCTAACAATATACCTATTAATAAAATTAAAATTAAAATTTCTAAATCTGTTATTAATAATTTGCAAACAACTTTAAGATAAATCAATAATTCATTAAGAGGTCAAAACAATCGTGAAAGACTTATTTGGAAAAAAAATGAGAAGGTAATTTTTATAATCAAAATAACGTGCACTTTAATACTTTATCGAACATAATGTATTAGCTTAAAAAAATAATAGTATTCAAAAAAGCATAAGAAGAAATCATCAGTCAGGGGTGTCACATTACTTTCTGAAACACAGGCGAAAGGAAAAAAGAGAGCAATATCATTTTTTCCAAAAAATAATATATATATATACAAATATTAATCAATATACGGATGTATTAAACCAATTAATTTAACAATGGTGATCTCACAGTCAGGAATATTAAGATAATAACCCGTGTGAATCTGTGACGGCCTGCCTTACACGATTTATGATTTGCAAAGCAGGGACCCAAGTCAAAAGACAAGTTCAATTAATTTTCACATTGGCTTCTGGCGACACGCGGACACACAATAATATATTTAAATGTTGAAATGGGTTAATATCATTAATCAGCTTAGACAACGCGTTCGATATAGCCGTGATTTACTGAAATTAGACAACAGTCGTATGAAATAAAAATATCACATGAATTATTACTATGACCATAGTGCGATTTGGATATGTGACAGCCCTACTAAAACCAGACCAAAACAATTTGACGTTGTTATTTATCAAATATGAATTGTTAAAATTTGTAAGTTTCAATTTATGATATCGACTGAAGGTACTTTATGGAATTTCAAAATCAAATTTCAATTGCTAAAACTTTTATCGTCCCAACTCCCCCTTGTTGTGTCTTTTAAGTGATATCAGTTCAATGAATCAACAAACTTGTAAAGTAAATTCTTATATTGCGTCACTAGATGCTTAATCGTTACTTGCCAAATTGAAATAAGTAGGTATTTGACACTTTTTTATAATATATCTTCTGTATATAAAAAAATCAATTTTTCTGTGTCTGTTTGTCCTTTATGCATTATTATACCATTCATCTGATCGATATGAAACTTTACAATTTTCTTGATTACACTCCCACTAATGTTTCTAGTAAACCACTCTCCCCAAATAGTAAACAAATGGAATTAAAACGACTCTATTCAAAATTTAATTATTTTTTATCATAACAGGTTTATTTGAATTTACTTACTCTAAGATTGCAGCGATGTGTGACGGGTCAGATATAATATATAAAGTGTTTTTCCACCAATAAAAAATCCGATACAATAATCAACTAGTACTTTTGTAGATATGCCCTTTCAGTGCCACCTATCAACATTTGTTGAAAACGCACTCCCTTAAACATACATTATTTCTTTATCTCTATCGATAATCGTAAGTCGCACCAGTATACTGATGTGAATTAATGATGGGTTAATAGATATCTCGAAAGCTGTAAATTCCTTTTTATTTCTCAGTATAATTAGCATTCAAAATGACCATCAATATAAAAACTCAATAAACGTATGTTATATATAATAATGAATGCTTTTTCAAAATAATAACAGTAATAAATAAAATTTCGTATAATTTATCAAAAATCTATATTTTTTACTTGATTTGTTTTCAAGAATCAAATTGTTTATATTGCAAGAAAATTTCTAAGAATACTAGAAAAAATATCTACCTTTTTCATCCCTTATCTAATGATAATCAAATAAGCTCTAGCTATAAATTAAGTTTAATGTTTTCCAAGTAGGCTTTCTCTATAATAAGATTTCCTTAAAACGGTCTTAGATACACAAAATCAGTTTATTTTAAGCTCTTCCCAGCAATCTATTAAGATTACTTACTCTGCGAAGGAAGCACAATAAACTATGAAGATTGAAAATCAGCCGTACTCTTAGATTTTTCCTTAATATAAAATAGCTGACGGATTTCTCGTTCATCAAAGTCACCTTCATCAGTCGTTGTGAACTAGTAACACAATAAAAAACATTTAAGGCTCGTGTTTTCTAAGAAAAAGGTTATAAGTAAAAAATGTGAGATAGACTTAAAAGTAAAACATTTATAACTCTTCCAACAGTATTTAATATATAAATAGTCAATCACTCATCCTTTCTTTCACTCTAGATAAACTTATTTGACATAATATTTCTTCGTTCTTTTACAATTCTTTACAGAAGCGCGTTTAATAAAACTGTTTGTTACTGAGTTATGTAAATTCTCTTTCACTAAGAGATTAGAAATAAAAAGGATTAGACTAAATCAATACTAGCGGTTAATGATAAAAATGTTTCTTAGATTCCTAAAGATACCGAAACGCAAAACTCGGGTCATGAGTGACAAAGCATCTAAAAATGAACAAAGATTCAACTGTTAAAAATTGGTATTAAACTGAAATCAAACACCCTCATAATATATGGTGTTATATATATGGCATAATATATGTTTTGCATTGGAAGTAGCCACGGATTAAAAAGAAAAAGTTTCTCAACAAAAATATGAAGACAGTTTACTATGACTGTCTACTATAGAGACAACTTACGTAGAAAGTTGTCAAGCAAAAAAGTGCACGAGGTCCGATAAAACTCTTCTAACTCAGCCGCCGCTATCAATCACACTCGATGGCATTTTGTCATTTGTGGATCTTTACTGTACAAGCAATATATTTTTTTTTTGCAAGTAAACACGGACATCCCAAAGTGAAACGTCTTTTCACATACAATGGCGAAATGTCTCGATAACAAATTGAATAGTTTGTTATGACAGTGAAGATTTATGGTGGTCAGAATGTCATGCAAATATTTCATAGCATTCTTTATAAATGAACATGCCATATCCGAAATTCAAACCGGAAAATGACGGATACCACTTAAGTTTATAAGCATTTCCCTCGAGAGTCGTAAAAATGAATTTCATTGTGAAAAACATTTGTAAGAAGTAAGCAATCTGACATTTATTTCAATTTAACGTATGGTTGGACAATAGCACAATAGAGATTTTTAATACTCACATTGTGTAAGGCAGAAGACCAAAATGAATTTCTGATTTGAATTGTTAGAACTTTGTACGATTACACATATTTTGTCACTAACGACCCGGGTTTCGCCTTTCGGCATCTTCGGGCATTCTACCACACGGTTGCAACAGATACAACGGTTGTCTGAAGATGCCGAAATGCGAAACCCGGCCGTTAGTGACAAAACATGTGGAATCGTACAAAAAAATTAACAATTCAAATTTACTTTTAAGGTGACAACAGTAATTGATTGAATTGGCATTCACTTGCTAGAACTCCATTGTAACACGATGAAAAAAATACATTGCTATTTTTGTCCACCGTGTGACAACAGTAAGTTCTTGATGGAAAGGCATGATATTTTAAATAATAAAAACACATTTCTTATTACTTATTTCCACAATATATTTTATGACCAGGATCGGTTTCACTCTTCAAATCAGAGCGAGATCAGTTGATGATGCTCTCGATGATCTAAGGGTACGGCCGGTAAGGTTATGGCCTCAGTATTTTGGGATGCTCATGGAGTTTTGTTCATCGACTACCTTGAAAAAGGTAAGACCATGAATAGCGAACGTTACATTGTCCAATTGATGCGTTTGAAGAACGAAATTCGTGAGAAACGGCTCCAAATGAAAAAGAAGAAAATGGTCTTTCACCAAGACAATGCGCCGTGTCACAAGTCGCTCGCTACAATGGCGAAATTGCATGAATTGGGCTTCGAATTGCTTCCACACCCACCATATTCACCGGATCTGGCCCCCAGCGACTACTACCTGTTTGCAGACCTCAAAAAAATGCTCCAAGGAAAGAGATTCTACTCCAACGAGGAAGTCATCGCCGAAACGAACGCTTATTTCGAGGCCAAAGATAAATCGTTCTACAAGAAAGGTATTGAAATGTTAAAGAGGCGCTGGACTGATTGTGTTGCTCTTGAAGGAGACTATGTTGATGAATAAAGTCGAATTTTGCCAAAAAAACGTGTTTTTCTTAGTTAGTCCCGGGACTTATCGATCCAAGTGTTATATATAAGAATATTGCAAGGAAGAAAAGCTCGAGAAAATTTTCAAAATATCTACTTTTACATTTGAAAAAAAATTGTCAACTGAGCTAAATTCGTCCTCGTAGAATATGTCAACATCCAAAGTAATACCGTTTATCATTGTTAAATCTTTGCTTGAGACATTTTTGACTAACTTGGTTATAAAACGAACAATTCATGTCAACGTCTTCCCAAAAATGATGAGCAATATGAAGCTTGACATCATTAAAAATTCCAGAATTTATTCTCGTTTTTTAATTTGATTAAATATGTGGCCAGGTACACTTTCTTTCTGGTTTTTAATCTATTAAACTAGAGCGTGTGTTACAGAAAGTCAGTCGAGTTTATTGTCTAACGATAATCTATACATTAAGAAAAGTTAATAAAAATAAAATATGAAATTCAGATATAGATACTTAACATATATGAGTACAAAAAAAAACTTCGTGGAAGAATTATGTCATGACTTAATACGATAAGAAAATTTGGTATCTACGTCTTCACAATATAGCCAATCAATTGATAAGACGCCAGTCGAGTAGTTGTAGTTTATAGAGGCAAGTAATTAGAGGTCCTTGTTGTCGACATCATAAAAGCTAATGACAGCGACCCTCATATGTTAGGAAAGGGATGTAAGTAAGGATGTCGTACAAAGACACACCCTTTGCCAATTTGGTTATTTGGGGCGTTTTTCGTCTATTCTCTTCGAGCATTATACAGCCAAAGGGTAAATTTATAAAAGGAAATTCAAAGATAGGCACCGGAATTCTTGGTTTTATTATCTGCCCTATAAAATATATGAGAATATATAACGAAAAATATTTCCTAAATCAAAATCGTTTGTCAGATTTGTTATTAGAATTAGTGGAAGTTCAACATAAAGTAATAGGGAAATTATTCTTTTGTTTCCATAGATAGAAAAATGATGCGTTCATATTAATTTTATAATACCATAAAACCCTTTTGTTGGAAAGTCACTATTTCCTATTTAGGCTGTACAAACACCATATGCGCAAATACCATTTAGGGTGTAAGAATACCATATGTGGCATGGTCTATCTGAATATCTTAGATACTCTCTATATTTGCTATTTATTTTTTGAATTCCACTCATGGCCACAAATTTCTTTCTGTTTTAACGAGGCCAGAATATAAATTCCATTTCTTACTTATAATAAGACAAATTGAGACGTTTCGTGTATTCTATGTTATGTCGAGAGTCGCCGTAGTGTTAAAAATATCAACCAAGAATATGTTTACTAATAAATATTTCAAATGCACAACTGATTCACGAAAGTTTAAAAAGCTTCATAAAATATTTGAATAAGACTTGACTTAATAATCATAAAGAGTTTTCTCATAAAGTTTTTTATTGAATTTATTTCATGTGATCCAATATTTATTTATTATTGAATATATTTTTCACATGGGGTACCTTTTATCCGTTTTCGAAGTTCGGTGATTAAAATATTTTTTAATTTAAATTGTATAACCTTTATACGTTTCCACATAAGCAGAAGTTTTATTTCAACAGCTATCAGTAGTCCATGATTTCTTTCGGGCTTATTGAAAGTTGCTAAGATTTAGCATCCTACAAAAATTGGCAGAAAAAAGATTTTTAACGAATGATTTTGTAATATATTTACAATATTAAATATTTATAATGGTCTATTTATGTGGCTTGTAAGATTTCATTTTTTAGAAACATCTTTGTGTCAAAATTTTCATTGATTTAAATTGTTTAAGCTTTGTACATTACCAAATATTTTGTCATCCACGACCCGGTGTTTTTTCAGACAATTATATTGCATCTGTTTAACAAGATTCCTTAAAATTCCAATCGGTGGAACCATAAATAAATAAAACATGTATTTAATTTCAACAATTCAAATTTGATATTGAAAGTCCATCAAGTCAGTATCAGTCAATATAGTAAATTAAAATGTAGCCAAATTTGAATTTTTATAGCACTAACGACCCGGATTTAGCCTTTTGGCATATCCAAGAATTCTATAACACTGATGCAACAGAATCCAGATCGTTACTGACAAAACATGTGAAAAAGTATAAATTTTCAACAATTCATATTTGATATTGAAACTACATCAAGTAATATCATTTCATTGATTGAATTGGCATTCACTTGGTAGAACTCCATTATAACACGGTAAAAAAAAAAGCAATGTATTTTAGTTCTACAAAATTATTTAAAAAATATATAATTGATAGCTATTTCAGCTCACGCCATCGTCAGAACTATGCTTAAACTAACATTTGCTTATCTATTTATAGCTGTGTAGAAAAGGTACACAATACATCTTCTCTCCTGTTTTAACGGCCTAGCTTGTTACTTTCTCACAACAAAACTAAATTTTAAAAATTGTAAATGAAACAAAAGGCGGCTATGACAATAAGTTTACATGTGGGACGGAAGTGGTCATTACGGAAGCAAATCAGACCACAGTAATAGGTTGGAGTAATGGGGATGCTATTATATTAGTTTGTTCGTTTAGAATCCTTTGTGATACTTGATCTCTATTGATTTACAGCTGTTCCAAAGCCGTCATTCTGCGACCCTTACTACAAAAATGCAAACACTTTGACGCTGAGTTTGAATTTATATTATGTGATTCCTTAATAACGTGATTAGCGAATTGTAAATCTGTTTTTTTACTGTTGAATGATCTTACATGTTCCTTAGCTCGAGTAGATATACTTCTACCTGTCTGTCCGATATAAACGGATAAACATGAGCCACAGGACATCATATAAATATAACATCATTTTATAAATATAAATATCATTTCAGTCGGTATTGTAAATTAGAATGTTAACATTTGAAAAAACAAAATACAGGTCACACTTTTAAACAAAAAGAGGCCAAAAAAAGGAAATAATTTAATACTTTACATGCTTATCCCGTTCGTGTACAGTTGAAAACATTAGTACTAAATTGACAATTTATTTGATTTGCAAGTGAAAGCGATTATCAGGCTCTCGCGACGGTACTTGAAAGGGATCGCCTCCAGTGCTCGAGTGGGATGATTTATTCAGTCTTGTCAAAATGAGAAATTGCGCAAGGGCAGGTGTTGCATGGATTTTGGCAGCCAAGTGAAAGAACGAAGTGGGGACTATTATCGAGGCGCGATGTCTTCTCTCGGTTCACGCGAATAATGGCACTCAAGTAAGGTTACTTCATCATTTCTTTTCATTCATGACTGCTTTAATTAGAGCCTTCAATCATCCCAAGCTGTGAAAAAAGGCTAGACATTACATTGGGCAATTTTTCATTTATTTTTTTTCACTTTCACCTTGAACTTTTTTTACAAGATTTCACGAATAATTTTTCGCTATATTTTCTCGCTATTTAAATTCAAATCCTGTTATTATTTGAAAAAAAATACGTTTTTTTATATAATTAATTCCATTTCAAAGCGTTTTCATGTGATCTTATAAAAATACTTATAAAATTAAATGTAATACCGCTTAGGAAAACACTTATATTTATATAAAGATAAAATCACTTACCCAATTTGATTCGTTAGAATATCAATATTTTCCATTGAATTTCACGAGAAAATTTTCTTTTTTGTGCCAATAAAACTACTAGTATTAATCTTTTTCTGGAATATGTTTTTTTTTATATTTCAAATAACTCTTCACACAATACATATTTAAAATTAAAATAACACATAATCAAAAAACACAGCAACATTAAAAAAGACTATGGACTCAAACCACGATATTTGCTACGCCACTAAACCACAGGCGGCGAACTGTAAAATTTTATTCAATAAATTAAGTTATAAATTATTTTATTTTTTCGATTAATTATTAATTGAATTGTTACTAATTCCTTTCAAGCATTTAAGAAATTAATATAATCTAACAAGTATCAATTTTATTATGAATTACAATTAATTTTCACAGTAAAAAGTTACACACTGTTTTGTTACCACATTAAATTGAAAAAGTATATTGATTGAATTAGCATTTATTTGGTAGAACTCCATTATAACACGGTGAAAAAATAGCAATGAATTTTAGTTTCACAATTTTTTTTTCGTAAGGTTTACGATTGATAGCTATTTCAGCTCACGTCATCGTCAGAACTATGACGATGACGAGAGTCGAAATAGCCATCAACTATATCTTATAAAAGAAATTGTAGAACTAAAATACATTGCTTTTTCACCGTGTGAAAAAGTATAGTTTTGATTTTTATCGTTGCATTTAAAGATCCTCCACTTTCATTTGTAAGAACTTAGAATATGTACATCCAAAAATACGCAAATTTCTGCAAACATCATAAACAAAATAATTTATTAAAAGAACACAAATTCTGACAAAAAAAATCTGAATGTGGTCTTAAACAATTAATACGTTTCCATCACAAAAAGCTCCTCGCAATACGTAGTTAGTTATTTTTTTTAGACTAGCGGTTTTTTTAATAGAATGTGTATTCTTTTTTTGAATTATGTAGTTATTACAATTTTCCTTTCCGAATTTTCGAAAATTTTAAAACAAGCTTCGAAATTCAAATACAGTTTGAATATGGATTATGTTTTTACAGTGTATAAGGACGTAAAAAGCTCTTTAGAGTCACGGTAAAGGATATTCCTGAAATGCTACTCCGCAGTGCAGGACTAGCATACTTTCCTTTGATACTCTTCCGTCAAATAACTCACAACGCCGGCCGCAGTGATGAATTCGAAATACTCAGAGGATGTCTGGCATGCATGCAAAATATTTTCGCAAAGCATCTCCTGTAGACCCTTCAACATTGGCACATGTATTTTAATAATGTTATAAAGTGTTCATATAAATAACGAAACAAATTTTTGAAATAATAAAAACACATTTTTTAGTACTTATTTCCACAATATATTTTTTGATCAGTACCGGTTTCGCTCATCGCGAGCATTATCAACTGATTGACTGTGTTTTTATTATTTAAAATATCATGCCTTTCCATCAAGAAGTGACGGTTAACACCTTAAAAGTGATTAACGAAACAAATACCTTTTTTATCCGTCTCAACCATCCGATGCTAAAATAAAACATGGTCTGGTTAACAATAATGCCACCACTAACTCAAAGTGTAATATATGGGTATGGCAACATTTATTGCGTTTTTAAAAACTCATTTTTTAATTTTCTCGGTTACGCAACGCTGTAAACCTCACCAGACGCTGTGACTTCACACGTTTCTGACATGAAGTATCCCGCAGCAAAACAATGTTATGTGTGTTTCAATTTTTTGTCAGGAATGCCTCAAAACTTTGTTGGATGCACTTTAGTGTACTGAGATAAATGCATTATTAAACAAAAGAATAACAACAATCATTGAATATAATATAATAAAAAATAGTTTATGAATGTGTTTTAAAGAATTACAGTTCCTTTTAAATTTATAAAAAGACACGAACTCTCGCTGATGATTTGCACAATTTCGTATAGCGTATGTGAAAGTTCACCTTATACCGATCTCTCTTACAGCGTCGTTTTTATTACGATAGAAATATATATATAATTATATAAGTATTTATATTAAAAAAATATTTGACAGTAACTATTTTTCTTTGACTTCACTACACGTATTCAAGGTTAAGTAAAAATGCAAGGTTATTTTTTTTAAATATTCAATTGAAAGAACCTAAACTTAGATATTGTAAAGGTGCCTAGTCTCATATAACGTTGTATTCCTGTAGCATAGTGTCAATATCTACACTAGTGGTCGGCAACCTTTTAAAAAACTAGATAAAAATAAATAATTTTGAAAAAAATACTGATTAGTGAGAAGAAGTTTGAAACAATGTTTACAGAATAATACAAAATATCATCATATTTCCTTGGTAAGGAATTTAAAATGTTCTAATTCAATAATCCGTGGATCGTAGGTTACCGACCAATGCACTACACTGTATAGGGGTCGACGGTATTGGTAAAAAAAAACCTTTTTTGAATTCATTTATGTAAATTTTACACACAAACTCTAAAGAAAGAGGTTCAAAACTATTGATTGAAATGGCAATTACCAATAATACGATGAAAAAATAGCATCGTAATTAAGTTCTACATATTTTATCAATTAAATACTTCATAAATTTTGCAGAACTAAAATACATTGTAATTTTTTCGCCGTGCTATATTCAGAAATCTATCAAATTAAAAATTGAACACATGAACATTGGTTTTGTTTTGAAATATTTTACATTCAATCGAAATGGTTAAAATGGGATGTTATCAACTTATTTTTAAGCGCACTTATTGATAAAGATTTAACCGTTTAAGTGGCTGACGTGTTGATAATTGATATTGAAAGATATACGAGTGTTATCAGTGTCAAAACTTTCATTTGAAAGCATAGTTTTGTTTAAAAAATGCTTGAATTTTCTTCATTCTCTACTGTTTTAATTTTTGAATTATGATTTTTGTGGCTCAACGGAGAAAGAGTTCAACTCATGTATATTTTACATATAAAATTTACTATCTAGAGGGGCTTAAAATAGAATTAAACTTGAATAAAATAAAGTTATTTTTAAATAAAAACAAAACAATATTTATGAGTTACTTAAAATGTTCAAATTTTATTCTTCAGGAACTGTTTTGCATATTGAGAGTTTTTTGAACTTCCTAAAAATACATTACGAAGCATGTATTTTTGCAACTCTCCAAAAACAATCGTTTTTGTAGCTTGCAAATAATTCATTAACTTTAAAGAAAAAGCCTTTTCGGAATTATTTTTGCAACAGCTGAATATATTTATTGGCAAGTAAATTGCAATGTTAAATCAATGTGAATCGAGCACTTGTATTATCAAAGTAAATTTTGAGGAAGTTGTTCGTTTTGTATGTAAATTTTTAATATTCTCATACACGGTTTTGCTGACTACGATCATTTTAAACTGATAGTTGAAACCAAAATATTTTCTTTCATATATCATATCTTATCAAACTATAATTGACAGTAAAACCCCTAAAATTGCTGCATAAGTACTGAAATATATGAATATTAATTACATACAATTTTCGTTAGATGTTTTCAAAGCTTCATTCCGATATACACAAACATAACCCAAAGATTTCTTATGTACATAATAACGATGAGACAATACAAAATAATCATTCGAAGTCTTGAGGGATTCTTCTCAATGACCCCCTACAGATTTAATGATAATATTTTAAATAATATCTTAAAAAACAAAAAACACAAACCCGGCATCTTATAAATAACTTTCTTTGATTTTCTTACTTTTGTGTTGTATGTGTGTACTATATGCATATCTATGTGTGTTTTATCATTGTATTTGAGTAGATATATAAATATTCATTTTGTGTTGACATGGACTGTAAACGCTATGAATTGCTCAGCTCTGCAGCGACTTCTTTCTATCAGCATCGAAATTAATGAGAAATGGTGGAGACTTGAAGAACTCTTGTCTATTGCTTCTTGAATTTTCGCGCTCCATTAAAGTGATATAAAAATGAGCAATGAATAAAATCGGTTCTGATGGTTGTATTATAAATTTTGAGAACAGTAGTAGTGTCTAATTTATTTCAATTCTATGACATTTTACCAAAAAACGACAGCTAACACTTTAAAAGTAACCGGAGAAGCTTTCGAAACTAACACTATGAAGAAATAGCAATATATTTTACGTTTAAATATATTCTGAGAAGGCGTACGCCGAAATAGCTAACAACTATATATCTTATAAATTTTGTAGAACTTAAATACATCGCTATTTTTTCACATTATTATAATGGAGTTTTAATAAGTAAATGCCAATCCAATGAATACTTTAGCCACTAGACCAGCATCATGTGAAACAATATTATTGAAAATCGTACTATTTCTTGTGATCACGATTCTCGAGCGAAAGAAAAAATGCGTAAATGAAAATATTCTTGAAACCCATTCTGGATACAATATGAATAACTCACCAAGCATGTAACAGATGATGAATATGTATACAATAAACCTCATCGATATAAACGAAACTTTCCCGACGATCGACAGCATCTTGCCCGCAAATGGTACCGATACGTACTAGTTTCTATGGAAATAGTCTAATTTTCTCACCAGTCCGGTATAATTTGGCAATCTAAATGATAATACACCCCGGATAGTTTTTGGCGTCTCGTGCGCGTATATGGCTAGCCCGCTCTGGTATAAAACTAAACCGTTACGAATGGATTTCTTTCCGGGTTTAGTATCGACGTGTACGCCGCCCCTAAAACCCTCCGAATATAGAGTCACATTAAACAAGAATTTTAAATTTTTCACTGAAAAACTACTTGCCTTGGATGGTTGTAAAAATTATAAGGTTTTCAAGTTTTCTTACTGAAAAACTACTTGCTTTGGATGGTTGAAAAAATTCACCAAGACGAAAGGCATAAATGTACAATATTACATTACATTAACCGTTACTATGATTTGTAGAGTTTTAAGGAGTTGACTGTCACTCCTAGATGGAAAAGCATGATATTTTAAATAATAAAAACACATTTCCTAGTACTTATTTCCACAATATGTTTTATGATCATGATGGTTTTGTAATTTTCAAATTCTTTTTTTTTTTGTATGTACATTGTATGACTTCCTATAAATTGCTTAAGTTCTTGAAAATATCGTTTTGTATCTCTGCTAATTTTAACTCAAAATTTAAATAAACTACCTTGTAATTTTTATCTGTTGATAATGCTGGTGATGAACGAAACCAGTCCCTATCATAGAATATATTGTGGAAATGAATACTAAAAAAAGTGTTAAAATTAAAGTTTTTTCATTTTTACGTACGTCATTATAATGGAGCTCTACCAAATCATTAAAAAATATACTTTAATAGACGATAACATTATAAATTATACTATTATATTATAAATTCTAAAATCAGTTACACAACATTTTAATACATCCACCAAAATCTGTGTTGGTTTGTTGCTAGATACATTTGAATAAAAATACGATTCAAAGCTATTTTCTCTATGTGTCGATCCACACAATACAATCAGCATTAAGTTGCTCAGTAAATTTATGAACGTGCGAGTATTTTTTTTACATCTTAAAGTGTAGATATTTATTCGAAGCAAAAAATTGATGTGTACGTTTTATAAACTAAAAAAGTCGTGGTTCAACTTTAATAAATTCGTCGTAAAATTAAAAAGAAAACAGCGGCTACTGTCTATTAGATAATAATGTGGCAAGTTCTCAAGCAAAATGGATAAAAAAATATTTTTTATATTTTTTTTTCTTGTAGTAATGAAGCGCGCCTTGATAGAGTTAACAATTTCAAAGTGTCCGACCAAGAAACAAGTAAACATAAATCCCCGAAACGGCTCCAATAAAAAAAGCTTCCATTATTATCCCAAAACACTTTTGAAATACGTTTTTGTTTTCAAAATACAACATGGTGCCTTTTTAATAAAGTTACCTGGTCTTATTTCTATAAAAAAAAATATTTAAAAAAACTAATTTTTTTTTGATTTTTTCACATTACTTCTAACAAAAGTTTGAAATATTTAAGCGTAAATTATTTTTTTATTAGTTAACATCCCGAGTGTCTAATATACCTTAAGTACATTTAAGGCGTTAACTGTCACGTCTTGATGGAAAGGCATGATATTTTAAATAATAAAATCAGTTGATAATGCTCGCGATGAGCGAAACCGGTCCTGATCAAAAAATATATAGTGGAAATAAGTACTAAAAAAATGTGTTTTTATTATTTGAAATACCTTAAGTACATTCAATTAATATGTTTTCTTAAATATAAACTGTTTTAATTTAAAAGTGCCAGAAACCGTTGAATAATTTATTTTGAAGTCGATTACTACTTTGAATTCGCCTTTTGACATCACATGGATCTAATAAAACTCATGATCAATAAACAGTTTATGTTGCTTGTATAACATAGATAATGAACTTTAAAAGAAGCAGCAATAAATAAAAATATAAATACATAGGAAATAATTTTTATAACTAATGATTTGATTATGATGACAAAAAAAAATGAAGAAAATTTTATATTTTAACCAATACAGCCTTATGAGTTTGTATTATATAAAGAGATTTTCACAATTATAAAGTACTATAAATGTATATGTAGGAAATTTTAGACTTATCATCCAGATAATTTAAATGGGTGGGTTAGCTGCAAAATAAATATCGAATAACCTCTTGTAGTATTTTTCAGATTGTTAAATAATTGAACACATGTCATATATAGCATAAATAATTGGGGAGGTCTTCCTTTTCATTCAATAAAGACAATGAACGCAGTTGGACCCATAAATCACTTACGTTTGCAAAATAATTTTCTGTGCTATATATTGACTCCATTTATCATAGATAATAATTACTTCTTAAATTTGACAAGTAAGTATTTAAAAAAAAATACTATTGCACGCTTCCAATAGTCGCAGTGTAGTTTGGTCGGGTATATATAACAGAGTTAGCGAACTTTTGAATCACAACCAGGAAGGGGTTTTAAGTAAAGTAAATAAGAATATTTTGTAACTATTCAATAAATATACAACGAGCTTTTTTTGCCAGAAAAACTTTTCATGGCTTTGTCATGATATAAATCATGTTATAAAATTCCCATTTTTTTAAGATAATATTTCATTTTCATGGCCAAGAATACTACTTTTTACGAGATGATCTAGCTTTTCATTGTACAAAATTAGACACAGCGATGATTGCTAGACGTTGAATACATGATGAAATGTGAGCAAAAAATGTTAAATGTTCAATTTGTTTGAGAGTCAGTAAATCGATCAATAATTTTCGGAACTCTCGCGTAAAAAGGTTCACTATTGCTGATACATAACATAGGGCTTGCAAGCGTTTCTAGTTTACTCGTCTGTCATGTAAAACCAAAATTCGGCCAAACAAAACTTCGATAAGGCCGGCACTGACATACGGGTCAGAAACGTGGAAGTTGAACAAAGTTAACTGTCAGAAACTTTTACTATTGGAAATATTCTCAGAAAATTCTTAGATTAGGGTTTCCACTTGTCCCAATCCGTCAATACATGTCACGGTTTTTGACAGTGGAATTAAGACTGCCAAGATAACAGAAAATTTAAATTTCTCAATTTAAATATAGTGTTTCTATTGATTAATTAATAAAACTTTCTGTTTCTTTCTTTACAGTGCTACCTTAACCATGGGATAAATTAAATGTACCAAATCACATTCATTGCTTGAGTTTTTTAAATGTTTATGTTTTTTTATAGATTTCCAAGTTTCTCCCATTTACAAGCAAATGTCAAAAAAGCACAACCCAAATTGCTTTTATTTATGTGAAAATTGTCATGAAAATTTATAAAAAATCGTAATAGAAAGCAATCAAATTTCATTAAAATAATAAGTAAATCAACTCAAAAAAAACTAACACCGAAACATACAAAGTTTTCACAGTATCATAAGAGTTAAGTGAATTGATTGAGTCTCAAAAAAACTGTGGCAACCCTATAATTTATCCAATTCGTAAGACACATACTTGGAGGCATCTTTTGATCCTCGAACTGTATTATTTATATGGTGAGTCAAACTTTCTTAAATAAACCATAGTTTGGGGCTCTCGGTAATTTAGTATAATCATATATATTTGTCACCGTTTGAAGGCTCTACAATGTTAAATCCTTAAAGAATTCGATAAGAGAATATACTCAATATGATTAAACTTTTGATGAATTGATTTTCTACACATTCAAATGGAGATCGTTTCATTTTATTAGTGCTCGTAAATGCGAATATAACCTATTTTTTCACTGGCTATTTTCGTCTATGATCACATCTATTTTCATATCATACTATGCTTAGGTTTTTTCTCAGAATGTTACAAGAAATTCCTAATATTGACAGAACGTATGATACAAAGCTCATTTGATAATGTCTCGATATGAAAAAAAGGCTTCAGTTTTTTTAAGAATATTACAACTAAATGGTCTTGTACAAAAAGATTTCTTTGTTGCATCGAAGGTAACACAATAATTCTTTAAAACTTCTAAGGTCATGTGAAAGGCAAGTTAATTTTCAAAGTAATCTTTTTGTCTATAAGGTCTTTCAATAGCGACGCTTAAAATTAGTAAGGTTATAACAGCCATTTTGTTAAAGTGGCATCCGTTAATTGCTTGATAGAGTAACACAAATTACTATGGAAAGTAATAGTGTTGGACAACGTATGTAAATCATCAAAATTGGATAGAAATTCTGCACGAACGATTTGAGGGCATGGAGTTCTCCGCTAAAATTGTGCTATCTAACGCATTTAAACTTCTTTCTATAGAACCATCTAAATTTTAGGAACTTTGTTAATAAGCCTCAAACAATTGGCATCCTCAAGGTCAACATAACAAACGCCATCTAACAAATTTTCTCATATTTATGCGACAGTCATTGTAAATTAAACCTCCCGAATACATGACACTACACAAAATCACGGCAAACATTTGATCGACGTTATATTTCATACTTAACGCCATAAAATGTACTTTCAAATAAAAAAAAACGAGAAGATATGCTACTTACAACTTGTTTTATTTAAATTTTAACGAATTTCGAGCATCTTGAACTTGGTCCGTGATATTTGATCCGGCCAGTACCATCGATGTTCGGACGTTCGGGCCTAGGACAAGATAAAGTATGAATTAATTTTTCAGAAAAATATTTCGGACACCGATGAATTCTAGTGAGTGACTATCTGGTAATCAATCAAAAACAATAATTAAAAATTAATTTCAAAAAAACATATAGTAATTAGTATTTTATCAAATTATTTGATATCTTTTGACCAGGACCGGTTTTGCTCATCGCGAGAATTATCAACTTATGTAAACATATTGTGGAAATAAGCACTAAAAATGTGTTTTTATTATTTAAATATCATACCTTTCCACCAATAAGTGACGGTTAACACATTAAAAGTTATTTTTGTTAAGTTAGTCTATTTTTGGGGTGAAATTAATGAATTTGGGATGAGAAAATATTTTTGAATAATATTTGAGTGTTTGTAATTTTTTTTTACGGTCTATGTTCAAGGTTTAGGATTCAGAGAAGTACTTGTCAAATAGAACGTATTAAATATGGTAAAATTGCGAGAATATTGTTTTATCGAAAATGCTTTATCAATTCCAAATATGAAAATTAACTCTTTTGTGGGTTGAAACACATAAAATAAATACCACTGATTTTTCTACTGTTATGAAGAAAAGCTTGTCCCGTGAGTGAGTGAGGTTCAAAATACATATACTTTTTTTTATTTATCCAATTTTTGACTCGTTCGTTCGTTTCATTTTCAAAGGTCAGATATGATTAATATATTCATGTAATTACATAAAATTTTACGCTAATATTTCATGAAATCGTTTACATAAACGGCATTAAAATATAATTTATCGTTCAGTACACATGTTTATATTCCTAATAATGTTTTTCAAAATAAACGAAAGTTTTATTATTTCTAACTTTTCATATTTTTGCGAAAGCTCACTTATTAATGGAGGAGGTAAAATATCCGAACACCTTTTTTCACGTGAAAAAATAAAGTTGGAGAATAAATATTATCGTAAAGCGTGATTTTATGATGGAAGTAAAAACAGAGAGAATTATTTAAGGCGTGCTTCTGTAAACACAAAGTTTATATTGTGTACACAAGTTTATGGGTAAATAAACGTGATATATTTTTTCAACATACTTTGGAAAATCTTTTTTTAACTGAAAAAGCATACTGAAATTTTATCGTTTATCGAAGCAAAAAATGAGAGAATAATTGATAAGAAAATATTTCTTGAAATAACCAGCCGGACTTAAAACTGATTTGTGAAAATTTCATAAATATGTCATATAAAAATATTAATAAACATAACACGGTGAAAAAAAATAGTAATGTATTTTATTTCTACAAAATAGTTTTGACAATGGCGTGAGCCGAAATAGCTATCAACTACATTTTTAAAAATAATTTAGTAGAACTAAAATACATTGCTATTTTTTTTCTCCGTGTTATAATGGAGTTCTACCAAGTGATTGCCACTTCAATCAATAAATAAACATTTTTACTAAATCAGAATTACAACAGA
This sequence comes from Himalopsyche japonica, assembly GCA_028555115.1. Taxonomy (NCBI): domain Eukaryota; kingdom Metazoa; phylum Arthropoda; class Insecta; order Trichoptera; family Rhyacophilidae; genus Himalopsyche; species Himalopsyche japonica. Next base: position 3,253,677 of record JAHFWJ010000143.1, read on the forward strand.
ATAATAAAAAAAACCTTTATAGTATGAATTTTACTATTCATAATTTAAACTTTAAAGTAATTACCTTTAACGCACATTGAAAAGAAAACATTTTCATAATTCGACTTCTATTACACAATACATAAGCAATTTTAACTAATTCTGTTAGTAAACTTGAGTGCATTCGTGAACTAAAATGCTTAAAAATTTTAATTTTTTAAAAATAAAATTGGAGTTTATGAGACACTTTAATAATTAACACATGTTTACAGCTCTGGTTATAAAATAATAATCAATTTAACACAGAAAAAAAATATTTCACTGAACCATCAACTTCATAGAAAATATCACATTAGTGAAACTAGTACATTTTAAAACCTCACGTATATTTTGTTAACAAAACCTTTTATAGCTTTCGTACTGGATGATTTTATTCGTGCGATTTTTGAAGAGTTAAAATTTGATTTTCATATTACAAAATTTACCATACGTCTGCTGAAACCATTCAATCAAAAATGCAAATGTAATCTGACCATGTCACTAACGCAGTCGCAGTATATTTTTTTTTAATATAATTTGAATATTTTTAGTTTTATTATTGTTTCAGGTTGAAAAATTCAGAATGATTGAGTGACAAGTGATGATCAGTAATTTTTATACAAATCATATATAAATATATTCTCCATAACTAAAACTAATTAAATGTAAAACTTTACCATTTATATCTGCTTTCGATGTTTTGTACTATATTAAGTGTATTGTCTCTGGGTTTTACTGTAGATTTTACCAAGTATAGTGTATCTTAATAGTAGTTCATTTATTGAATTTATTAATATTTACTTGGAAAAACTCCATTATAACACGGTGAAAAAGTTATGATGATGATGATTCAGAATTGCTATCAACTATATATAATACCTTATAATTTGTAGTACTAAAAAACATTGCAATTTTTTCACCGTCGTATTTCAATTAACAAAGTGCATTTCCACAAATAAGATTTGCCTATGAACATCTTTTGATATATTCTATTGCCACCATTATTTCGATTATAGATTTTTAATAAGTATATATAAAAATGTGTATCATAGCAACACCAATTTAAACTTAGATTATTCATTTTTATTATAATATATTTTTTTATCAGTAGCTCTTTTAAAATTACATCTTTATAATATACATAAATAAAAGGCTGTTAGCCAAGTAAAAAAAATACCGAAAAAAACAATTATTCTAAACACAAAAATATCAAATGAAAATCTACTTAATAATTCATTTAAGTGTGTATCAACTCGTATTATGTTATTGGGAAAATTTTAATGTCTAAAGTGTATTTTTTCAATCAAATCTATTTTGAATATGTTTGTGAAAATACAAATAAATATTTTTTTAAGTTTTCAAGAAACATAATGGAATAAGTCTCCATTTAAAATGTATGTTTTTACGACGCAGAAAAAAGTTAAATTTATTTGATTTCAAGGAAAACGCCATATCTATATAAACTGGTTTTGATGATAAAATGAAATGTTACGGGGAATCATAAATATTAATAAGCATCAAATCGCTTTGAAGAAGTTTTATATTTCCACTAGCTCAAAAAAAAGAATCCGCGACTTTATGGAATCGCCTCGTCGGGAGCCTCTCGCCTTCCGATTGGATAAGTCAGACTTGAGGCGAGGCCGGAGCCAATTAGATACGATAAGCTTAGGTTATGTTTTTCTTACCGAAATTTGACAGCATATGTGTTTTTATATATTGGAGTGCTTTTGGATACACAATGTTTTTTGTTTTTCTATCTGGTGCGTACACAGATAAATCAGAAGGTTTTCCAACACGTGAGCAGGCCATATACAGTTGTCCATGTGAGAAGCATGGATTTTCTAAATTTAGTCCACACACTTGTAACGACTGTTCTTGTGCCTAATTGATGGTCATTGCAAAGGCGATTCGCACTGGAAACTACAGACGTTTAAATTTAAATGGCATATCTGTCGGAATCATTAGGATGCGTGGCAACATTACATCTTCTGCTTTGAATTTTCCATTTAAAATTGTAGCTTCAATAATTCATCATTTTTCTTACTGAAAGCCTGGTACCGTTGCAAAGTCGTGAGGAATTTATGTTTCGGAGAAGAATGATAGGGACGCCAATTTTCAATGCTAAAACATGCGGCGGCATGCCTGACAAATCAAGTGAATTCAAGAATTCTGTTGGATAATTGACGGCTTCGTCTTGATCCGTTACAGTATCGATGGACTTATACGTTATCGCTTCTCCTGGTATTTAATTTAGAATGCTGAAATTGATTGCATTGATATCTTTGTTTTTGGCTGCTAATATAGCATGTGCACTGAGCCATTGATGACTTTTATGACTGTGTGCAATATTTGGAAAAACTTTGTGAATCAATTCGTCTATGGTTGCGGTTATTTTAAAGAAATTCGCTGGCAATGTGATCCATTGTGTGGATTCCTCTATTGCCATTTTCCCATTTCCTATATCCTATAATTGTTTTGCGAAACGTTCCATGGATGCATCATGTTGTAGTTGTACACGCATATTGGTCTTCAAAGTGAATCTATGTACGTATCGCCACGGATGATTTGAGACATGCATTAAGTTCATCGGCCACTGTTGAGCGTGATATAACAGGTAGAGTTTGTCGAAAATCACCAGACAATAAAATGAGTGCACCACCGAAAAGTTGCTCATTTCCTCCCAAATCTTTTAGTGTGCAATGAAGTGCTTCTGATGATTTTTTGTATGCCAAAGTACATTCATCGCATACAATGATTTTACATGATGTAAGTAGTTTGCCCGTTTTAGATTTTTTTTGATATTGCATGTTGGTTTCGCAATTATTTACATATTCAATGGCAGTTTCAGTGCTGAATGCGCTGTTCGGCCCTTTCCAAAAGAGTTGCTGCAATTCCAGACGATGCGATTGCTAGTGCAATGTTTTTTCGTGATCGTGTGACTGCCAAAATGAGTAAAATGAGAAAGGTTTTACCTGTGCCTCCGGGTGCATCTATGAAATAAAATCTCCACTTTGACTTGTAATTGCATCCTGTGTGTGGATTTTGAATTGTTTCACGCAAACTTTGTTAAATATCTTCACTCATGTAGCCTTTGTATTTTTCCAAAGACCTTTTGGATTCGATGGAAAGCAAATTGTTAATATTACTGCAAATAACGCATGTATTTGTTGTGGGTCAGTAGTATTCGATGAATCAGCGGGTGAAGTGTCCCAATGTGCATCGTTTTCTAGAAAATTTAATTCGAGGCAAGCTTCACGATAAATGAAACATATTCGACCGTTTACTGTTCTCAATTCTTCCGGTCGGTCCACGTATGTTGATTAACAGTAATCGCAAGTAAACGCATCCTGCATTATTTGGTTGAACAGTGTACAGACGGCCTAATGCGTCGGTTGAATGTACATTATAATGTCCTTCAACTGCTTTACCTTGTTTGCGACGTTGAATTTTTTTCTGATGCATTCCATCTGTAGAATGTTGGCACTTCAGAGTAAGGTAGCGTCTTTGCAAACATATCATCCCTACACAATAAGAAAAATGCAGTTAACGTTGTTGGCTGTGGTGACAATGCATGCACTACACGTGCATTTTCTGTTGTGAAGTACTCTCGCTGTCCATTTTCAAGATGAACTGCCAAATGAGTAACTGGTGGATGCCGTTCATGAATTGGAAATGATAAAATGCGCCATATTGTTTCATTGCTACTAATGTAGCGTCCCAGTTGATATTGGTTGATTTCATCGATAGATGCAGTTGAATTTCCCACTCCAAAAACTGCTATATCGCTTCCTTTGTTGAAATATTTACAAATGTATTTGATGGATTTCACTAAATTACAATACTCGATGTTGATGTGTGCTTTGTACGTTTTCGAGAGTAGCTGTGAATACGGTACAATCCAACGATTATCAGCTTCAACCTCATTGCCATTTTCTTTCGTGCTTGAGTTGTACTCTGACCTATTCCTTTTCGTTTGGGTGGCATAATTGATTTCACAGTGAATGTTACGTTTTGAAATTCACTTTTGAAAAATAAAAAAAAATAATTGATATATTGAATAAATTCTTTCTTTATCACACACGACTTATACATAATATTTATTTCCATTCGTTCTGTCATGCGACATAAAACTAAAACAAAAAAGTCGGTAAAAAATAGAACATTGAAATACTTTTTCGAAAATCGAACTTTGTTTCAAAATATTCAGTACCTTACGTAAGTACCTACAGGTGAGTGAATGTGACAGATTTGCGTCGTTCTTGTTTTCGGCGTTGCTATGGATACAATGTGTCATAAATGGTCATTCTGTATTACAATAGTATTTTATGAAAACATGTTTTTTGTAAATATTCAATTAATTTTTGTAATCAAATAAAATTCTGAGTATCATATCTTTTGCTCGGTAATCTAAGCAATAATTCGACAAAGTTTTATCGCAATTGGATTAATGGTTTAGGAGTTAATAAAGGACAGACTGACAGATAGACATTCATTTATATATATATATATATATATAGATTATATTTTCCACTTATGAATATACAGGACGGAAAGCATTTTCGTGTTTGATACGTATCAATTTATTTCATGAAAACGTTTAAATGGCATAGCAACTCATTAATAATTATAAATGTGACATTGTTTCATACATTTATGACGTTGTAAAGCGAAGATCGAAGCGATAAATATTATAAAAAATACGTTTTTATAATGATTCACATATTTTTTTATCCGAAATAAACATTGTTGTAAAAAAGATTTTTATCAAGTGGAAAATATCCGGTAGTACATATACAGAATTGGTTGACATTTATAAAAACAAAAACTACTTAAATCAATTTTTGTAACATTTAAAAAAAAATGTTGTTTTCTTTTACTGTTTCTCAAACTTTTTCATAGATTCTTATCAATTGAGTAGATTTATTAATGTATTCACCATTTTCTATGCAAATAATAAAATCCCACCTAGAAACATGGCTTTGAATAAATTAGTTGTACTTATGTATATGAGATAAAATCTTTGTTAATATTTATGTTTAACGTAACGTTTGAAGCTTTACAAGTGTTGGCTCCGTAGTCAAGTGATAACGATGACATTATTTCGCCCTTCACGATAGTATAGGCACACTTTTCCTTCATGATATTTTCATCGCATTTTTATTTTTATTTATTGATTTATGACAAATGTTACTCTATAAGTCTTTCTCGTACTACGAAGTTACGTATTCAATATATCATATAATCGTCAATATATTCAACTTCATATTTTAAATCGACATTTTTATATAGTTAAAATTCTACGGTTAAGTATTTGATTTCAAAATTATCCATTTATGTATTATTTCAATTCTTTTCAATTTGGATGAGACGTATAAATAAAGCTTAGAAAGAGCTTTTTTAACACGTTGAGAAAATAGCGATGTATATCGGTTTTACAAAATTCATGTTAGATTGCTATTTTTATTTTGTTATTTTTTTTAGTTCTTAAGTTGACTGAAGGTGCTTGATGGAATTTCAATATCGAATTTGAATTGTTAAAGCTTTGAACGATTCAACACGACCTGGGTTTCGCTTTTTGGCATTTTCAGGCACTCTATCACACGGATGCAACAGAACTGACTATAAACAGGAGTTCATTTTTTTGTCATTTTCAAAAAGATAAATATTATTAAAGACATGCATTTATAACGTTTGAATAATCTTACTAGGTGTTTAATATTGAATGAATATATATTTTCCCATTGGCCTTGGAATCAAGTTCAATAAACTAATACGCGTTTCAGTCCAGATTAAGACAAATTTCTGATGATTCCCGGACAAGAAATTGAAAAAATCGACAGCTTCAAGTAACTAGAAATATGCATTGATATAAAAAGCTCGTGGCCCGTTTAAGACTAGCTATAGCAAATTTCAACGCAACACAAAAAACCAAGAGACACGATTGAAATCAGTCAAAACCAAGTGCCACCTGTTTGCCGCATTTATTTTGACAGTAATTTTTTGGTTGTGAATCATGACACGTTATAAGCACGGGGTAACTATATGAGATGCTACTAGACCGGCGAAAGACAGAAAACTTTAGAGATACCGTTTGGTAGCCGTATAAGCTCCGAATGAGTAGTTAATATGGGTTAAATATCTATTTATATATTATAATATTTATATGCAGGAATTTATTATATTATTCATTGAATCCATGTTTAAGCTCAGTAGTATGGACTTAATTGTGATTTAATTAATTCATCATATATTCATTCATAATCACATAAGGCACAATCCACAAGCGATTGGACTCTCTTTTGAGATATAAACATGTGTAATTGAACGACTAATTGAATTATTTCAATTAGCCTTTGAACATATCTTCAAAGACGATACGATATGAGAATATGCTGTGCTAACCCCTGCAGATAAATGATATGGAATGTGCTAATTGAAATGAGAAGAACTCAATTCTCAATAGAGGTACCAATTAGGATAACTAAGAATAATATCAGTCAGTCGTATTGATTAGATGGAAACTTTTTTTCGATTAAATAATTTTATTACAACATCAATAGTTATTCATTGGCATATATTCCACATCACAACAAACAGTAAACGTTGTAGATTCATTTTTACTTTAATAATGTGTAGTTTGTGGCAGCGTGATAATAAATTTATCAGTGAACTTTTGAACATTTTTTCTGCTGTTCATTGAGACCATAGGTGCCCATTAACGTTAATATGCACTCAATTTCAAGATCAGTTGATGATGCTCATAGGCAAAACTGGAATGTAATATAATTCTTAATCGATTATGTGATAAACGAAACTGGTCGTGATGATTTTATTGAATATTTTTTTTTCATTTAAATTTTATGTGCGGTACTTTCTGACATACGTAATGATTTTTTTTCAAAACCTTAATTTTTATAATATACTTACTGTTGTCTCTTCTTCAAAAAATATATACTTTTTTGACTTATTTAACTATTTAATATTCAATCAAAGTGTCAAAAATAACGTTATATTGTTGACAATATCTATCAAGCACATCCATCTTTGACAACATATATTTTAAAGTTACTTTTAAAATGTTTACTGCCACTGAAGATAGGTATTATTAAAAAGAATAAACCATAATTGTTAAAACTGTTTTTATAATTTTATATTATCCAGATTAGGACCGTTTTCATTCGTCGCGAGTATTATCAACTCAGAATTTAATACAAATTTAATCAATACTGTCTATATTTAAAAAAAACTTCAGTCTAATAATTTCTTGTGACTGTACTGCCTAGTGACACTATAAATAATTGTATTCACAATGATTACTAAATTGTTAAAGTGTTCGTTCAATCATCATGATTTTTAAGCCCAGTGTAGGTTTGTTTGATACGGTGAAACCCCCTTTTTACGTCTACTTAATTAACATTTTCCCGCTATTTGCGTTAATTTTTAACAATCTCATTATATTTCAATACTTTATGTACCCGTTTTTATGTTTTTATTTCCCGTAATTTACGTTTTCTTTTCTTCTTCAATTTATTGACGTATTTAATAAAACGCACAACTATTTAAAATGTTTGGAATGCTTATTATTAAACAGAATTATGTTCACATTTATAGATATGTACATCTGCTGCAAGATGGGACAGAAAATACTATCGAGGATAGTTACTTTACTAGCATTCAAAACAAACAAGATCGTACTTTCTTATCGATTTATAATATCGAAAAAGTTCATTAATTTTTAATAATTCCATTAAAAACATTCAAAAGGGACTTCACTAGAGTATAGAAACTGTTAGAATATATAAAGGGTAGTTCATAAGTGGTTTATTATAAATAAACAAAAATACCCCCGCCACAAATAATTAATAAATCCTCACGCGCACTAAAATCCGACATATTAAATCCACCCTGTTCTAGAGGATCCGCTAAAATAAATTTTACATAACATTGAATATTCACCAAAACAATCATGATATCTATTTTACAAACACGTAAATTTTAATCCCCATTCGTCCATGATTAAACTTTAGGGGTTGAATTTTGATGTTAAATTTTGGTAATAAAACGTGACACATTTGAATTGTTCCGCTAATGAGTGAGTCAGAAACGAGCTGTAATTAATTGTACAAATGATATTCAATCTATTTATTTGCAAAGGGATGGCAGAAGAAAGGTATTGTCAAGAAATGTCGTTTTATAAAATTACTTCTTTTACCACACACTTCGTCGCTGGTAGTGACTTCAACGTCACTTTATTTAATTTAAATCATTTTTAATTTTCACTGATTTCAAATTTAAATTTACTCCGACACATTGCTAAATAACCTGTGAATGATTGCACTTATTTTTGCTTCACAATAATTCATAAGATAAGCATACAATTTTATTTATTTAAATAATAGATTTCCCACATCGTTCTGCTATCTACTACTTCAAACAAATGCAATACAAATTTTAATTTATTGATTGAATTGGCATTCACTTGGTAGAACTCCATTATAACACGGTGAAAAAATAGCAATGTATTTTAGTTCTACAATATTTTGTAGAACTAAAATACATTGCTATTTTTTCACTGTGTTCAAATTTTAATTGTCAAATCTTTCTACGATTCCACATGTTTTTGTCGTCTTTACTATTTTCAAACATATATAACACAGACGCAATATTTCATAAAACACCTCTAATAAAATCGTAAATTATATGAAAAGACAGTTATTTACAACAACTTAAATTTAATATTAAAATTATATCAAACACCTTTGATCAATATATTGAAATAAATACAAAACACTTAGAGGTATTTACTGTCATTCCTTCGTGCAAAGGATTTATATTTGTAAAATTAAATCAGAATGCCTAATAATGTATTCAAAATTTAATATTTTTTAGATCATGGCCGATTTTTCTCATCACGAGCATATATACATAAAATATTGAAACAATGGTAATTAAATTAATTAAAAGTTATTAATTTCCAGCAAATAATGACCGGTAGTTCAAAAACTATGAAAATAATTTACATGCCTAAAATATATGTGGATGAAGTTAAATTTAATATATTGTTTTATTTATACAATTTATATTTCAGAATGTTATTAATTCGCGTAAATAAAGTTCATTAATCACGTAAGCTATTTAAATTTAAGATTATCAGAGCCGAAAAAAGCTTGGTTTTTAGGGCACTCTGGGTAGTTAAGCTGTTGATTTAAATCCACTTTGCAATCGGAAGCTCGCGGGCTCATATCCAACTAGGTAAAAGCCTATATTATGGTAATTCTTTCAACTTAATCTAACATACTTGAGGATCAAGTTGTTTATTCCTGGCATATTTGGATATATCTTTTGGAAAGAATTTTATTTTACATTATTTATTTATTGATTGAATTGGCATTTACTTGGTAGAGCTTTATTATAACACGGTGAAAAAATAGCAATGTATTTTAGTTCTACGAAATTTATTAGGCATATATTATAGTGATAGCTATTTCGAATAACGCTCTCAGACAAAATAACTATCAACTTTATTATATGTATAAAAATGAATGTCTGTTTGTTTTTTCGTTCTGTATGCGTTCCTACACTGTTAATCCGATTGCGATCAAATTTTTGTGGGTTATTGTGCACATACTTGCAATGGTTACTAAATTAGTGAAACTTTTATATCAGTACCGATTCCGCTTATCCTGAGAACTGTCAACACTAGACTATGCGGTTATGCTTCTCACGTTTATAGCTTTATGTGGTCTGCTCACGTGTTGTAAAACCTTCTGATTTATTTCTATACGCAGCATACAGATAAACAAAAAATATTGTGTATCCAAAAACAGTTTGATGAACAGAATAAGAATACTTTCTTTCTTTGAATAGCATTGCAACGCATACTCGCTAGTACCTTATAAATTTTGTAAAGTAAAACACACCGCTATATTTTCATCGTTTTATTATTTATTTTCATTACGGGCTTGCAAATATATTTCTTGCAGTGTTGTACAAGAAGATAATATTTTTTTGTTGGCTCTCCTATAAAGAAACACTTTTTAAATGTGTCGTTAAAGATTTAGTTATTGAATTGTATCGTCCTAAGGCGAGAGGTGTATTCAATTAAATTCAAAGTTAACCGGCTCTATGCCATAAGCACCCTAACACGTTATATAATCCCGTGCAATGCACACCAGCCATATAAAATAAGTGGGTATAAACGTTGTATTTTAACACTTAACCGCTACAACTTCTATGTCGAACCTGACTCGACATTTGACGGCACATTTTAAAAATGAAATTACGATTATTTACAACCTTTTTTTTCTTTCAAAAACCATTTAATGATGTTGTACAGAGTTTATTTTGTCCGATTACAACATTAGTTATAATAAAACATTAAAATTATAATGGCAATAAACCAATCAAAGCGGCAATATCTAAGTGCGAATGCCGACCGTAAACAAACAATCTTTACACGTGCAGCTGTTTCCATTATCCTAGATCCATAAAGGATACCCAGTCTGCAGTTGTATCGCATCTGTGTTTCCAAAAATATATACTAGTAGTAACACTGATAAATTACAAAATAATAAGTATTTTGAGCTATTTTTTGTATAATGTAAGTCAGATGTGATAAAAAAAACATACGTAAAAGCAATATTGTGTGATGTCAGAATGACAAGTAGCTGGTCTCTGAGTGGTGCAACGCTTTTTTGTTTTTTTTACGGAGTGCAAAGGGTAAATACCTAGCCATGATCTTGACCGTTTTAAGTAACCTAACATTTTAAGCTCACGGACACGAAATATTGTTACGAATTATCGACCAAAAAAGATGTATTAATTATTTAAATTGTTACAACTTTGTACGATTTCACAGGTTTTATCACTAACGACCCGGGTTTCACCCTTAGGGATCAAATTGGTTATCCAGCTGATAGTTGATTATTGTTTGTTGTAAAACCGTTTCAATAAGTTCTCATTAACAAGATTAATCGTTAATGGAAATTATCACAGGCAATTGTGTTAATTATTACTAAATTTGTTTTAGCTGCCATTTATTCCTTGCCTTGGGGTCTGTGTTTTCCTGTTATGAATACCTTTGGTATATAGACGATGCAAACTGTTTATTGTACGTCAGCCCTGTTGGATCCGTGTGATAGAACGCCTGAAGATGCCGAAAGGTGAAACCTGGGTCATCAGTGATAAAATATGTGGAATCGTACAAAATTGTAACAATTCAAATTTGATATTGAAATTCCATCAAGCACCTTCAGTCGATATCATAAAATTAATTAAATATGTTTTGGTTTTTTACAAAGTTTGCCAACTCTCCCGGTCGCGCCGTGTGAACATCTCCCAGCATCTAGCAGCTTAATTTAAAATAGGAAAGTATATTTTTTTAAAATTATCACAGAAATAGAAACTATGTGTTTATATTTCGGTTTGGGGAACGCAATAATTAATTATACTAACGAAAAACTTTTTGGAGACGCGCCTTTATTTTCTCTAATCGCGCTGGTAAATTGTTGATAAATATTGAAACAGAGCTGTCTAGCATTGATGTGTCCATGTTGCTACCTCTAAAGTGGTTTTCGCTGTATGCTAAATTTATAATTATTGTACAAGGGCGTGTTACAATTTAAGTATACAAATACAGATCCGGTAGATAACCAATATTACAAATGACACTGCGTATTACTTCATGCAACATGGTCTTCAAATGGAATAATTGTGTTGACATGTATTTCACGCAAAACATTCCACGTGATACAATAGTAATTAATTCACATTTGTACATCCCACGGGTGTGCTAGTGCTAATCCTTGTACCAGAGGTTGGGGAAAATGTGTTATTTTGCCGAATGGGGAACCGCAGATTGTTGCGTAATTTTGTATTTTAATGTTTCATTATATCAGCGGTTCTTAACCAAAGTACTGCGGAGCACTGATGGACCGCAAAAATATGATGTGTTAAAAAACCAGCCCCAGTGAAAATCGCAAAATTATGACGACAAAACTATTCATACAATTTGTTGAGTTATAAATGATCATACAAAACTAAAATTTCAATAACTGAGAAAATAAATGAAAATATAGTGCATTTCCAACATTTAATGAAAATTAGCACATTAACAGTCAAATAAATATTACATAAACGTCGAATTTTTGTTCATTTTCAGCCCTCAAATTATTCAACGACTATTCGATGGATTTCTAAAGAGGCAACAATGATGAACTAAGATAATATAAAATCAATTGTGATAATTAGAGTCTGCATCACGTGTTTCGCTTCTATGACGTGAATCTTCGGGCAAGTATATAAATCTACGTTTAATTAAAAGAAAAGACTCCAAAATATCCTACCTGATATTTCTGAAATCTGCAAAATTGAATAATTTATCAGATCAAATATTTTTTTCGTTTGTATGAACAAATATGAAAAAATATTACATTTCGTTAACTGTTTAATTTGTCATTTTTTTTTGTGACTTTCATGATTTTTCCATATGATCGATCGCCATGCACCATGACTTCGAAAAGGCTAACAACAACTACTTTAGGCAAAACATTCCCACCTTCGTGCTCGAGTTCGTGTTGCAAGGATCAACTTCGTTGTCTTCCGTGGTAGATTTCACGGGTTCAACAACGTCGATTTATCGATTCTGTTCAAAGGAGTATTTTAGATGTCTGCAAAATGCTGTATGAAGCGTGGCGGGAGCAGTTATTTAAGCATTATTCCTGTTTGAGCCCAATCCCTTATCTTTGTAAAAAAAGATTGATTGAGCAACTGAGCAATAATCAGTTCTAGTAGAAAGCTTCTGACACCTCCATTAGGGGGCATATACTCCAATTCGGGACCTGATTTGAATTAAATATATATTTTCAATACTATACTAAAAATTTTAATGCTAATATTACTTTTTTTATACACTTATGAAATAATATCATAGTTTTTCTATGTACATGTCGTTAGACAATAAAACCTTCTGTCTAAAATCACATTGTCTTTGAAATTAATAAATGAAGTATTTAAAAATGGGCTAAAAGTTTAATAAGAGGAATATTAGTGCAAAGAACCAAAAGGAACTTAAAAAGCTTATTAATATGATTTAAGAAAATTATGCCCGCTATATAAAACTTTAAAACCATTCAAGACAGATTTTTCTTTCATCTCAGTATTTTCAAATTGCAATATCTAAAAATAACGTTTATAAGAAAGTTGGTTTATCATGAACATGACCCATAAAGGAAACAAAAAATAAAGGGTTTTATATGTCATGCATTGCTCAAAGCGATGTATTAAAAACTTATGAAGGTTTTACGTCATTCTCTATTTTAAATTATAAAAACAGATATTACTAATTCCAAACTATATTTTGTATAGATCAGTGACATTTAACACTTTAAAAGTGATCATTTCCTCTAATGTGGCCGAAAATTTCGTTGTTCTTTGACATAATAAACCGAGAAAAAGTCTTATATCTTGATACTTAGTTTAATAGAAAAGAGAAATACATCTAACCACATATTTCTTTCGACTCATTCGAGGCCAAAATGAGAATTCTGCCATCCTTAAAATTATAAAATTGTATGTTCCGGATACTTTTTAAAGAAATCGTGGACGTGAATTGTTTGTTTTTCCAAAGTATAGAACCAATCTGCCGATGGTAAGAGCATTAACAATGTTCAATAATATTGCTTCGGATGTCGACATATTCCATGTGGACGAAAATGACCTCACTATTTTTGAACGATTACTATTTTTTTAATGTATTAGAGTAGATTTTTCATGAGCTTGCTTGGTTGACTTTCTTGCTATCATTATTTTTTGTTGTTTGTTTCTTTAATTTCCAACACTAAATGTTTGAATATTTTGACGTTGCAAAAGCAGTGAACTTGTTATTTGTATTTTTTGTAACGTATTTATATTAATTAATAAATAAATACTATTTATATTTGTAACATAACCTCTTCATTTGGAATTTTAATTTTATAGCACTCATTGCCCGTTCGAGGATTTTTTATATGGACAGTGAAACAAAAATATTTCCAGTTTTAACGCTAAATTCAGCGATAGGTTCAAATAGTATCGCTTAAACTCTGCTTTATATCAGCTGCCAACCATATTTTACAGCGTCCGCGTTTACAAAACAGCAGTTCTATCCAACTGCTAACTCAGGTTTATTGCGAATAGAGGTGTTGATAAATCTGCAATTCGCTGTGTCGCGCTGCAGACATGCAACACTGAATTGTACAATACATTAATTTCATCGGTTCAGTTTTATTTAAAACGCCCTGTACACATGTATCTGAAATAATGAAAACTTAATGACTTTTGAATAAATATCAATTTAAAAAAAATTGAATGGATTTATATCAGAGCTATGGAATAATTTTAATGCTTTACAAAATATCTCGCTTTTGAAACATCCATTCTAAAAAAGGTTCGACCCTTTTTCTTTATACAGTTGTAAGAAAGTTTCATAAACTCTTTTTAAATAATTAAGTACAATGTATAGTATTTTTTCAATTATATATTATTAACATAATGACTTTATTACTGAGAAGTCTTATTCTATTTTATTTGTAAACTATTTTACTTGATTCAGATAAATTATATATTGTGTTGATTATATCGACAGCTCACAAACCTTTAGTTTTGAATACATGCTAATTGTTAAATTAAAGTTTTGTAAGAATAGCCTTATTTGTAATTTGTATTGTTATCATATAATTTGTAATAATTTATGATATTGACTGAAGGTGCTTGATGGAATTGCAATATAAACGTGATTTGTTCAAACTTTGTACGATTCAAAAAAAATTGTCACTAACAGTTTCACCTTTCGGCATCTTCAGACATTGTAACACAAAGATGCAACAGGACTGACAGAATTACTGTGAAAATGTCAAAAGACGCAACCCGAGTCGTTAGTGACAAATCGTGTGGAATCGTACAATGTTTCAACTATTCAAATTTAAATTATTTGTCATACATGCAATGTAAGGTACATAGAATATCAAAATTAAAATATGTTATATAATAAAACTGTTTACAATTTCACGTGAAATTTATATATAAATTCCAGCAAGCTTTAATCGATATCATAAATAATTTACATTTTATTTTTTAGACGTGAGAAATGTATAAAAATAAATCAGTGAATACGTCTGTCGTTATTGAAAGTTTTCAAGAAATATTTAGAGTCCCTAATGAGTATCACAATATATGGAAGACTTAAAAATAATGATTCTCAAAACTTTTTTATTTATTACTGACCCAATCTTTTATTTTTATAAGTAGATATTTTATATATAATATATTCGAGAATATTTAGACTTCTTTTTTTATAACTGTGGTTTTTTAAAACACAATATAATTGAGGGATTCAATAGCAAATAGCGGTATTTATGTATAAAAAATAGTACCATTTTGACAATTTATTTTATGATTAGGACCGTTTCCGATCATCGCGAGCATTATCAATTAATAAAACACGAATTACAAAAAAATCTATTGATACAAAAAAATGAGTTGATAGTCAGCAAGTATACAAAACCAATGGTTCAAGAACTATGAAAAAAAATTTGATTATAAAAATTTCCCATTAATTTATCTTGCTAATGTGTCTTTCACGATTGCTCTGAACTCAAAACAGATTATTAATTTGCCTTTATCTTTTTACAAAAAATTATTGATACATTGCTAAAATTTCATTTTTTTACTAATTTACTTCAATTGAATATATATTCTAAAACATCTTGCATATTTTTTCTTAGTTATTTAATTTTTAGTTTTTTATACCTGCTAACTATCAACTACTTTTTTTTGATAATGCTTGCGATTAACGAAACCAGTCCTGGTCATAATGCTGTGGGAATATTTCTAAAAAATATCTTTCGATTTTTTAAAATATCATGCCTTTCCATCAACAAGTGACATTTAAATAATGTAAATGTGTCCATATTTTAAGTAGAAAATATGCCACTGATTGCAGTGTATAAAAACGAAAACAAATTGGTTTATCGTCATTCAATCGTTACAACTAAACATTTTTTTTAATCATTTTTTTACCAGGTTTTTCAGGTATTTTTTCATACATTTTGTTGACAATAAATATGAAATAATAAGTATTTTTTGTTTATTTTACGGAATAGAAACTCGTTCGATTTTGCTTTTAAGCTCCTCAAGTAATTTTACGAAAGTTAATCTATTATACTATTGTTATATTAACTATTATCAAATTAAAGGAATATTTTCTAAATACTTTGTGACAATTGTCAATCAATACAATCGACTTCATTCTAAAAACTTTAGTTTTAATTAAATTTCAATGTAATGTAGCTACTTTTCTAATGCTTTTAATAAAGTACTAAGTATACGATCGAATAGTAAGCTTTTACGAAAATTAAGTAATTGCAATTTAAAAATAAATATTCAATTTAATTTATTTTATAATTGAAAACTTACTTTTATTAAAAAAGTTTCCTCGTTGATTTCATATTCGTGATCTTTAATTTATTTTCAAAAACAATAAGCAATATCCTTCAGTCTTTTCAAAGGCGATCTCAAAACTTTACTTTTAATTTCTTCGCAAACTTTTCACACCCGCCAAAAAACGTCGCAAGCAAATCTTCGATCGATTTTTTAATTGTTTCCAATACTTCAATCAGGCTGATAGGTTTCAAAAAGTTTTAATTGGAGAGCTTTACGCTTTAAAGTTTTGATATAAATATCTCCACCTTAAAGGTTTATTAGAACTAACGCTAAACAACAAAACCTTTTTGGAAAGTTCGATTGAAAATTTACATGTTTAATTAAAATTCTCATACCTGTTAGAAATTAAGTTTTCTTTGGATGGTGTTGTTTGTAAATATTTACCCATCAAAGTAATTGTTTTCGCAGAACGACGCTGTTATTAAATTATACACTATGCAGTACAAACAAGATACCTAATGGCCACGCAAATAGAACGTTGAGTTTTTAGAAAATTAAATTAAAGCGAAGCTTTTATCACAAAAGAAAGAGAAGCAAAATGACTACTTCCGTTTTGAAAATAACTCAAATATTTCTATTAAGCTTTCAACTCAAGTCTTTCTTTGCATTTTTACTGAGAAGTTTTAAATAAAAGCTTAATCAAATAAGACGTTCTTATTAAAATAAGACTTGTTTGAAAATCTGTTCATTTGGGTTTTCTTTATTATTTGGTTCAAATAAAATCATCGGTTATTAAAGCTTTTCTCACTTATAGCAACACAATGATAAAACAGTTCTTACGTTTGCTCGATTTCGGAGTAGAATATTTTCTTACTTTAAGCAATATAGTTTTAGCAACTGAAATACTGAGGCAGACAAGATTCTTACAATTCTGCTCTTATTTTAATATGATGAAAGGAATTCTGTGCACTTTAACGTCAGTAAGAGAACAACAAGAATAAAAGAATATAATTGTTATTTTATTACTCCAAACATAATCTACATTTTATACCGAATAATAATTTGATTGATATCAACCTGTAAAATTCTACACTTCAAAAAAACAGAATGAAATTAATTTGCTATTTCAAATTTCAATTGTTGAAATTTTGTACATTTCCTGGTGTTTTATCACTCACGACTTGGGTTTTGCTTTTTGTAATCTTCATGAGTCTGTCATACAGATATAATATAACTGAATCACGTTAAACATGGTCTGTCCACTACATATAAGATTAATTACACAGGAAAAATATAGAACCTAAGGTCAGGAACCAAATATATGTATATATGAAATAACTTTTTGACTACTGTTTTCATTACAGTGAAAATCGATTTTGGATACAATAATTTTATACAGCATACAGCTTAATATTTTGTGATGAAATGTTTTTACAATTATCAAAAATCATTAAAATGTTATTGAGCAAGCTCGTAACTTATCTCTTATTTCTTAAGATACCTTTTAATTGTACTTTATATTGTTAGATTACAGTGTGATTAAATATCAAGTATTAAGTACGCAGTATAAAACCTTTTCTGATTGTTCCTAAATTGAGGGGCCAAATTTTTCCTAATTTATTATTTTTTATGTCGCTGATGCAAACTATAATATTTATTGATTGAATTGGCATTCACTTGGTAGAACTCCATTATTACACGGTGAAAAAATAGCAATTGTCAGAACTATCGATGGTGTGAGCCGAAATAGCTATCAACTATATTTGTTAAAAATAATTTTGTAGAACTAAAATACATTGCTATTTTTTCACCGTGTTATAATATGTATTCTGTATAAATTCTTTTACATCCGCGTAATAAAACGCACGAAAATGCTTAACGACGTAACCTGGATCTGGAAGTGACAAAACATTTAGAAATGTAAAAATTTTGACTTTCAACATCTGTATACTTCAATATGTTTTTTCAATCACGACTCGACTTGTCTTCTAAAAGAATAACTAAAAACACCAAAAGGTGAATTGAATTGTGAGCAGGGTTATGGCGTCGGAGTCTTGAAATACGAACGACTACTTTTTAGATTAAACGATTTTAAAGAATATCTCAATGAAAAATTTTACGGATAGGTTGGTTGGTCTTAAATTAAGTGCACATTAATATAAAACAACTCAAAAACGTTTATTGTGAGTGACAAAATATGTCGAAGTGTGTACACTTCTACATACGTACGAGCGTGCATGATTCAAATTTTTCATATAACTTTGGTTTACAAATTACAATGTATCGATCAAATCGTTTTGGCAGAGTTACATTATACAATTAATATCTGAATCAATTATTTTGGAATTTATTTCATACTTATTTAAATTTCATGTCCTTGTTTGCACTAAAGTTTTGATCTAGAAATATTTTTTAAATTAAATATCTTGACGTATTTACCTTCGTTACAAATTAAGTTTGATTCTTCCATAACTCGTCGGATAAATTTATAAGTTTAGTAAAGTTTTCCGAGGACCAATTTCTAATATTGACTAATACGAAACCAATAAGGTGGTACTTGTTGTCGAGTAAAACGAGATAATAGTTAGCCTTCAGAAAGTGTGAGTGTATGCGATCCTTGTGTAAAACTTTTCCCATTACGTTTGAAATGTAGGCTAACAGCTACCTGCCAGCAAAACTTTGGCATCTGTCCAAGTGGATAACCCAAATAAAATTCTGCTTATTTTCGAATATTGCTTTATAATTTTGGTAACGTACTGTGGTGAATTTTGAATGCTATTTCAACGGCTATTAAATTTAAATTAAATTCTTTGGAAAGCTTTGACGAATCATCCCTTATGACTGTATTAATTTATCATTTAAATATATATATATTATATATATATATATATATATATATATATTTATAAGTCACGTCCAAGCTAACATTTTAATAATGCAACACAATCTGCTTATAGCACAACTATTTTGATAATTTTCTACTATTCAAATTGGAGTCAGTTTCACTATATTTCACTATCCTACATTTTAAGTAAAACCGTTTCATAATACCTGTCCAGTAATTTATAATTATTTAAATGCATTTAAAGTCTGTATATATAAAGTCGTATGTCAATTTATATCTTTCTGTTATATATTTTTAAATCACTCATGTTTCCAAAATGTGTAAAGAATACACAAAACCGAAAACGCGTCTTCTTTTAGCACAGAAAGGAAAGGTTAAAAATAAAATACTATAATTTTTAATCAAAAATACAACACAGTTAATGATCCATCAAAAGGTAAGAAGTAATAATGAAATACTCATTAGCAAAAATGATGAAATGGGAAATTTAACAATCGACTAGCCTGCTAGCATTTTATATGTTTACTATTTTACTCTATTTAGATATATGAATGTTTACCTGTGAATTAAAGTATATTTTTTTATTTTCTTAGCTCTTAAGCCTTTGGTTTTTTGTACCTGATATATCGTAACAAATCGGCTAGTATTAATCAATATTTTGTATACAAATAATGCTGACGATGAGGTAAGCCGGTCCTGCTCTAAATGATATAATATTTTCAGTAATAAGTATTGTTCACTTTTAATGTGTTAACTATAAACTTTTGGTTGAGAAGTGTGATATTTTAAATAATAAAAAAATATTAGTATTTCTACAACATATTTTATGATCAGGACCGCTCATCGCGATTATAATCAAAGATTGCTTGCGGATAAAAGTTCTATATATTTGCGAGTGCAAGTAAATTTTAATAGGGTTTTTATTTTTTATCATAAATATTGACGTGTTCGTGCTATAATATTATTCAACGGTAAACCCTTATTTTACGTTTTTCAAGAAACCCTAAAAATCAAAAATCAAAAAGCTTCAAATGTATTTTTTTACTATTATATTTTATCAAAAGCCTTAAAACACTATTTCGCTTTTAATGTGTTAAATTTCACTTCCTAGTGAAAAAAAAATATGTAATATATTATTAAACAAAAAACAGTGTTGGTTAATTGATAATGATGGCGTTGACAGAACGGGTCCTGATCAGAAAATATTTTACTTAAAATGTATTTTTATTATCTAAAATACTACGCAGTACTGCTTTGTTACTTTAAATATTTGTAGTTACTTCCATTAGAGACATTTATTAAATTTCTCAATTTCAATTTCAATTCCGAATAAGAAGTTTGTTCTCAACAAACTACGGTCCTTTCTATGTGTTAAGAGCGTATTTTCCGTCAATAGATTACAGGGAGCCAATTTATCTTCCCGCCGAGGGGACAGTAGTAGTTCCAAGCGTAAATAGCCTTAAAGGTCAAATAAAAAAGTGACATCCCCACCAAATAAAGCTGTCAAATCTACGTGATATAAATTATTCCCAAGATGGTAGTTTTCCGAGGGAATAATGTAGTACCTCATCCTTCGAGGAGAGTAGACAATATTAAATGGAGTGCAATATTTACGACAATATTTTTATAAAATACTTAACTACCTCCACTCCAAATTTTACTTACATAGTCTTTTTATAGAGCTTGAACTGAAGGTTAGTCGTGAATAAATTTATAAAATCTCTCATTGGAAAATGTAAGAAAAGGTATCACAAAGGATTCTTAACGAACAAACTAAGATATGTCTATCACCATTGCTAAACCCTCGACGGGGTGCTTTTTGTTTCTGTAATAGACCATTTCTGTGCCATATGTAAACTTATTGATATAGCCGCCTTTTTAGTTTCATTTACAATTTTTAGTTGTATTGCGAGCAAGAAACAAGCTAGGTCGTTAAAACAGGAGAGAAGATGTATTGTGTACCTTTTCTACACAACTATACATAGATAAGCAAATGTTATTTTAAGCATAGTCCTGACGATGGTGTGAGCCGAAATAGTTATCAACTATATTTTAAAAAATAATTTTGTAGAACTAAAATAAATTGCTTTTTTTTCACCGTGTTGTAATGGAATTCTACCAAGTGAATGCCAATTCAATCAATAAAATGTAAGAAAACTATTACCAGATAGCAAGTTACTTACTGTACTAAGAAGAATTACGAATGAAGAAGAAAGAAGAAAGAACGGCTCAAATTTGACGAAAAAAAATGAATAATAACACTTGGTTGATAAAGTAAATTGAAGGTTTGTAAAATAATGGGAATAAACAATAATATATTAAATATTCCATGTGTTAATGTTATTAAAAGAGAGTACGAGCTTAATATCGTAAAAGTTCAATGACATTGACCGTTTCACTACGGAAGCTTTTAAACTACATACAATAAAAGTTATTTCCAGGTACTTGTCAATGCTTTTATCCAATTTCATTTTCCACCCTGGCAATGCAATCTGATTTTCCTTTATCCAATAGTGTACGTCAAAGCTATCTCAACTAAACAACCGTCACTATAGCAACTGTCAATGTTTTGTAGGGATGGCCAATATGCCAACCAAGATCTAACTGTAGCCAACAAAACTAATTCCAACAAACCTGTAGTCTCATTGACATGACCTTATTCTTGTTTTGAAATAAAAAATGATTTTAATCTTTAAGGCTCAAGACTAGAATTGTATATTTTTTACATACGGTAAAATTGTATGGTTAAAAGTTTTGGTCAGTACAATTATATCGCGCCAAGAATTTTCGCTTTTTGATTATTGTGTTATGGAATGTGGTCGCTAAATTTCGGCTTTGTATTTACATATAAAACATGGTAACAGAACAAATTACTTTTGCTTGGGTTATACGTCATTTTATCATACTTCTTTGCAGTGTTTTTTATTCAGGGTTGCATGGATGATTTTTTCAGATCTTTTAAAGGAACCGAAACATGACAAAGTTTGCGAAGCGCTACTTTAGTGCATAAGACATAAATAATAATTTTTGAATTAAGTGTTATATATCTTTAAATTTTCGTCATATTTGTTGACCTATTTATTCTACATTCCTGATAATAATTACGACTCAATTTTATACATCAATTTTGGATTTATGTAACATATCGATCTGAATATATTATTAAACTGTTAAAATATCACTGCTGCTTCACTTCTTATAAACAATCATCTTTTTCATAAATTATATAAGTGCATTACCAAAACAAGGTAATTGCTATCGAGTTAAAACAAACAAATATATTTGTATTGATCCCCAAAACTTTACCAATAAATAATGTGTGTAAAGAGCTTTAAAAAAAGTTTATTATAACACAACAAATTAAGGTTAGAAAATTAGCAATTAGGAAAGCTTTAACGCAAAAATTATTAATAAAACTTCTTGCCAAGAGCTTAAAGCACCATCAAGGGTAACTTTTAGTTTATGCCGTAAAGGCGTAGAAATCCGTGCCGTACAAAATGACCGAGTAAATGTTAGTTGGAATATAAATTGTTAGGCCACGTGATTCGGAATAGATTTATTTTTTCGCCTAGTAAGAAAGACAAATCGGCTTGCTTAATTCTCGATTCATTCATTACATTGAGTCAACTGTAATTCTTAACAACGGCGAAAGTGATTAAAATCTCAAAACATAAAATCCTTTTAAGTTTTATGCAATATTTTAAGTTGTTTTATTTTTTAATTTATGATAGACTGAAGGCTCTTGATGGAATTTTTCAATGTAAAATATGAATTTTTACAACTTTGTACGAATTTTTTTCTAAGAATTTTTGTCAGTTCTATTGCAACCGTGTTATAGAATGCTTGTAGATGCCGAAAGGAGAAACCCGGGTCGTTGGTGGCAAAACATATGGAATCGTACAAAGTTGTGACGAATTCAAATGTTTTTTTTTTGACAAAACCAAAAATTCATTTTAGTGTTAAGATATTGTAAACGTCGAATATCAATCGTTGAATTGTTGTAAGATTCCACGTGCTTTGTCATCAACGACAAGGGTTTCGCCTTTCAGCATCTTCAGGCATATATCACACGGATGCAATGCAAATTCAATTTTAATATTGATACTAAATGAAGCAAAACACTACACCCTCAGTCAATATCGTTTATTATATGAAATGAGACGGTTATTAATTCAATATGAACAATGTTTAGTCTAATTAATTTGCATCTATTCAACTGGCTTAAATGCTATTGCCAATTCGAATTGTTACTTATTTGAACTTTTTTTTTTTTATTAAATAATAAAAACAGATTTTTTAGTACTTATTTCCACCTTTACACCTGCTACCATTAACTCAAATTATTTTTTTGTTTTGTATAAATAGACTTGTTTGTAAATTGTATTCTATCAGTTGATAATGCTCGCGATGAGCGAAACCGGTCCTGATCAAAAAATATATTGTGGGAATAAGTACTAAAAAATGTGTTTTTATTATTTAAAATATAATGCCTTTCCATCAAGAAGTGACAGTTAACACCTTAAAAGTGATTATTTGAACTTTTTCAATGGATTCAAAAAGCACATGTTATTAAATATTTTTAGTCGATAAAAATCACTGCATAATCGCTCAAATATTACAGATATATTTGGAAGAATGCTTAAAAAATAAGATTACTAAGAATCAACACATCTAGAAAAAAGCATTAATAAAAGATGATTCTACAGTACCCTTAGAATAAAAATGGCTGTTTAGAAACCACCAAGTATTCACTAGGGGATGACATGATCAAGGTAGGGCGAGAAATCTCACGACACTTTCATCCGACAGCTCATAGCAAACTTATTGTAGAGTTTAATATTTATCTAAAAATTATAAGCGCGTGATGTAATACCAAAGTTATCACGAGTCACGAATACATTTTTCAGAAATGGTATTTTATTCGTAGTGTCGAGTTTTAATTTCAAAGAATGTAAGACGATGTATTGCAACAAGGTTTACGCTGAAAGCCTAAGCCGCATTCGGAGGCTTGTGTTTCTTCCCGTGAAAAATGAATGAAATGTTTTATTCTCTTGCATTTTATTTCCCAGAAATATGCTTTTTGTAACATTTACAGTTGGTTTTGGAAATGAAAGATATGAAAATTGTGCTCGTTCTGACGAAAAAAATGTTGTGCTGTGAATTTTTCAGGATAAAATTTTTATTTTTCAAGCTTTGTCAAACAAATGCAATATTTATTTTATTTCAAAATAAAATTATAAGATTTGTTAGCCATTTATATGCAAATAACATATTTTCATCTCGATTATTTTATTATAAAATTTTAAAACGTTAACAGTGCAAAATTCAACAGTCTTCCAATCTTGAATGTTACGTACTATGTCCACCATTTTATAATTTTATGTTAGGATCAGTTTAGTCCATCCCGAGCATTATCAGCTGATCTCGCATCCTGGTTTTAAAATTATAATTTTCTAAACAATGCGCTTTTATTATGCAAAAATTATGTATAATACATATACTTACATTGTATTTATAAGTTTATTATCAGAGAAATATGTGTGCTATGTAGAAGAGTAAAACAAGTCATATTTTTTGAATTGATTTTTATTAAACAGAATCGTTTCATTGATAGAATTAGCATTTACTTGGTAGAACTTCATTACAACACGGCGAAAAATAGCAATGTATTTTAGCTTTACAAATTTTTTAAGAGAAAAATGTATATATTATTTATATTTCTGATGAGGGGTAAGCCGAATTAGCTTTATACCATATATCTTATAATTTTTAAAACTAAAATAAATTGTTATTTTTTCTCCGTATTACAATTGTTACAGTATTTTAATAAGATGTATTTCCACGAACGATTGACGAATTGATGAATGAAACCGAAGTATTTAACTGTGGAAATATAAGCAAAAATGTTGTTCTTTTATTTTAATTACTTTCCGCCAATAAGTAACAGTTAACACATTAAAAGTCACAATTAATCATATTGAAATAATGAATTATTCCATAGTATTTAGGATATTTCATTCATCGCAAGCAAATTTTTCCAGGTTCATCGTTCCCTTGGGTGTAACCTCTGATCGAGCACTTTTGTCAATAATCACCATTTGTTCAGGAACATTTTGTTACAAGACTTAATATCATTTAATTAAATATTGATAAAGTAACTTTTTTCCTATTTGATTTTGGTAGTAGTTTCTATATAGATATGCCCGTATTGACTTCGTTAGGTCACTCCATCAAGCTGTTCTATTTTTCCCTATCAAATAAAATTTCGTTTAAAATCCACAGCTCAAAAAACGCAACGGTATAAATGACATGAATTTTTGATTGAACGGTATTGAATGAAAGAATGTGAATTTATTTGAAAACAGAACGTTCGAATTTCCACTGTTTGAACAGTAAATAACAAAGGTAAAATAAATAACGATAAAGCCTCTCATGGCTTTAGTATTCAATGGCAAACTCATGTTTTTAGTACTGTATTATAATACTTTCAATTTTTACATATTACATACAATTAATCAACGTAAAGACAAAAACGTTTTTTAAATAACCTGAGACATTTGTAATACTCTAGTAAACTCAGTTTTGTTGTATGTATGAGTATAAAATAACTTTTGACACCTTTTATTCAACATAAATTAACATCGCAAAATAATAAGTATTTCTTTCAACATAAACGTAAATATGTGACTGATTGAATCAAGACAGTGATTTAAAAGCTCTCATATCACATGTAAATTATCCAATAGAGAATAACTGTCACTTTGTTATGTAAATCCAATATATTGTATAAAATAAAGCACAATATATTGATAATGCTATACATCACAACTATCAGTCGATAATGCTCGTGATGGCTGAAACCAGCCCTGATCTGGAGATTGGAAAATCGTGACAGAAGTACTTATAATTGTACTGTTTTACGATTTAAATATTATCTTATTTATTCAAAAATGGAAGACTTTTAGGTATTGCATTGTTTATATTTTAAATGTGTTTGTCAAAAAATCGATTCAATCCACCTTAAGCTGCGTTGTATCATTAGTCACAAAACTTTATTCCTTTGTAAAAATATGCGGGAATGTTTTAAGTTTGAAATATTCAATACTAATATTGAATTGGAATTGTTGAAACTTTAAACGATTCCACATTTATTGTCACTAATAACTGACATCGTTTCTGTTGCATGTATGTGATGGAATGCCTGTAGATGCCGAAAAGCGAAACCCGGGTCGTTAGTGACATAACGTGTGGAATTTTACAAAGCTTCAACAATTCGAATTCGATATTGATATTCCATTTATTACCTTCAGTCGATATCATAAATTTTATCTCGCTTTCTTAGTAAATATTTAAAATTGTAGTATTTTATATATTCGTGATTTTTTTGGCGTGTTTAGCCTCATATTTTATGTAAAGATAAGAGATAAGAAAAAGTTAAAAGAATAATATTTAAGTCATGTTGAAATTGATTATCATTTTAAATAGTTGTAACTAAAACATTTACCTTGCAATGAATTCGGTCGCCACGTACAAATGGAAACAAAACTCGTGTTGAGAAACATTTTTCACGATCGCTTGAATTTATTTTGCAGTGCCGCCGTGGGATCCGTTAAATGGTAGGAAAATTTTACACTTCTGTGATACTTTCACAGACATTTTCTTTTATATATCTTGTTATTTAAACTTTCAAACGACACACAGTCGTAGAAAAGCAACTAAATAACCTTTACGTAGACAGTACGAATTTTATCAGCGTATCTCTTCAGTAACAATATGTTCATACAGAATGTAGACGTAAACTAAATGGCATGCATATTTAAACTTTTCGCGGAATATTATTTAACACCGGAAACAGTTGCAATTTAACATTTTAAATTCGTAAAACAAAAATTAATTATAATAAATTCAGGGTGTGTTCCGGAAGTAGTTGGGGAGTTTTTGGAAGTCGTAAAAACCAAAACTGCACCCGCATTTCATATCCATATTTTTAATTGCTTTAACCCGTTCCTTGCTAAGCAAAATAAAAGATATTCCAACAGCATTAAGGATTAATTCAGTCGTCTTTGCATCAGCCAAACATATGAATATTGTCAGGAATAATGTGGTTTTATTTTTAGTACAGAAAAAACTTTCACGCGAAAGTTATGACACTTCACTATCTTATAAAAAAAACATAATTTTTGTGAATCGACTAAATGATTTTTCGACAATATTGCTCGTGAATTTCTAATAATTGGCGTGTAATACTGGTAAATAGTCTAGCTAACTAGCCTAAATAAAATCGTAAAATATTTTTAAAACATTATGTTTTTTACTGCATCGTAAAACCGTTATTTCAATCAACGAATTCAATGACGACTATTTGATAACCTTCAATTGATAAATTTATTTTCATCAGCAAAAATATGAATATGAAGAAATACCAACTTTACCTAAATGGAAAAAATTGAAGCTTGATTATTTTTATTCGCTGTTTTTCAAACCTCAAATAAACTGATTTACCAGTAGAATCATTTATTTTATTCCAATTGTATGAACATGTATTTTTAAAACTAAATATTGTTATACAAAACAGTGCATCCTGGAGTTGTTATTATTCGATAATATTCGTTTTAAGACTAGTATTATATATTTAATAATAAAATTTTGAATACAGGAACTGTGTCCACTATTACGTGTTTTGTCACTCACGAATCAGTTTTAAAGTAAAAAAAATCTACGTTTATTTAGAAGAGAAACATTACACAGCAAACATAATCGTCTTGTAAACTATACAATCTTTTTGATGAGAGGTTTTCACAATAATCAAGTACAATTAAAATGTTATTGAATAATTTGACACTTGAAATTATTACTTATTTTAAATGGGTTGACTATAGTGGAGTTAAATATCTGGTGATCTAGTGTAAAAACCAAATTTTTCAGCTGATTAACTCATTGAACTTTTCTTACGTTACTGATATAGCAAGATAGATTAGAGACGGTGGAACTACTCGTTTAATAGGGTGTTTTAAAAATATTTAAAAGACAGTTCAGTATCTACCGTGTTTAGATAAAATAGTTTATGGCTTTCGTTACTGACAAAGCATGTAGAAGTTTGCACATTTAAAACTATTTAGATCCTATCAAGAACCCTTAAAAATATATAAAAAATATTTTAATACCACTAAAATACGATACAAAATTAGAGTCTTTTAAAGTCATTCGAAGCTTAACCCACTAGGTTAGGCATTAGGCATCAGATTAAATTTATTCATTTGTTTTATTAGACTTCCAATACAGAGCGATCTAAATATTATTTTAAATGATATGAACTTTCTTGTATCAAACAAAAACGTGTATACATATCCACAAGCGGCAAATTTTATTCACTTCAAAATAATTAACGTCAAATAAAAGTACTAAGAGTACTGCCAAAAAACTTTTTCACAACTTTCAAAATGGCCTTTTGTTTTTTTTTTTTTACTCTTTTAAATAATAAAACGAAAAGTTTTTAACGCGTGCAAACCAAGTGCCCAGAGACTTCAGCTTTTGTTCATTTTTAAAAAAGTTTTGCTTTGTTTTAAATTTCAACTGTTACGTATTAAAATTAATTGTAGGGTCCTGTCGGGACATTTTTTCGCTCATGATTACTGTTTCTCAATACGTTCAGAGAAACGTATGATTAAACAATTATGAAGTATGAAATATACTTTCATTTTATGAAGTAGTATAATTTATTCATTTAAAAATCATTTTTTTTATATTTAAAGATGAAAAATTCACTGAAAACAAGGGATGTTTCAGTGTTTCTTAATCTTTTTGAATTCACGTTTCTCTTCACGGAAAAATGTGTTGCACCAAAATCAAAAAGCCTAACTACAAATAAATTTTATAAAAAAAAAACACATTTTTTTAGTACTTATTTCCACAAAAATATTTTTTTTATTAGGACCGGTTTCGCTCATCGCGAGCATTATCAACTGATAGAATACAATTTACAAGCAAGTCTATGTATACATACTTTTTAAGTGAAAGGTAGCAGGTGAACAAAACCATGGGCTCGAGAACTAAGAAACATTTGAAAGGAAATCATACAATATTAATACAAATAATATAAATTAGTTAAAAAATTAAAAGTTCACAATCACTTATTAAATATAAAATTAAATTAAATTAAATAAATGCAGATGTAACTTTTACACTAATTACATAAAACTTAGATAACAGATATGTAAATGTACATTTATATGGAGAAACTTTAACTAAAATGGACATCAAATAAAATGATACCTTGTCTTGTTGGATTTAAGAAATATTTGGTCAAATATATGATGAAATTACCCTAAATTTGTTGACTTCTTTTTACACCTCTATCTTTGATTTTATATCAATTATCGTTATTTCGCTTTGTTCAGCTTTTATCTTGCTTCACTACTTACAAGTTCTCCGCGATGCGCGGATTTGGAATCATTAGGACAATTAAACAAACCAAAAACCTACTTTAGATTTATAACCGAACCAAGATATATGGAAAATATATTTTTCTTTTGCGCGCTCAAAACAATAAATATATTTTCGTATTTATTGTTATAAACTTATTTGTCGTATAAATTAGAATTTCAAAAGGCTAAAATATAAAACGTTATAAAGTGAGAACAATAAACTTTTATCAATAAATATAATATTATAGATTTAGAGATGTCATTTCATATTTACTATATGAAGGGTTTTAAACACGATTTTATTCTGCTCAATCTTTTGTTTTGGAGAGATTAATGATATAATAATATGGCCAGGAGAAAACTAATTCTTTTCAGAAAAATGGGTAGAATTCCTTTCTTTTTCTTTATAAAATAATCAATTAATGGATTGATAATTAATTTATCAAGCTGAGAACCTTGTTTAAAACCAACAGCTTTGACCCCTTGACTTCGTAACCACCCAAATAAATTTAAAAAATATTTGTCCATTGATAATAAATTTCAGAGGTCTGTGAAAAAAAGTTCGTATTTATTTTTTATATGTACTCTCTACGCTAATAAATTCAAAGCAGCGTGTCTCAGCTGTCAGGCGTAGCACTCGTTATATCCCCTACACCGTAGCGTCTACGAGATCATGTTTCCGTTCAAACAGAAGTCGCGTAAACTTTTTCCGAAACTTTTACCCTTCGCCGGAGAACGAATCGCCAGTTTCGAGTTGTACATGTTGTGCTCGGATCTTTTTTTTCTCCGAGCTTATAATCGAGTATAACTTTGATGAGCTGTGTATCGATGAAAGTTTGTTGGGAACATTACACATATCTTGTGAAAGTTCGAAGAAATATTTTTTTATGATTCCCCCAGAGACAATGCCACTGAAACTCTTTTGGAAAGAATGTGTGTTTTCATAACCCATTACCTTTAATAATACGTGTATCACAAACAACGTCTTGCTACATTTTATTTTATATAATATTTTAGTTGTGCTTTCTTTTTGATCTTTATTTTGAAGAATAATATAAGCCTTACGAAAGCTTTTTTATTGATCTTCAAGCTATTTTATTCATTTAAAATTTTTTATCATCTATGAGTATATATATATATTTAAATCAATGTATGTGTGTGTCTGTTTGTCTTTTATGCATCACTACACGATTCATCCGATCGATCTGAAACTTAACAAATTTATTGAGTACACTTACGCAAAAGTTTTGGCATTGTATATTCTGGACATTTTTTGAAGAAATTATGGACAGGAATTTTTTGTTCTTCCAAATTGCAAAACCAGTCTGCCAATAGGGCTGCCTATGATAAAAGTAAAAAAATTGTTTTGTTGCTTTTTTCTTTAATTTGCAACAATAAATTTTTAAATATTATGACATTGCAAAAGCAATAAACATTTAATTCATAATTTTTGTAACGTGAATTTACCAAATGAATAATTAAAAACGTACACCTTTTAGTTAAATATTGATATATTTATGTTTGTAAAATTACCAAAATATGTACAATTTGCACAAGACTTGGAATTCGTAGAAAATGATATATTATTTGGATCACACAATATTCTGTTATGTTATTTGCTTTCTTCAATATTTTTAAAAATAACAAAACACTTTAGCATGCCTGTTGATACACCAGCCTGTTTTTTCAATCTATGCATTTTTTTCCAGTCTGTTATAAAATTTTATTTCTTCGTATTTGTTATGCAAAAAACGTAATCAAATATATTTATTAGAACAAAAGCTGACCCAATATTGAATCCGGTTCACCATACCCAAAAACACTTACAAACATATTTTTTAGGGTAGCCTTTATCTGTGCCTAAAATTCACTTAGAGGCAGACTGCCTAATATAGTTTGAACGGCGTACCTTTTTTCATTATATATGGAATTTTACGTGAAAATATAGCACTTCTTACACCTCTCGGGAGGTAAAACTTTCGATCTTTCCGCCTAAATTTAATAAGTAGACCGGCTTCCCAGGTGTGGACCGAAGACTTCTATTGATGCTTGGTCTTATTTCCCTGAGGCTAGTAGAAAAGTATGTTTTCACGCAAAGGCATGTCCAAAATTTCGTATTCCCGAGATAATTTCACCACCCAGTCCACTGAATATTCGAGCAGCCGATACATTTAAATAAATTGTAGACCAGCATAAGTAAATTTTTAAGTTTGCTTTTTTAAAATTTATTTTGAAAAGCAACTTAATCTTAATTGTTTTTTTTTCTATTATCTCCTTACAATTTTTTTTATTCGTAATATCATTTTGGTACCATTTTATAATTTGAGCTATCGACTGAATTTGACGCTGAATGGAATTTCAATATCAAATTTAACTGCCTAAGCTTTGTAAAATTCTATATGTTCTGCTTCTCACGATCCAGGTTTTGCTTTTCGTTATTTTAAGCCATTCTATTATACGGATACTTGTTCACTTTTTTCAGTCATCAAAATCAAGCACTGAAACGTAATTTAAAAAAAATAACATTTATTTTATTCTCCGTATTTTCTGTAAAGAAAATTCTTCGGAAAAACTACATTCTCTACTAACAGAAAACATTATAAAGAAAACCAAACAAAATTTTTACAGGATAAAATTGAAGATATCATCTTTTATAAATAAAGAAAAGCTATTAATTGAATTGGTATTTCCTTGGTAGAACTCCATTATAGCACGGTGATAAAGTCAGTGTATTTCAGTTCTACACAATTTATAAGGTATATAGTTGACAGCTATTTCGGCTTACATCTTTATCAGAACGTAGCTTGATGAGGGCGTAAGCCAAAATAGCTTTCAATTTTATTCCTTAAAAAGTTTTTTGAACTAAAATACATTGTTCTTTTTTCACCATGTTACATAGAAAAGCATTTAATTATAAAATTGGTATTAACTTTTAAAACTTCATTTTAAAAAGTATTCACTCAAAAGTAAAAGTATTTATGATTTTTGTTTACCTTTTCGGTTTCCGCCATCGTCAAAACTATAATTGCTCCACATTTAAACTTACTATCCAAGAATATCAAGTTAATTCTGTCTCACTTATCCTAGCGTCATAATTTTTAATACATTATTAAAATAATTTATGATATCGACTGAAGGTGCTTGATGGAATTTCAATATCAATTTTGAATTGTTACAACTTTGTACGATTCCACATGTCCACACAGATGCAACAGAACTGTTAGTTCTGTTGCATCCGTGTGATGGAATGCCTGAAGATGCCGAAAGACGAAACCCGGTTCGTTAGTGACAAAACATCGTACAAAGTTGTAACAATTCAAATTATTATTAAAATATTAAGCATCTTTAATTTTAATATAAAATGTAGCTGGAGATCAATTTCAGAGTGTCTAAAGAATTAGCTGTCAAAGTACAAATTCATATTTGATATTAAGCTTGTATGGTATAAAATATATTGGATTATTAAAGTGACAATCCGATTTGGTACTATCCATTCCCTTTGAAGGTTTTACAGATGACACGATTCATGCATCCTACCTACCTATCAGCGATACCCCATCTTTAATCAATTTTATTATACTGAAGGTCTACAAAAGACTCTATCCGTGGACTATATTGTCCGCCTTTGTAGAGCAGAACATATTGAGTGGCCATCGTATAATCTTAGATATGGAAAGCTTTTTTCGCTCACATCTTCAGGAAAGCAGATTTTATAAATATGATTTGTTACCAAAATATTACATGTGATATTGATGACTATAAGTGTAGTTGTAATTTTATTTTAGACTAAACGTTTTGCATTTCACACAGCACTGTTCAGTTGTTTTATGTATTTAATGGATTATTCGTTATTCTACAATAGTTAATAAGTGTTTCATGATTTTTTTCAGTTAACATAATAAAGTTTGAATCGAAATTTTTAATTCACTTTGATTACAAATTATTGCTTAAAACTTTTTAAAATTTTATTTTTAAATCGTAGCAATTGTTTTTATTCGTTTCTTGTACCCTGACATTCCCAAATGATTTGAATAACATCATGAATTTTATTGCATTCTCATATTCATACACTCCGACATTTACCAACAAAACGACTCCGACCGCAAAAGGTATACTTTTGTCAGGTTTTTTCTTACCTTTTCTATTTAAATGGATTTTATTACAGATCAACCAACCAATTCAACAATACGTTAATTTATATATTGTTCAAAATCTTCTTATCGATAATATAGTCGAATTTGTTCGTTTTTCACGGCTCACAGTCTTGATACATTGACAATTATTTTTGATAAACGTAACAAACGATAGAATAATGTAATTGAGTAATTTTTAAAAAGTCGTTCTTGCCACACCCTATTCAACACATAATACAAAGTTTGAATAAAAAATAAGTAAAAAAACATATATATTAATAATTTTAATTTCGTGGAAATTTTACGTTACAACTAAATAAAACGAACAACCAAAAGGTATAAAGGTCTGCAAAAAATATTTATCCCCTCATCACAAACTTTATCCATAAATAAAAAAAATTTACCTATAAAAAACTTATATAAAAATGAAATTAATCTTAAACCATAATATATACATTGCTATTTTTACACCGTGTTATAATAGAGTTTTACCAAATACAATAATTAACAATTCAATCAAAAACTAGCTGTAATCATTAGAATATACAATAGAAATATCAATTGCCCACAAACTGAATAATATATTATCATTCTTTAGAAAAATTTCTCTATTGATTTTAAAGTAGTGATGGTTCAAACAGTAGTGAATATGAAATATATGAACCAACTCGAGTTAAAATAAGAGTTTAGTCACTCAAATCACACACTGCGAGTTAAACTTTTTGCTTATCTTATTAACAAAGTTATATGTTATATTATTCTGTCTTCTATGATTGCATCAGTTACATTTCTAAGTGAGTTTAATTCAAAATCTTAATCGTGACCAGAAACTTTACACTTTTCATTCAGATTGTCACTATTTAAGTTTTAATAGTTGGATGAGGAAAAAAGTCTCGCGACTACTTACAGTTGTAGCGTGAGCTAAATTAATGTCACATCATCTAAAAATTATTATACTTTCATATATTGAACTAGCATTTATTTGCTAGAACCAGGGTTGTGGAGTTATCAAAAAAGAGACTCAGGACAGTATTTTCCTACCTTTTCTATGTATGTCCATTAAATTATTAAAACCCGACAAATTGTTCATTGAAATATTCTTCAAAATCTTCCAATTGAAAAAGTAATCGGTGTCGCTCGTTTTTCATAACTCCGACTCCGACTCTACAGGCCCTGAGTAGAACTCTATTATACTAAAGAAAAAATATCAAGTTATTCATTTATCATATCGGCTAGAGGTGCTTGATGAAGTTTCAATAACAAATATGAACTGTTGAAACTTTGTACGATGCCAAACGTTTTATCACTAATTAACCAGGTTTCACCTTTCGGCATCTTCAGACATTCTATAACACAGTTACAAAATATATAATGAGTAAGGGTGACAAAACAAGAAAGTTGTTTAGAATTTTTTTAAAGTCAAAATAACCTGTACTTAAATATTTAACAGAGCAAACCGGTCCTGATCATATCAATATACGGTGAAAATGTTACTAAAAATGTGTTTTATTATTTAAATAGCATATTACTGGATAAACAAGATTTTATAAGCAGAGATTCGATTAGTAAGATGACGGCTTTGAAACAGCTGGAAATCAATAGATACAAATCAGCATACAAAATTTTGAATGAACAAACAAATATAAACCGGTCGCCGCTCTTCAGACCAATGCCAGGGGCTATTGCCTACCCGTAATAAACCATCCCCTCCAATATTTAAGCTCATTGAAATTTCCGCGTGATTCATTTACATTTTCAAAATTTTTAGTTTCATTGCTAGCAGGAAATAAGCTAGGTCGTTAAAACAGAAGAGAAGATGTATTGTGTACCTTTTCTATACAGCTATATATAGATAAGCAAATGTACGTTTAAAAATAGTTCCGACGATGACGTGAGCCGACATAGCTTTCAACTATATCTTATATAAAAAAATGTAGAACTAAAATAAATCGCTATTTTTTCACCGTGTGATTGGTAAAGAGTTCGCAGACCTAGATACTGTTTAAATACCGACCTAAAACAAATATCAGAAAGTGTAAGCCTCGGCGAAAAAAACTGTATTTTATTACATAAAAGGTAAACCAATTCAAAGATTGCATTAACATAAATAAAATTAGTATAATTGTATACGAGCGCATATCTCTTTTATCGAATGAGTATATTTCCATTACAATTCCTTACAAATTTTCTCCTTGAATACATTCAGGAAAAGTTCGTTGTGCTCCAGTCGCCATTGATTCCTGTCTCCTGTTACAAATGGCTTCCTTTATGACTTCGGTATGCAACTAGATTCCAACCAATCGCGTTTATAAGATAGGGAATCCATAAACGTTTACGTGAAATGTCTTTTTCGTGAATGATATTAATGTGATAGTATCTTTGTATGCATATTTTGTTTTCGGGATTGTCATTTTATTCAAATTTATGAATGGTGTTTCGTTCTATTATTGCCTTTTGTTTTCACA
Organism: Himalopsyche japonica; assembly: GCA_028555115.1. NCBI lineage: Eukaryota > Metazoa > Arthropoda > Insecta > Trichoptera > Rhyacophilidae > Himalopsyche > Himalopsyche japonica. Next base: position 3,289,981 of record JAHFWJ010000143.1, read on the forward strand.
ATGCTTTCTGTTTTTGAAATAACTTAAGGAACTCTTAAGCTGCTTTATAAAGAATCGTATTAATATTTATTATAAATTGCTCAGTTGCTTCGTTTTATGACTATTCACAATATATAGTTTTACCGAGGGTTCATATACCTTTTAGTATTTTTTTATTATTGTTATCAATTGATAATTTAGTAATAATAAAATTCACTGTGGAAGTAATACTAACGTAACGTACAAGAATTAAAAGTAAAATATACCTCAAACGTAAAATTCATTCATAAAAATAATAGAACTTTCAACTGTTTTATGATAACGACTGCTGGTGCTTGATGGAATTTCAATATCAAATTTTAACTGTTCTGTCACCATCGAAAAGTAGAATACAATTTTCGATTAATAAAAACACGTTTTTTGTACTATTTCCATAATAGATTTAATACCAATACCTGTTTCGCTCATCGCAAGCATTTAAAACCGACAGCACACAAATTTAAAGCAAAACTATTTATACAAAAATAAAATTAACGATTTCGTTAATGATTCATTCTTGAAAGGGTCTTACAACAAATCTTAATTAACTGACATTAAAATATTAATGGGTTTTTTATAGAAATACTTACTTATTTCAATCTGGCAAGTAACAATCAAACATCTAGTGAATGCAGAAAGGCGAAACCCGCGCCGTTAATGACAAAACATGTGAAATCACACAAAGTTGTAACAATTCAAGTTTTCAACTATTACTAACTAAATTTGTGTCCTGTCGGTTTATAATGCTTACGATGAGCGAAACAGGTATTGGTCATAAATATATTTTGGAAATAGTACTAAAATCCTTGCATCTTTGCATCTTTGCATCTTTGTAGTAAGGGTCGGAGAATGACGGCTTTGGAACAGCTGGGAATCAATAGACACCAATTATCACAAAGGATTCTTAACGAACAAACTAACATAATAGTATCGCCATTTGTCCAGCCGTTGTACAAAGGGGTGGTCTGATTTACTTCCAGAAGGATCACTTCCGTCCCACATATAATCTTATTGTCAAAGACACCTATTGTTTCATTTAGAATTTTGAAAATTTAGTGTCATTGTGTTGAAGTAACAAGCTAGGCCGTTGGAACAGGAGAGAGGATGTGTTGTGTGCCTTTTCTGCACAGCTATATATAGATAACCAAATGTTACTTTAAGCATAGTTCTGTCGATGGCGTGAGCCGAAATAGCTATCAACTATATTTGTTAAAAATAATTTTGTAGAACTAAAATACATTGCTATTTTTTCACCGTGTTATAATGAAGTTCTACCAAGTGAATGCCAATTCAATCAATATACTAAAATTTTGTTTATATTAAACAAAAATTATATTTTACTTTCAATAGTGACAGTATTATTTAAAAACAGTCTCTTATCACTTACTATAGGGTTGATTTTTAAAATAGAATTTAAAATTAAAATAATATTTTGTGCCGAATCAGCCCATTTGAAAAAAATCATTCTACCGTACACAATAATTAGTTTTATTCTACAATTCTTTATCATTGTTCCGTTTTACATATATTAAGGAAGGCAAAAATAATGTTTTGTTTGAATAGAATTTGTCCAGCGTTTATTTATCATAAATGAACAAGCGGGGGTGGACAAATTAAAGGTGTACTCATCAATTATATCCTTGCTCTCTTTTGTTAGGGTTATGTGAAAAGGGCACCCTTTTGTTTTAGATTAAAAATAGAACACTTCCTTTTTGTCCTGGTAGGTCAATTGTATAACCCGCCATGAAATATTCTCTACGCTTTATTTTATATGCATTTCACAAAGCAATATTCGTATTAAGCCGTACAGATTATCCAAAAACTTGAGCATTAATTCCGGATATGTTTTTTGTATTCAAATCACGTATACACACAATAGTATTTCAGTATGTTAGTGTTAAATTGCAGCCGTACAAATTTTTTCGCATTCGTTTTTGAAACGGGAAAAATTTGAATATCAATAAAAAAACAACTCTTAAATTTATCTTGTCCCTACTCTGAGTAACCACGTATAGGTTGGTCAAAAAAAAACTGTACAGGCGTCGATTAACAAAACCCGAAATAAAAATAATCTCGAACGTGAATGTTTCGAATGTAGTATATTAACGTTAGAAAAGTTTTTCTATATTAGTTGACAGCACTTGCAATGAAAGAAACCGGCCGTCGTCTTGATAATATAAGACTATAGAGAAATTTATAATAATTGTATTGTATTATTTATATATACTGCATTTCCACTAAGAAATGATAGTCAACATTTCATATAATCAAAAAAAATCAATATGATTTATTAATTCTAAAATGCAGTAACTCAACATGTCGAATCCTGGAGCTGTGTTTTGACGTGATAGACCAGCTGTTCGAAATCAGTCAAATTAGTGACATCAAACGATTTATTTGACGGAGGAATTTTATGTTTCCTTAAAGTCAAGACTAAAATCTTTTCATGTCACTCGTCCAATTGGTTTTATCGTCAATGGAAGTATTGATTTGAACGATCTTAAAATTCAATCGTTGCGCACGTAATACACAATACTAACATAGTGTCTTCTGGAGACAACATAACAGTAGCACCAAGTCCATTCTCATAAAGACTTTTGCAAGATTTACAGAACATGTTATCCGGGAATAAGACAAAACATGTTTTGATCCTTATACCGGCAACAGAAAAAATAACTCCTGTAGGACTTACAAAGTGTGTAGACTTGCCACATGTCTAAACATTGTACTGTTACTCTTCACAAGGGGAAATATTGGAAGTTTTATCACACTAATGGTCATTTTATTAATGTTTTAAACCAACTGAGAAAGTTTGGTTTGATTAGTATACGCTTAAGAAAAATATCATTGATTCAAAAATGTACCAACAGATATTAAATAGCGCTTAAATTTTCAAAGAGCTTTTCCCCACATACATGTCTAATTGTCCGCAATGCGTTTAGAAGACAAAAAACCAACCAAAAAGCATAAATTGTTAAAACGTTGTGTTTTTCTTTTCATTTTATGTAGACATATAAGGTATGTAAACGAGGAAGTACAAAGTGACATATATACATGCACAAATAAGTAAAACAAAGTGTAGCATAGTAGCGCGCGGTCTTGTAGATGCGGTGGATGCGGTGAATCCTTTATAAGTATATATGTCGAAATTATTTTCTTTGTACAATATCATATTTGAATTACGTGTAACTTTATTTAACATTAAAATATTTTATATTACCTGACTATGACAATAAATACCATATTATATACGATCTTTTGAATCTTGGAACTGATTGGTGATGTAACTGTGGGTACGACTCAAAGATTCGATATTGAAATTTGCTTCCATCTCGTATACTGTTTGTGACGTGACCTAAGACGTAAACAGTTGCTTAACCTCTATAGTAAATGCAGTTTCTCTGTTTGCTTTTTTATTAACGAATCGCTTTAAATGCATTTGAGACAGGAAAACTTTCGTTTGTTTGTTTCAATATATGTTATATTATTGTTTTTATTATTTATTATGGTACTCAATATGGTTATCCCAAATATCAATGAAAGTGGATATTCTACCGAGGTGTATACTTTATTTAAAAAAAAAACACATTTTTAGTACTTATTTCCACAATATATTTTTTGATTAGGGCTGCGAGTATTATCAACTGATAATCAGTTGATAATGCTCGACGAGCAAAACCGGTCATGATCAAAAAATATATTATGGAAAAAATTACTAAGAAAATGTGTTTTTATTATTTAAAATATCATGCCTTTCCTAATAATTATTGAAAAAAAATTTGATGAAAGATACATTTTAGAGAAATGCTTCTTTTCTCCCATCCAATGAAAAATATGCCATTATAATGAATCCAAAACCAGCATCAATATTCGATATTCAGTCTTAAAAAAAATATAAAAAAGTTAATACTGTAAAAAAAATGTATTTTAATTCTGCAAAATTATTTTTAACAAATATAGTTGATAGCTATTTCGGCTTACACCATCGTCAAAACTATAGATAGTTCTAGGTAGGCCGTTGGAACAGGAGAGAGGATGTTTTGTGTGCCTTTTCTGCACAGCTATATATAGATAAGCGAATGTTAGTTTAAGCATAGTTCTGACGATAGCGTGAGCCGAAATAGCTATTAACTATATTTGTTAAAAATAATTTTGTAGAACTAAAATACATTGCTATTTTTTTCACCATGTTATAATTGAGTTCTACCAAGTGAATACCAATTCAATCAATTAAAAGGTCATTTTAATAGTAAAATATTCGCAAAAAATATGTTACTCTACCCTGGGTATTTTGGGTGTGGATATAGACTTTCTGCTCTCGCTTTAATATTAATTGAAAAAGGCTAATGTTTAATTATAAATATGTAAATTATGTGTGATGTAGTTTTTGGTGAATTTTACAAAAAGGAGCGAAGGATAATATTAAATATTAAAAAGTAAAATTGTCGTTTTATACAGCATCACATAGTCGAAAAATCATCTCCCGCCACTGTACCAGTGGAATGAACAAATGGCAGAATGAAGTTATAAACTGATAAATTTACTGAATATAAATGAGAAAAAAAATGATATTTTGAATCTGCACAATTTACTTTCAGTGCGGAATATCTTCCAAATCATTGGCATATATATATATTAGGAAAATCAAAATCTCAGCTGCAAGTTTTCCAAGCGGAAATTAGGCAGTTATCTTTTAAAGCGATCGCGACAAGCTTGCCGAATAAATAAACACATTTTCGGTATATAACCGTTTGACGCGGCATTTTGTTTTCATGTTTCCATTTTCAAAAATGATGTCATATAGCCCTTTACATTAATTTTTGAATATTTTTCTTTTTAAATAATAAAACAAGATTTCAAACACTGTTTTTATAATTTTATAATATTGCAACCGATACCGGTATAACTAATAAACAACAAAATTGAAACGAGACTATTATATTTGCTTGAATTGCCAGGTATATTTTATGATATCAACAGAAGGTGCTTGATGGAATTTCAATAACAAATTTGAATTGTTACAACTTTGTATGATTCCAGATGTGTTTTCACTAGCCTATCTACTGGTATTCTATCACACAGATACAACAGAACTGACCTCGTCAGTTTACCAGGTATATGTTACAAAACAAACAATACAAAAACTAAGTTTTAATATTTTTCGAGTTATTATACAAAATTTAATTAATAAATTCAATTAATATGTTAGCACATAGTCGAATCGTTTACTATGATGTCAAAACAAAAGCCAGAAATGCCAATTTACCTTTCGTCAAATAAAAACAAGTTTCATGTGTTTGCATATTCCATTAATATGCCTGCTTCATGATGGGTTTTGCATTATTCATAAAAATCGAATCAATGTCTCGGAAATTATTTATTGTGAAGTTTCCATTATTTATCAAAAACGGTGACACGTTTTAGTGTGTACGAGCGACCGATTATAATGGCATTAAAAGGTCATTTATGTAGCGCGGCAATTGGATATGCGGGCATTTGCAAATGGCCGCCTGCTTAAAATGGCCGATCGTAATAATTACATTCGAAATTTGAATTCTCCATTAGTCACCCCGTCAGTTTGAACAGAATTACGCGGGGAGCCCAATTGGTTCTAACAAATAGCGGTCATTTGTAACTAACGCCGAGGCGATCCGACATAACGTTGGACCAGACATACGCCAAGCATTTGACGCTCATTAGAACAATGATTTTCCGTTTCCGTTTTGAAAATTGAAACAGTCAATAGTAAATTTACTACTACATACAAATGACACTGGTGATCTCAAATATATATGCTCATACAGCAAAATGATGAATATTTCATCGATATCCCAACATGTTTATGTTTTTTTAATGGTAAGAGCTTTAACTCGTTTTTGGTCGATTTTTTTGCTCTCAAAATTTACAATAATTTTATCGAATCGTAAGTATACAATATATATGATACATAACACTTTTTCTTTTTTTTCTTGCATTCGTATTGGGTTGAATTCCTACACTTATATTATATTATTTAGTTATAGACTGATGCAATTTAAACTTTGTATTGCGTCATGCTTAATGGAGTGGGTATAAAATACTAAATGTTCCAATATTGGAACACTGGGCAAAAATGGGTTAAAAAAGCAATTTTGATAGAATAGTTATGTTACTAAATCCTTAAAATATAACAAAAATTGAATTCTAGTTGGCCTCTAAAGACAAGAGTAAAGTATTAACCAGTAAGGCAACAAATAATTGTTTCTATGCGTTTACCTTTTATCAAAAAAAACTTACGTAGATAATAAACTGCAATTAGTACGAAAGCTATTAACCATGTATATCTATGATTTTTCATCATCATCATTGATCATATTCACTGATAATTAAATTTAAAGATCTTTATTAAGAACGGTAAATTTTTTGGTGTTGATAATACCTTCTTACTTTTAATTTTATTTATTCAACATTCCATATCAACACTGTAACGCCGGACCATGGGTTCATACAGCAAACTCTTAAGTGATTTACTTTTTTAAATGCTTGTTATTGCTCTCGTCTAGGTTGGAATTTTAATTAAAAATTACGTAGCTTTCGTGGCATACATTTTACAAAGCCGCTGTCTATTTTTAATGGTAGTCTTTCAAAAGAGTTGTGTTAACATCAATCTCAAACTAGTGCTTGCATTTAAAAAAATAGAGTGTTTTTCTAATGATTTGCCATTCCTTCATATGTTTAACGCTTCAAAATGAGAATTTTTACACAACCGCTGTTTTATTTTCTCATAAAAAAAACATTTTTTGTATCAGTCTTTATTCTGTTAATTTGTTTTCCTACACATTTTGGACATATGACGGAAGAGGTTTTTACTCTGAATTGAAGCCACAAAACCTCCATACTCGTCGTCAATTGACAGAAAGATTAAATGCCACGTAAATAAATGATTGATATGTCCCATTTGCGTGGTTTTTTGAGCCGAAAAACCTATGACTTTAATTATCAATTATTCACAATGTTTTCATATTTAATTTTTACATGTTTAAATTGAAAATTACAAGATTTTTAATAATATTTAAGGGTTATCACAGCACACATTTCTTTATTTTATTTCATATTATTATCCGATTTCATTACACAATTAAAAATTAATCTTATCAGATTTTTTCATATTTTCAAACGTGTATTGCCTATTTAGATAAAACCCTTTTCGAATAGGCATTCTAACACCCAATGAATTTGGGGCGAGTGGTTATAAATCAATATTACAATGTGAAACATGTGGCAACCCTTAGTAAACTCGAGTGGCACTTTTGATGAAATCAAATACCTTTATCTAATATACGCACAACTTCGATATTTTAAAAGAGTGTATTGACACAGTATAGATGGATTTAGATATATTCATCAAAATATTGCATTTACTATTTTGGAATATCGAGTAATCGATTTTTGAAATTTCTTAAACGCCAGTGTCCGCTTGGAATTTGTGTCAAGCTATTGTTCTAGATACCTTATCCATTTTGGATCCAGGTGGTAAATAAATCACATAATATATAGATTTGTCTGAACAGAGATTTATAAATTGTTGGTATAATAAATATGCTGACCTGTCGATGGAGGAAGTCGAGATATAAATATATACCTTAATAGAATACCAGAGAGCCTTAGTATGACTTCATAACCACAGACCATATTTGACCGAAATAAATAAATAATATGTTAACACGGTGAAAAAATAGCAATGTATTTTTTTCTACAATATTATTTTTAACAATCCGTCCCACATATAATCTTATTGTCATAGACACCTATTGTTTCATTTATAATTTTTAAAATTAAGTGTCATTGTGTTGAAGTAACAAGCTAGGCAATTGGAATAGGAGAGAGGATGTGTTGTGTGCCTTTTCTGCACAGCTATATATAGATAAGCAAATGTCAGTTTAAGCATAGTTCTGACGATGGCGTGAGCCGAAATAGCTTTCAACTATATTTGTGAAAAATAATTTTGTAGAACTAAAATACATTGCTATTTTTTCACCATGTTATAATTGAGTTCTACCAAGTGAATACCAATTCAATCAATATTCGCAAAAAATGATTCGATGGCGTGAGCCGAAATAGCTATCAACTATATTTGTTAAAAATAATTTTGTAGAACTAAAATACATTGCTATTTTTTCACCATGTTATAATGGAGTTCTACCAAGTGAATGCCAAGGGAATAGAGATTTCATATCAGAATGTTTTTAAATGTCTCTGGTATATTAACATTCAGACTGTTTCTGACTTTCAATTCTATCGCATCCCAGTCATAAAATGCCTGAAGATACTGAAAGGTTAAATCCGGTCATGAAAAACAAAACTCGTGGAACACGGTAAAAAAATAGCAATGTATTTTGTTTGCACAAAACTTATAAGGTATAAAGCTGATTGTATCAAATCTATAGTCCTGATGAAAGCGTGAGCCGAAATAGCTAATAATTAGATGTCTTATAATTTTTTTAAAACTAAAATACATTGATATTTTTTCGCCGTGTTATAATGGAGTTCCACCAAGCTAATGCCAATTCAATCAATAAAGTTCGCGGAAGTGAACACATTTTCAACAAATCATGTTTTATGCTAAAATTCTTTTAGCCAACACCAGTCGATATTGCAAAATACACTAAATATCCGTTATCTTTATAGATAAGGTTGGGAAACGATCACTTTTCTCTTCTGTTTTAAATTTATAAAATATTTTAGTTTCCAGTTTAATAACAGCGCTTTAATATTTATAAAAAAATATTTAAATATCAGCCTGTATAAGAAAATATACCTCACGTCCCACATTCTGATCATCTAACAACTGACCAAAACCTAAGGGTAGAAAAATGCCCCCCGTTACTTCTTATCGCTGAAACAAAACTCCCTTTATATGAGGTCCAGTAATAGCGGGAATTCCACTTAAGGGAAATTAATGTTTTTTAATCGGGCACGCAACAGGGGGCGGTCATCAATCAACCCATCCCTACTTCTCTTCCAGTTTTTATGCTACCCTGAGGCTTTACCATTTATTTGAAGTGCGTGTGCCGATTTATCGAGTGAAATAAATTGGAAAATTTGGCGTTACCGGTGACGTTGGTGTATCTGAGAATCGATTCTTAATTAAAACGCTGCCGTTGTGATTGCTTTGTGGTGCTTAGGGAACTGTTTCGAATCTCGTAAATAGTGTTCGATAGCAATCAACTGGTTAACTCGAGATATTTTCGATGGAATATAATATGTGTACTTTATAACAAACGCGTTATGAATCATACCATATAAGAAACACTTTTTTTTATAAAAAATTCGTTTTCCACAATTTAATATTTTTATGATTAATACTGGTTTCGCTAATTGCAAACATTATCAACTGTTAGTAATATAAATTACAAACAAACCCATTTATACGAAAATTTGATTTAAATATTAGTAGGTGTTCAAAACCAAAGATTCAAGAGTAAAAAAAACGATGGGACAGGTAGTCAAACAATATAAATTCAATTGAAGTAAATTAATTTATGATACCGATTGAAGGTGCTTGATGAAATTTCAATATTAAATTTGAATTGTTGAAACCATGTGCGATTCCAAATGTCTTATCACTAATGACCCGGGTTTCTCTTTTCGGAATCTTAAGGCATGATATCAAATGGTTTGTCAGTTCTGTTGCATCCATGTGATAAACTACCTGATGATACCGAAAAGCGAAATCTTTTTTGTGAGTGACAAATCATGCGTTAGTGCAAAGTTTCAAGAATTCACATTTAAAATAATTTAATTTTGAAAAGAAATTTTAGCAATCTCGTATTAATTATTTAGAAACCAACTAAATGATTTGCCTTAATTTTGTTTATAAATTATTAATAAGTTAACATTTTACTTTTTAACTAATTTATATTATTTGTATTGATATTGTATGATTTCCTTTCAAATGTTTCTTAGTTCTCGAGCCCATGGTTTTGTTCACCTGCTACCTTTCACTTAAAAAGTATGTATAAATAGACTTGCTTGTAAATTGTATTCTATCAGATGATAATGCTCGCGATGTGCGAAACGGGTCCTGATCAAAAATATATTGTTGAATTTAATACTTAAGACACATGTTTTTATTATTTAAAATATCATGCCTTTTCATCAAAAAGTGACCGTTAAAACCTTAAAAGTGACAAAGAAATGTTTTATTATCTTAAAAAAATATATCAATGTACAATACACTCGGTTGGACACCTCGATATATTCCGATTTTTTTATCTTCTGTCTGTTGTATTATAAAAGCAATAAACAAATATTTTGCCTTTCCATCAAGAAGTGACAGTTAAAACCTTAAAAGCGATCAAAATTGTTTCGGTGATAAATTAACAGCACACAAGATCAATTAAACAAAACAAACAAAAGGAAATATTTCTCAAGAAACCCAAATTATCGTAAAATAAGCCTATAAATGGAGTAAATGAGAAACAACTAGGCGAGGTTGAAAGTTCTCTCGCCATAATATTGCAATATTAACCTTTGCCAAGTAATAAACACTTCATTATTACTTGTTCTCGGCTACAAAACTTTTGCATCGAAATGCTCTTTTTATTTGCGGCAAGTAGAACTCCTTTTAAACTTAGATAAATAATAATTAAATCTGAAAACTTTCCTGATTATACCACTCGGGAAATCCACATAGCGCTTTGCAAATAAATTATTTCTTGCAAAGTTACTATTTGTTGTATCCACGAGTAAGTAAATATGACTGCCTGTATTGTTTTGGATTCGAAGCAAACTTCAAAATAGACATTTTTACATGAAATTAACTGATTTATGATGTTTTTATTCCCAATTGTTTTTTCTTTTGTTGGTGAATAATTGGATATCCCAAAAAAACGAATAACAGAAGTTAAGTAGTAATAGTTCTTTGGCTTCTTTTGTAGGTATCGGTATGTATTTTTTTATATGCCATTACTTGGCAAGAAGGCATTTTTTTTCAATGCTATGTGTTTCTTCAGTATTATGTGTAGATAATGAGGTTCATCAGCATTTTTTGTATTAACAAGTTTTTAATCAGTTGATTGTCATTTCTTTCTCACGACATTCATACCGTAGATTTTTTTTTGATAATTTCCAGCTCGTTATACGAATGCTTTATAGCAAAGACCATAGGGCGTTTTTTATATTAACTTAGTTTTACATACTTTCAAGGTACAGCATGGATGAGTTACTTATTCCAAAATTATATAAAACGATTCGAGTTGGATTAATTCATTTAATAAATTTTATATTAAAAAAAATTGTATAACACAGTAAATGATCGGTTAACTAAAAATTCGGATTACGAACAAATTTAGACAACGAATACTATCACTAAAAAATTGTGTTCGGACAACGAGCATATTCGAATAACGAATATTATCATTAAAAAATTGTGTTCGGACAACGAGCATATTCGAATAACGAGCACACTCGGATAACGAACAACATCTTGAACAGATGATGTTTGGTAAACGATTACCCACTGTATTATAAAATATATTTAATTGCAAAATCGTGACATTATATTAATTCTGTGGACTAATTAAGTACTTCTATAAAGCTTTATGTATATTATTAATAAATAAACAATTTTATAATATTATAACTTGAGATCATGTTTACGATTAAATTTAATCAAAAATACCAACTCAATTACTTGCAACAATTTGGGTGACTTTTAAAGCAACCTTTTTTTATGTTTTTTATGTATTTAAAACATAACCATCGTAGTCTGTTATACGGGCCTGGTGGTCCATTTTTGTGCATAGTAATAAGAATAATTCCAAATTTAAATTGTTATGAGTTTTTTTTATAAAGAACTGACGTTTAAAAGCCGCTTAGCGGATGAATATTTCATTATAATATATAGAACAGAAAAATCTATTTTTTTCAATTAAAGTTTCTTATATCTTTAGACTTATCTGAAATTCCGTGATCTTTTAACATTCAACCTGGAATTTGATTAGCGATTTCAATTTATGGACAATCTAGGGCCAACTTTACTACGGTTGGCAAACCTGTTTATTAGTCCAACAGACTTCGTGACAAAACCATTTTTTATGGATAATTTCGTCATTAATTTATTATAATTTTTGTGCACCATCTGCATCGTATAGCTTTTGGCTCCTTCAAAACGTTATTTTGTTCGATTTTTGATTTTACCAACGTAAAAATAACTATGTCATATTCAATCAATTTGCCGAATCTTGCACATCTTTTAAATGTCTGAAAAAAATTTACGATTTATAAATAATAAAATTGTGTACATGCGAACAGTGCCTGTGTAGATTTATCATTTTTCAAAGACTTCGCCAGTTCAGAAATAAAAAAAAATATTTAGTCACTCGAAAATAAAACAAATCTTCGAGCATTCTGATTTATTCATAAATTTAAATATCATTTTTATGTTTAAACTTCCGCGCGACGTGCTCCAATTTTGTTTTTTTACAGACGACTAATCAAAAATTTGTATTTTATTATTCAAGGCAGAGAGCTTTCCAAAAATCAGGTTGACGGGTTAATCCCATCAGCACTGTTAAACTTTTCCAATTACTGGAGGCAAAAAATCTTATCTCTGAAATTAGAAAGTTTCCCCTTCAAAACATTCGGCTGCATTTTCAGAAAAACTTGTTGGTATCACTACCAAACACTTAAGTTTTGTTTTTACTTTATGTTTTATTTTCAATTATGAACAAAACTTCGTTAAGGGTTTTTTGATTTACCTTTAATAAATTCATATTGATCATCAGGTCATTTTAAATTCTAGCCGTGCTTTAAATAATAAACATTAATGAACATTTCGACTAATTGAATTTTGATTTCAACAGATCTGTGAAATTTTTACGTGTATGTGTCTTTATCATGATAGAAAGCAAAACTTATCTATTTTAATTATATATTATAACAAAAAAATACATTGCTTTTACAACAGAGGGAAGATAAAAACATTGGAATATGGTGAGGTGTTCAACCGAGTGTGCATTTATACATTTTTTTGAGATAGTAAAAACACATTTCTTTGTCACTTTTAAGGGTTAACCGTCATTTCTTAATGGAATGGCATGACATTTTAAATAATAAAAACAAATTTTTAGTACATATTTCCACAATGTATTTTTTGACCAGTACAGGTTTCGCTGATCACGAGCGTTATCAACTGATTACTATTAATTATTATCAGTTTATAATGGTCGTTATGAGCGAAACCGGTCTTGATAAATTATATTATGTGGAAATAAATACTAAAAAAATTTTTTTAGTATTTTTTATTTTTTTAAATATCATGACTTTCCAGTCAGAAAAAAACATCAAGAAGTGACAATTAACACTTTAAAAGCGACAAATAAATGTGTTTTTATTATCTAAAAAAATGTATCAATATACACTTGGTTGGACACCTCGCCATATTCCAATGTTTTTATCTTCTCTCCGTTGTAGAAGCAATAAAAAAATATTTCTTTATGGTTATAATATATAAGTTTTGCTTTCCAAAGAGATATACATGTAAAAATTTCAAATACCCGTTGAAATCAAAATTTGATGAGTCGAAATGTTCATTAGAAACACATTGCTGTATATATAATATTAAAATATTCCTCGTGCTGCCAAAAAAATATATTCGTTTCACGTAGCAAAAGTTTTCCACGATTTGCATGATGAACATTTTATTATATTAATACATAGATTAATATTGTTATCTCTGTGAAAAAGCTCGTCCGTCAAAACGTGTCCCGAAAAGTGATCAAAAAAGATAAAAGCCTTAGGTAACAATAAACTTTCGGCCACAAAGCTTCGTCCAAATAAAATCTTATTGTATTATAAATGACGTGGTCTTTTGTATTGTGCCCCTCTTTTTACAAATGAAAGGAACAATGCAAGTTTATTAAACAATTAATAATAGCCATTATCTAGGTTTTGCAAATGTACCTCGTTTTATTTGGGCGATCCTGTAACCGAATATTCAACTTTTTAGACGTTCAAACAAGTCAGAAAAGGTTGTGATAAAATAAAAATAGGTAGCACTCTATAATCGAATTTTATTTTATTCAGTATTTACCTTAATCTCAACCATTTTGCTTTTTGTCACTTTGAATAATATAGTAAACGTTACATTAGTATTCAAAAATCATCATTTATTTACTACTTAGCAAATTAAAATATATAATATAATAAAAATTTTATATATATCTGAATTTGCTTCTAAAAATTGGATTTTGTTTTGCTTTTCATACGCATATCAATTCATCAGTCAATTTTAATGTTTATCAAATTTACAAAATCGTATTTTCATCCAGTTTCTCTAAATGTTCCTGACCACTAACGTTCATCTATGGTATTGGTGATTATTTGCTTGGTGCCAGGGACATGGTGATTCGTAAGATTTATTCGATTATTTAGCATAAAAATACGCATTTACTTGACAATTATTAAAAAATGTTATACATAATATTGATTCTCGTAAGTTTCTTGTTTATCTAAAATCATTTATGTGTATTTGAATTTTTAGAATTTTGTACGATTCCACATGTTTTGTCACTAACGACCCGGGTTCCGCCTTTCGGCATCTTCAAGCATTCTATCACACGGATGCAACAGAACTGACACACAATAAACAGTTTGGATTGATATATACAAAAGGAATTATTTAGCCAAACATATGCACACCTAAAATAACTTTCAAAACTACTAATTTTAATATAATGACACTTTAATTGCATTATTAGATTTTACAACAAATATTAAGAAGACTTCCACTAAAATACGAATGGGTAATCCAATGTGGCATTCGTTTGGTTTAGAAAGCTGAAACTCATGTTGTTAGTGAAAAAACATGTGAAATCTTATAATGTTCCAACGATTCAAATTTGATATTGAAATTCCATCAAGCACCTACAGTAATGTTTTTCTATTTGAAATTAAATTAATGTTTTAATGATACATCTCGTTAAACGATTCTGTTTTTACAATATTATAACACTTCGTTTTATTGGTGAAATA
The DNA here is from genome assembly GCA_028555115.1 of Himalopsyche japonica. Classification (NCBI taxonomy): domain Eukaryota; kingdom Metazoa; phylum Arthropoda; class Insecta; order Trichoptera; family Rhyacophilidae; genus Himalopsyche; species Himalopsyche japonica. The sequence continues at coordinate 3,305,014 of JAHFWJ010000143.1, forward strand.
TAATAAATAAAACCTCGTTATTTCGTGAAAAATGTATGTAGCAATTGTTGAATAAGCAATAAAGATCTTTTTGTACTTTTTGAAGCATTTTGAATTTTATATCTAATCGCTTGTGCCGTAAAATTTAAGTACCGTTAGCTTGAATATTTAAAAATGTTGAAAATATATCTTTTTTAGTGAACTGATGTTATTTTTATTTGAGTGGAAAATATTCCTTCCAAAGAATAAACGTTGTCAATAATACAGGCCTTTTTCTTGCTTTTATTTTCCATCATTTACATTTCGTAATGTATCTATCCTTAAAACGGATGTAGAAATTTTTATGTCGCATAAAATTTACGAATAAGATACAGTTGTCATCTTTAGATGTTAGTTTACTTACTAAATTTTCCGTTTTTTATTTTCATATTTATAAACAGTATTGTTCAAAATTATAAGGTAATGACCGATTAAATAACATTTTATAGAAGAAATCATTATCCCGATATAAAGTAAACAATAACGACAAAATTTATGGCACAATTGTATTAAAAATCTTGTAAAATATCATCGAAAAGTGTTTTTATATATAGCCGATAAAGTAATTGAAAAGAAAAAATAAAATAACTCACTTTTGAAAAGTTATAACTTTGTAAGATTCCACATGTTCTATGTGGAAACGTACGAAGTTGTGAGAATTTAAATTTCATATTAAAATCCATTAAGCACCTTCGGTCGATATACTAAAATAACGACTATTTTAAGTTTAACTCGTAAATAATTAATCTATTAATGTTTGTGAGTTTTTGTATTATTTTAATATGCTTTATGTTGTATACAATTCAAGATAGAAAAAATTTTAAAACACAAAAATAATACAACTACCAGAAATTAGAATACTTTATTAATGTATCGAATTTAAGTCCACTTATAAGTCAAAAAATTATACTTCACTCTATCTGATGAATATTTATATATTTTATTTACTATTAAGAAAATTTATATTTAATATTTCCCATTCATGTTATCTTATGAAACTCAACTCGATCTCAGAAAAAAATTGTTTTTCTCAAAACTGTCAAAGCAAACATCAAAAATAATTATATATCAATCATCCGGTGCTGAAATTATATTTGGTGTTCAAATATGTGTGTACAAAATCACGTTTTAACTGATTAGAGCACGTATTTATGGGGTGCTTTTCTCGAAAAACAATTATAAAATTGGAATGGTATTTTTTTTAAGTCTATGTGTTATGACGTAAAGAATACAGCGCAAATCAAGACCCTATATAGTTACTTATTTTTAAAATTTATATTCAATTGATAGAACTAAAATTAGATTAGGCTAAAATAACAAGTATATAGTTCCAATTTTTTTATTATAACTGTTGACAGCTTTTTTGACTTCCTCTATTGTCTAAGCCAGTGGTGGCGAACTTTAGACCCACGGGTCAAAATACTGACCCAAAAAGGCATTGAAAGTGAACCACGAATAATTTTTAAAAAGTTGTTTATTTTTCCATCAAATACACTCAACTACAACATTATAAACAAATATACGCATCTAATGTAACCCTCACCTTCACAAATAACCCACATGATATTATTCAAAAAAATAACCAAAGTTTACCATTTTCTCAAAAAAGCTTTCTATCACTAGTTAAATTCATCTTTGACTCATTATGTGCTCAAGAAAATGTAGAAAATTTAATATCTTTCTTATATTAGCATCATAACGTTGATGTTTAATTTGAACATTTGTTTTGTAATAATGAATTTCTACTAATTTAATATTTTTTTTTATTACTTCGGTCTGTTGTCTTTCCCATTTTTTTGGAATCTTTAATATAATGTAATTTTCAAAATAATGTTATCTCGTCACAACAATTGATCCACGTACTTGGCATGAAGTTAAAGTTTGGAAATCAGATGTAATCCATTTTAGTTTTCTCACCTTCTGACTCACTGCTTTATATTATTTATTATTGAAAGAAATGCGGAATATATGCTTTTCCTCGACGGCTTAGCAGAAAGCACCGAACAAAAAAATCCATGAGCATGTTTTGTGTATTCTTTATCGTTCAATACAAATGGAGAGTATGTGTTACTAGAATACAGTCTTGAAAAAACTGCGGCCCGCGAACTTATCATTTGTAGTTTATGTACTACATCTTTGCAAAGCTACATCTATCGAAACCGAAATCAATATTGTATGCACATTCACATTATTTATATGTTTTCTAGAAAAACTGTTTCTCAATCTACTGATCTGATATATCCAGAAATTTAACTCCCGGGTTTCGCCTTTCGGCATCTTCAGGTATTCCATCACACGGATTGAACAGAGCTGACAGTTCTGTTGCATCGTTGGGTCATTAGTGGCAAAACGTGTGGAATCGTTTTTCAAAGATCAAAGATGTTCAATGTTTTAACAATTAAAATTTTAACTTTTTTAATTTAGTCTAATTGCTGAATATTTTATCCATAATTTAAAAATATCACATAAAGTAAGGTACTCTTATTATCAATTATATATGTTCTTAAGAAAAATTATTCAGTGGCCGAATTATAAACATCAGTAATTCTATAGAAATGTCTCATTTCCGCACCGGTGTAAATTTATTTGAAAAAAAAACACTTATAATATGGATATTTACTATGATGTTGTTTACACCACGTCATATTATCAATATCAATACATAATAACAAGACATGTTTATCAAAAATGTTCATGGCGACCCGTCATCCAAAAGCTTTTTGAAGTCCTGCCTTAATATATTTATATATTCAAATATATCAAGCATTAAGGCCTCGTGTAAAGTGCACACGGCGTTTACTGGCGTCATTCGTTTTGCATTTGTTATTGACATTCCGATACGTTACGTCTCAGAGGCATTGTAATATTCAGGAAAATATTCTACCGTTGCAGAGAAAACCGGTTACGTGACATGTGTGGTAACACACACTTCAGCTTTGAGCATTATGCAGGATCGCTAGTGCACGAGATGCATGGGGACCATAAAGTTTATATCATGCATATAAACATATGTTTTAAATTGTGACTCAAAGCAAGTTTTTTGTTTGGTGGTCTATTTTACGGCCGCCTTTCATAACAAAAAACTCGTAAAAAGAATCTAATTAATGTTTTGACCAGATACAGAACAGCATAAGAACGATATTTAAATATTGCAATAGTTTGCATAAAAAGAATAAAAAGAGAAAAAGTGTGCAAGATATTACAACATATCCGTCGTGGTGAAATGTCTGAATCTAATTTGCGTTTTGAATTTATAATCAAATATATTGTATTGTTTACTCTCAGTCATTATTCGATTGAATAAAAAAGACAAATGAACCGTCACTTTACCCAAACGTGACAGACAAGCCGTTCTATAAATAAATTATGTAGATCAGTGTTTGCCACGTGGAATTTTACTGTGTCCGCATTATACACATCAGCGGCCAGTAAAAAGAGTAACAATAGTGATTGCATATAGGGTTATAATTTTAATATCCGTCTTGAACATAACGTGAATATTTTGATGAATAATCATTAGGTGAGTATTGAGTTTTATCTAAAATCATCCAGTAATTATAAAACTATTTCAAAAAACGTACATTTTATTTAACACCAAATTAATAAAAGAGTTTTATTTCATCGACAAGCTTTCTAAAACAATTAAAGTGAAAGATTATCACAATGTTTTGATACATATATTGTATGTACACATTTATTAAGAGGAAACGCTAGATAAAACTGTTTTTTACTGAGGCAATTTTCATCGTCAAATTTTTAAGTAGGGTATATTTCTTTGCCAATTTTACTAATTGATTTTAAATGGATTGAAAAGAAAAATTTACAGTGAATACAACATAATCTCAGAATTTCACTACGCTTTTTAAGCCTTTTATGAAATTGGAATATGAATTTTTGTATCTATTAAAAAAAAATATTTTTTTTTTTCTTACAAAATAATAATAACTTGATTTATTTTAAATTGTTTTGTTTTTGCAAGCTACTTCTTGTAGACAATTAAAAGTTAAGCCAAAACGGAAATCAAATATCATAACAGCTTTAACAAGCAAAAATAAATACTGCAAAATACGAATAATTCTATTTCTATATTTGTTAAAGCCTTTCTTTTTCAATATTTCATCGTCTATCTCTGTGATTTGTAACAGTGTTTCTGAGTATTAGCACGTTTAAATACTGAATAAACATCCAACAAAGGGGAATGTTTATCAAACAGCAATCACAGAAAATGTCTACGTATATTTCTGTTAATATTAAAAAGGTAAGGTAAAAATTCTGTTAGAGCAAATACTTTTATATCAGCTCGCAAACAGACGTTCTATTATTATCTATAATTGAGTTTACCCGCGTCTTTTGCGGCCAAATAGAATAAAACCGCAATCCCATAAAAAAAAAGTTTTCAATTTAGATAGCGTTCAAATTAAAAACTCTCGATTGCAATAAACGAATTGCTTTTAGAACATCACGAAACAGAAAATATTTTTAATGTCTTCAAATTGTTTCGTTTAATGATTATAACAAGACCAAACTTAACTCGATAAATATATAAAATCAATTTGTCACACATTTTAGAATTTATTATCAGAATATAAAACTAGGATGTTAAAACAGAAGATGGATTGTGTACTTTTTACCTTTTCTACACCGGTATATCATCATCATCAGCTGGGGTCGATCCACTGCTGGATGAAGGCCTCCCCCTGCTTTTTTTTCCAGGGGGTTGTTTGGACATAGCAACACCACGCTGCCCAGGCGGGTTGGTGTTCGGTTTTCTGTCTGGGTTTTCCTTCCCATAGCCAAGAGAACACGGCACGCGGTGTTCCCGAGCGGTCACCCATCCAAGCACTATCCGCGTCCAATGCTGCTTAACTTCGGTGATCGCACGAGAGCCGGTGCTTTCAACGTGGTATGGTCGCTGGCCGGTACACCGGTATATATAGATAAGTAAATGAACGTTTAAAAATATACCCTACCCTATACCCGAAACGAAAGGAAAATAAGGTCTATACACCCTTGATTCCCATATAGTGTATGATACCTAAGTAGCGTTTAAACATAGTTCTGATGAGGGTGTAAGCCGAAACAGCTATCAACAATATAAAATATATAAATTTTGTAAAACTTATATACATTGTAGTATCATTGAGTTCTACCAAGTAAATGCTAAAACAATCAAAAGATTTTAATAAGCTATTTTTTCAATCATAAAAACACAGTTTTAAGTACTAATTACACTATTTTAAAATTTTATGATCAGTATCGTATATCACAGTATTTTTTAATGAAGTAAAACCGGTCTTGATTATTAAAAAAAATTGAAATTGTACTGAATCACTTTTAAGGTGTTAACTGTCACGTCTTGATGGAACGGCATGATATTTTAAATAATAAAATCACATTTTCAGTACTTATTTCGACAATATATTTTTTGTCAGGACCGGTTTCGCTCATCGCGAGCTCAGTTGATAATGCTAAATTGTACTAAATATTTTTTCTTATTATTTTATCATGCCTTTCTGTCAAGATTGTTAAATCTCCACCAATCCAGTCGTTATTTGTAAAATTTATTTTAGTTTCTGTGGTTTGAACCTGTAAGGACTGTGACAAAAGCCAACGACTTTCACCACTACACCACAGGCCCAAGTAATATAACTGGAGTAATTTTTCATTCTAATCAATCTCTACTGAACATTCTTAGCGATACCATACCATAAAGCTTCCGTGAGTCCAGATTAATAACGAGGCATACAATAGAGTTGCTTCGTTAATCCTTCTTTTGTAGAGCGACTGACAATAGACTGGAGTTAAAGCGTTATGTAGACTGAACAAAATATCCAAACGAAGGCTTTCAATTTATTTTCAATTTGGTTTAACGTTACTCTGCTTTAGTACATCTTCATACAAAATGTCACATATTCTTAAAAGTATTCACAGACTTTATTATCATATTAATTTTATTTTTTGTCTAAGTCATAATTGAATTCAATAGGAAACGTTTTACGCCACTGACGTCAAGTAATATTTATTCATCTTTTATAAATTGTTTAAGCCATTTTTAATCCCACAATTCAATTCAATAAACAATTCTCAGCATCAAACCATATAGAAATCATTTTTAGTAAAGGTTAACAAAAATTAAATAAATTTGAAATGATTTAGTCAGTCAGTTCTGTCCCATCCGTGTGATAGAATGCCTGAAGATTCCCAAAGGTAAAACTTGGATCGTTAGTTACAAAACATGTGGATTCATACAAGTTTTCAACTTTTTTTTTTGTATAATGTTCCCTCAATTGATATCATAAATTAAAAATTAAGTAGTTTATTTTCCAAAAAAACACCAAAAATATTTTAAAAATACAATATTACTGAAGATTTTCAAAAAAAACTTTACGTAAAAAATGCGTTTTAGTTGATTGTTTATCATATCATATGGAGCAATATATATACGTTTCTAACCAGATGTTTTATCACTAGTGAATTGGGATCACGCGATTGCAAAAGAATTGACAGTAAACAGTTTGCGTCACTTATATAAATAAAATTACGAAAAAAAACGATACAATATTTTACCTTCGGATGTGAAATAATTTCAAAAATATTTATTTATTAAGAATAACAATTAAATTAAGAAAACTTATATTATATATAGTCAGATTTTTTACTCATCATAAATCACTCATTTGAAATAAGTATGAAGATGTCTCTAAGTATTATATTTTTCAGTCACATTAAGTTGATTATTGTGGAAATATTTAATCCAAAATTTTTTACCTTGCATTCGTTACAAGATATTTTTTGGCTTTAACCAGGAGAAAATACCATATTAAAATAATAAAACATAATTTAAATTAAAATAATAAAACATGTTTAAATCTATGTCCAAAAGCTTATAATCAGTATCGATTTCGCTTATTGCCAGAATTATCAGTCCTTCATCAATTGACAATTCGAATTTATTTTAAAATATTAAACATTGCATTTTTTTTTAATTTGAATATTATACCTTTACATTACGAAGTTATGGTCAACACTTTAACAGTGAAAAAAAAACTATCATAATTAATTTTTGAAAATAAAATAGATTTTTTTCTGAAATTTGTATAAATAACTTTCAAATATAATGAAAACCCTATGCTTTTTAAGGCCTGCATTAATTCAAACTCAAAATTACTAATAAAAAAAATCATGAAACCGTCCATGTTTACTAAAATTTGAACCCGAAAGCATTTGCAGCTAACCAACGACGTTCACCAGTCAGTCAAGCGCCCGACAATAATATTACATATTAACAGAAAAGTCCTCGATATTCGAAATTATTTTTTCTTACAATATTACAAATAAGTTGATTATATTATATTATTAAAGCGCAAAGATATGTTTTTTGCCTTCATTAATATCACGTACAATTTTTATGTATTTTTATTTACTCATATAAAATACTATTTTATCAATACGTGTACGTATAACCGAAAAATACTTTTATCAGACGCATGATTCTAATGATACTCACGTTTCCGTATTTCTCATAGACAATTCTATCACGGAATATTATTTCCTAAACGTATAAATCGTCACCCGGCTAAAAATACAGATTTCTTTTATTCATTTAACGTCGAAGAAAACCCAAAGCTTCGTAACATTTATTGTATTTATATGATTGGTTTATAAATTTTAAATTGAACTTTAATGTCATACATAACTGCTCAATAAACTACAAAAATTTCATATCCAGTATTGAATACGTAAGCAAGATATCACACAAGCAACATCTGTCAAAGATTACTCAAACAGTGTAAAAATCACGTATTCGAAATTCAAAAGTGTATGGTGACGTTGCGTCAAAAAATGTTATAAAGTGTTGCTATTATGGATCGTGACATATTTTTTTTCAAAGCATTTTTTATGGCAATAATAATATGTTAAAATAATAATTTTTACATCTTAATCCACCTTTTTAACGTACATGGAGGTTTTTTTAATTATTTCATCAAAATATAGGTGATTAGTTTTGAACTATTTTATCAAAAACAATTATAAATAAACAGAAATAAACTTCGTTCAACTTCTATATTAAACGAGCAGTAAAACCTCTCTGGTTATAATTTGCTTTTTATATTACGTAATGTTTTTTCAATCCGTCAGTAATTTGGAAAAAATATCTTAACTCTTTCTAGACGATTACGTTCAAGTACTTTCAGTACCTGCGGGCGAGCATGGGTGTACTATGTATAAGATTTTCGCCTCAATCGAGTATGAATTTACTGTGATATTAGGGTTCGAATTCGGTGTAAAGCTGTGGCATGTATACATGACGCTCGTCTTTTTGGCACGCAATCGGTTGGCATGTCTAGATGACGCTCGTCTGTATTAGGTTAAAATAGGCCATCTGAAATTTGGTCAACAATAATAGCCAAAAAATAATGTAATTATCATAGTGACTATTGTAATATGAATCAATTTAAAACACATTAATTTCTTGGGACATTTAAACAAAGGCTATTTTTAAAAACCTGGTTGTCAGTCAGCAGCATTAATTACCTTTTAAAATGGAAAAAATAAATAAAGATGATCTTAGAGAAAAACTAGATGTTAAATATTCGTTTTTTTGCCCTCTTTTCAAGATCATATAAGCTAGAACTTTTTGATTAATGATTTTTTTCATTCGCGTATTTAAACCGTTCGTACGTTCGAACAACAAATGTACGACATGATGTATATAATGCTCATTCTTTTTACGCGGTTTTAAAACAGTACGATTCACTTTAAAGTAAAATAAATATGCTATGTTTTAATTCACGATTGCTTCCAATTTAATACTAGAATTGAGCAGCATTTTTCTATCATAATCCCTGCCTGTAACGAGTTATAGAATTTCAGCAGAACTGAAGATTTTTAGTGATATGTTTAAAAAAAAATATTAATCACATGAGAAACACTAGACACAAACGTTAATAGCAGACCTCTCAATAACACAAGACAGTTATACCAAACAAAAGGCTTATTAGATCTCACACATTAGACGAGTGCGAAACATCTAGCGACGAAAGCGATGAATGTCCAATCACTCAAACATGTCCCTGTATATAATCAAGTAGCAATGAATTTTATAATTTTATTTATTATTAGATAAAAAAATGTAATTTACGCAAAGAGCCTTTTTTATTATCTATTTTACGCCATTTTCTTTACAACAATGTTGTTCTATTTTTAAATAACACGGGTTTTAAATACAGGAAACCAATCTTCAATAATAAAAACACATTTTAATTGTTACAACTTTGTACGATTCCACATGTTTTGTCACTGACGCCCCGGATTTCGCCTTTCGGCATCTACAGGCATTCTATCAAACGGATGCAACAGAACTGTCTAAATTATATTAATAAAAAAAAAATTTAGTACTTATTTCCACAACATATTTTTTGATCAGGATTGTAAATGAAATGTTCACACTAAATTTACATTATTTGTATTAATATTGAAAGATTTCCTGTAATTTTTTTCTTAGTTCTTGAACCCATGGTTTTGCATACCTGCTACCTTAAACTCAAATATTTTTTTTAATAAGTTTGTTTGCAAATTATATTCTATCAGTTGATAATGCTCGCGATGAGCGAAACCGGCCCTGGTCAAAAATATCTTGCTTTTCCATCAAGAAGTAACCATCATTTAACACCTTAAACGTAACCATTCTTCAATTTGTCTATGAAGTGTATCACTACGATGAACAAATGTGCAAATTTGAATGAAGAACATTTTTTGAATTTGGAATATTCCGTCAACGATGGCATCTATTTCTCTTTGCGTTCACATTTGGGATCTATTTTTTTGAACGTGGAAAACTTATGTCTCCAAAAATGGCAGGGAGAAGAAAAGTCTTGAAGGAGGTCGCGTTCGGTCGTTGGGGTGGATTATCCGGAATCGCATCCTGGCAAGGATAAATATGACACGTGCCAGGAAAAGTATTTTTGCAGATGAACACGCCCCGTATGCTTTTGCGAACAGGAAGTAAACCCTCTCCCGCCTGCATTAAATTTATACATATAACATAGATTACGAAGTCTTTCAACGTGACAAGTTTATTTTTTTATGAAAGCGTTCGTCTAACAAATATAATTTCTTCGACCTAATTTCGTACAATATTATAAACAAGTCTATTTCATTTAATTTATTATCAATTTTATTTAATGAATCTTTAATATTAGCCAATTTATTAACGCTTTTTAGCTGCATTATTTAGTATATCGACTGATGGTACTTGATAAAATTTGAATTGTTGAAACTATGTACAATTCCACAAGTTTTTTCACTAACAACCTGGGTTTCGCCTTTCGAAATCATTAGGCATTCTATCACACGGACGCAGAAAAATCACTTCTGATAGAATGTCTGGAGATGTTGAAAGGCAAAACTCGGATCGTTATTGACAAAACATGTGGAATCGTACAAAGTTGTTACAATTCAAATTTGATATTGAAATTCCATCAAGCACTTTTAGTCATATCATAAATTCTATATTTATATTTTAAATACTACGAAGAAGTCCTTAAAATTTTATTTAAAACTTTTTTAATACATTTTAATACACATAGATATATTGTATGACTGTCTATAAATCATTTTGATTGCTAGTTTTTTTCTGTTTGATTTGTCTGTTAAATAGCCTTGTTTTTAATCTGTACTGCATTGGTTGATAATACTAGCGAAGAACAGAACAAGTGTTGATCATAAATTATTTATAAAAATGACTTTGAGCCAACCACTTCTGAGACATTTTAGCTCAACCTCGACATGGAAAATTTTTCCATCGTACTAACATATTTTATATTGTATCACATACACTAAGCGGTTCGATATTTTGTTTAATTAAAATTATGCGGTGCATAAGCACGAACACGGCTCTTCGCATAATAATTGTGCAAACACTTAATGGTCTCGGGAGAAATGATCATTTCCTAGATAGTCAAACTAACTATGTATATAATCTGCCAGATGGGAATCAAACGACATCGCTGTCGATCCATTAACATAATACGCAAACAAAACAACGACTTACTTTGTATTTTTCACAACAATCAGTCGAAAGAAGGGATTTTAAATACTGGTTTTACTGAAATCTGAATACCGATTATACTACAATTTACATCAAAGATATTAATTTATTTAGTTTTATCAACTATTTTTTTTATATATCAAATTGATTGAGGTTTAGATTTATGACGCGTTAGCATCAAAGCTCTTCAAGTCTCCTTCGTCTCTTATATAAAGACTTATTTGTTGTATAATTTTTGTGTCTTTGTAAACAGATGTAAGTCGCTGCAGAGCTGAGCAAAAACACTGTAAATATGGTTCACGTATATACTATACGCATAATAATTATATTTAATCTCTACACACCCTTACATATGCAGACAAATGCACACATGCTAATACGCTCACGCATATACATTATACAGTAAGTAAGAGAATGAGCTATTGAAGTAATTTTCAGATGTCAATGTTGTGTATTTTAAGATTAAGACTTGTTTTTAAATGGAAATAAGCTACAAAATTTGAATTAATTTAACAATTTTTAGGTTTCGCTTTTCGCCATCTTCAAGCATTCTATCACACGGATGCAATAGAACTGACATAATACATAGTTTGCATCGGTTATATATTAAACAACAAGAATTACTGAGGAAAAAAAATCTACTCAAAGGTTAGGAGCTTAATATTATACACAGCTTAAATAAATTTAATAAACACTTTTATACATACAATGACAAGCAATTTTGGAAATGATAATTGTACAAACAATACAGCTAATGATTTTACGACGAAAAGTTTTCACAATAATAAACTACTATAGAAATGTGACTAGGCAATATGGTACTTATGAAGACCTAAGTATTTCAAATTGGGATTAATTAACAGAAGACATAGTATCAGACATAAACTGTTCTGATTTTAGCCTATTTGAACTGTTCTCACGTAAAACTTATATAAAGTAAAGAAAGAAAAGAAAGGTTTTTTGATGGTTTAATGTAAACATGAAATTTGATTGGGATTTTTATTTCTTACAATTTCTTGCTAAAATTGTTTATGATCCCTTGTGTTTTGATGCTACAATTTAATAAGTGGTTTTCCATTAATAAAAGACTGACAAATTTCTAAGTACCTTGGTATTATCTAAAGTTTACGAATTTCTATCAAAGTTTGTTTTACACTAATTCAGCACAATAGAAAAATCGTAAAGTTTTATTTAAAAAATGCCATTTATTTATAATATATATTTTATGTTTTCGACTGAAGGTGGTCCATGAAATTGTAATATCAAATTTAAATTGTTACAATTTTCTACGATTCCAAATGTTTAGACACTAACGACCCGAGTCAGAACTGAAGTTCCGTTGCATCCATGTGAATGTCTAAAGATGCCGAAATGCGAATCCCGAGTCGTTAGTGACAAAAAAATGTGAAATCGCACAAATTTGTAAAAACTTAAAAAATAAATATATATGTATATATATGTACGTATATAAAAATTGAAACATCCACAATCTCGGCAGACATCTTTATGTCAAAGCTAAGAGTTTAATAAATTACATATAAATATTCGGCAAAATCATTTCACAACTTCCGCTATCAACCAATCTCACGAAGCGTAGGTTTTGTTATCTTCATATCAAAAAGTCGTCTCCGATTTCACCAACCTTCACGTTTCACATGACTGATCACGGTTTCCGAGTTTACTGGTCTAGGTGAACGGGTTGGTAGGGGGCAGGGAGAAAATGGCAATTTGTGATTGACGTCGAGACGCCGCCGCTTTTCCTCCGCAGACGTCGCTTATCTGGCGTCGCATTGTTTCCCGGTGACGAGTGTCACCTCTTTTGTGTTCGCGTGAATGACGGAAATAGAAAATAGGGAGTTCCCATTATCGCTTGACAGATTACCCTAGCTTGGCACACACAGCGAAATTTCACATTTAGACTCCTTGAAATATATTTTGGTTGAAAAAATCGAATATTTGCTCCATTTACCGCAATTGTGGTATACAACAATTTTGGGCAGAGCGTTTTTGTAACGAATCAAAACGTATATTTTAATTGAGAAAATCTTTGAGACAAACATTTCTCATGTAATTAAATAAGAAAAAATGCTTTTCTGGGAAGCTTTATTAATGGAGCTATATATTGTATAAACCGTATTAAATATATATTTTTTAAAAACTCAACATAACTAAATAATTTTTTCAACCCAATTTGTCTGTACTGCGAGTTATTGAATGTTAATTGTGACACATAACTATGTAATTCGTCTTGAGAAATGTGTCATTAAGGTATCTTTCTTTTTTTGTGGCTTTCGATGCATTTTTATAGCATTCGAAAAATTGCTATATGAAGCGTATTCCTGCAACAAATATTTCAAAAATTTATTCAATAATGTAAATGTTAAACAAACTTATGAATATCATCAAAAAAATTATACCTTATTTTTTGAAAATTTTGAAAATTTTCGCACGGCTAACACTGTAAAAAAATAAAATCGATTTAAATAGACTGAAATCTGCTGTTTCAACATTTGAACTTGAAACGTTAGATGTCAAGGAGTTAACCAAACAGATTATTGATTCTTATAAATGTTTCATTTAAATGCTTTAAAGTAATGAGTAAATTATATATTTCAATATCGTTTATGATATCGACTGAAGGTGCTTGATGGAACTTCAATATTAAGTTTGAATTGTTGCAACTTTGTACGATTCCATATGTCTTGTCACAAATGACCCGGGTTTCGCCCTTCGGTATCTTCAGGTATTCCATCGCACGGATGCAACAGAACTGACGTAAAATAAATAGTTAGCATCGTATATATAAAATATAAAAATCACTATTTACAGGAATCTACCTACAATAGGCAAGCAAAAAATTGCAGCAGTTTTTCTTCTCTAAGAAGAAGACATATAATATTTAAATTAGATATAAAAGTTATGATTCTAGAATACGCTAAACAGTATACCGCCTAATTTTATAGCATTTCATCAAACTTAGCTCAATTTTAGTTTTATCATAACCATAGTGTTAAAAAAAATAATTAATGATTTTAAAAATCATGGTAGCCACACAATAATAAAAAAAAAACTTAACAGTTACCTGAGCTTCATCAATCAGTGACAACAACATCAATTTAAAAGACATAATAAATTAACCAAAAGTGTAACAAAACGTATGCTTAATGCCTGGATACCGTAAATTAAGTGTTAAGACAATTAAAATCATTAATCAGTATTTTACCACTTTTAAGGTGTTAATTTTCACTTCTTGATGGAAAGGCATCATATTTTTAATAATAAAAACACATTTTTTTTACATATATCCAGAATACAATGTTTGATTAGGACCAGTTTCACTCATCGCGAGCACTATCAACTGATAGAATACAATTTACAAACAAGTCGATTTCTACAAAATATTTGAGTTAAAGGTAGCAGGTATACGAAACCATGGGTTCACGAACTAAGAGATATTTGCAGGCAATTTTAACTTTTATTTAAAAATGAAATGCTTACAATCAAGTTCACAGCAAAGCATTTTAATCACTCTTCTGAAAAAGCTTAAAGCTGAAATTTCTATCATAAGCCATAGATAAAAATTGCAAATTAAATCCTTGTTAATTTTTACATGATAATGATTTGATAGTTGTAACATTTTGTTGGTATACAAAAAATCTGGCAGAGTATGCTCTAAAGTATTAATAATGATCAAAGATAAAATGACTAATGAGCAACGTTTTTACAATGGCAACATTATAAAGAATCTGCATTAACAACTCAATTTTAATAAAAGCAGTAAATAAAATACTTTTTCACGGTAGTCGAAATAAAGATTTAAGTAAGACTTTTTATACACGTTAGGGATACGTTATGATAAAAAAGTGTTGCCTCGTAAAATATGTCACAGAAACCGGCAACATATGAAATATTTCCAATAAAACGATAATCAAACGGATTTTTTTTACATTGTTCACAAAAATATATACTAGCAGTAAAAAAGAAATATACTTCTGGGATAGTCTCATTTTTCGAATCTGAGAAATATGATATTATATTTTACATGGAATATAACGACACAAAGGTAGAGTGCCGTATAAATGTATTGTCACTTATACTCATAACGAATAAACGCTCTTCACCTGTCAATTCTCATCCGTCACTTCTCAAACAACACATAATTTGCTTTGTCCACGCTTTTTTACCGTGTAACGGATATATTTCAAAAATTAATTCAGTATTGATGTTGCTTAGCAAACTTACAAAGATTATCTATCATGATTCCTTTCAAGAAATTTTCACGTGCTAAATTCTTGTATTTTTAAATGTCAATTATTAACACACCACAATCTGTATTTTAACAGTTGAGACGTTAGCAGTCAGAACTGGGTATTTTCTTTGTAATTAACAAAATGTTTTACAGCAAAATAGTAATATATACCTTACTTTAATGAATTTTAGAACACAGTTAAATTACATAAAAATTGTTATTATTATATAAAATTCATTACAAGGCATCGAAAACAATTGGAAAAATAAATATGACTGATTTATATCTAATATAAAAATATCAATTAGACAAAACATTAAAAATTAAATCGAATGGTCTATAATCTATTAATATTTTTCATATAAAAAATACATTGATAGGCCAATAAGAACTTGAATTTTACCTATATTAAAAACTACAATTGACAACTTATACTTCAAAGATAATTCAGAAGTTTTAGTACTAAGCAAGCTTATGGATATTATCAGCACCCGTCAGACTATTTCAATTTAAAAGAAAAGCTCTAACATGAAAGTTTTGACACTTTTTGAGATATAACTATCGACACACTACAATCAACCGTCTCATTCATCATTTTGAACATCTTCATTTTCGTTTACATTCGAAAGAGTATAACACTTAATCAATATTCATTACAAGAAACGATAATGAATATAAATTTAAAAGCAAGAGCTCGACTAATGGTAAAGTATTCACTCTCGCTATGCACTATTTTATGGTCAGATAAAGAGGTGTGAAATTTTAATATCACAACATTTTTTTCTACTATCCATTCTACGAGCTGTGTGGACCATAACTGAAGTCAATGAGGCTTGTCACTTGACCACGGACCTTACAAGTAATTTCATATGCCTACGATAAATGTACATTGTTATTTAACGCCTTTGGAGATAAATATACAATCACGTCTTGGCGGAAAAGCATAATATTGATTGAATTGGCATTTCCATAGTAAAATACTATTATAACACAGTGAAAAAATAGCAAAGTATTTAATTCTACAAATTTTATATAGTAAGATAGTTGACAGCTATTTCAACTTGCCTTCTTATAATTCTGATGATGTCGTATGCCGAAATTGATATCAACTATATATCTTGAAAGGTATTGTATTTAAATAATAAAACTCAATAATTAGAAATATTCATACGTAGATTACGTACTTTCATTAGCATTATCAATTCGTAATACTCGCGGTGAGCGTAACTAGTTCTGATCTCGTCAGTATCTAAATAATTGTGGATATGTGTTTTATCATCTTAATGTTATTTAAGGCTTAATTCTACACTACAATTATTTTCTCAGTGTCTATTTTCTCATACAGATTCAGTATTTTGTAATAGTGTACTTAATTATTTATTAATGGGCACCAAAAATCTCAGCTACGATACGGCATCACGTATTCCAGTTAGAATAAATGTTAGGCTCTACGAGAAAAGAATTTACTTTACGAGTGTTCAAATATATTGAGCAGTACATTCCTGAAGGATTTTACTGTTAGTATGGTATGACAAAGTGTTCTCTACAAACGATCGACATTATCGTAACCCGACGTACCTTTTGTTTTACGGTTTCATTTTTTTCCAAGTCGTTGAACCGAGCAGCCATTTTATTTTAAATGGCTCGCTTGCTGTAAAGAAGGACATAAATATTGTCTATGGTGTCGGTAACTGCTAATGGAATGGCTCCATAAGCGCGATAACTTTATGTTGCCATCTTAATGTTTTTATGTTTCAATCGAGTGATGAAAAAAGACGATACATCACGTGTTTGTAAAAAATAATACAGGATCGAATTCAAAACACAAAAAAAGACATTTTTATTAAACAATTCAAAAAAAACTATTTATATTTCATATGTAACCTAACTTATGACCTGCTATAGTATTTTAAGACAGATATCATAACTGTTAAATCTTGTGATAAACTTTTTTGGTTTACGTAAGCTTCGGTGCTTATTATGCATTTTTTTTACCTAACCCATATCACTAGATTATGAATTTTAGTCTCGTTAAATTCCTAAGTCATAAAGTTATTATAAATTTACTAATATAATATAAGTTTACGTGCAGTAATCCACAAACAAAGTCAAGATGAAATTATTCCAAAAAAATACCCCCTTCATAATTATTTTTTTAATTCCATTAGCTAAATATAGGAATGATTTTTTTCTATAAATAAATATCTTTAATGATAAAGTTGAATAGATGATGATTTTTTAATGATCAAAACATGGGTCACAGTTAATTAAATAAACAACATATACTGACACAATTGTCATTATTATATTAAAGAAATAAGTTTTTTTCAACATCAATTATCGTGTACGTGAATGTGTATTAAGCTTTATTTAATTCTGCCAACTTGATCATTAATTTATTGCTCACAAAGAGGAAATGTGAGAAAAAACCAAATAAAATAAAACTTTTTTCAGTTGGAATATTTATATTGGTCAATTAGATTTCTTTCATTAGATTATAATTAACAACTACTGATTGAATTTTAACTTTTAAACGATGGAAAAAAATATTACATTATCAATGCGAACCTGTCGATGGCCACTGCTCGTCGTTACAATCCCATGGGGAAAATTCCCAAAATGTTCTGTTTAAGTGGCCTTCTTATCTTGCAACTTTCCGCTATTTTGAAAATTGAATATCCCCATACATACAAACGACTACCCTTACCGACTTATTTAGCGATTAAAAAACATCGCTTATTCCACTATACGTATTATACTAATACATTTACTATTAGCTAACGACGCCTTTGCAAGAACTATATATTTTAAGCTTCTTAAAAAAATATCCATTGTTCCTAAGTCAGCCGATGTCGATAGAAAAAAAATACTTATAAAGACTCAATAGACATGATCAAAATACATCAAAAAAATATTCATATTTGTTGATCAACAATATGTTCTCGGGGATTTAT
The DNA here is from genome assembly GCA_028555115.1 of Himalopsyche japonica. Classification (NCBI taxonomy): domain Eukaryota; kingdom Metazoa; phylum Arthropoda; class Insecta; order Trichoptera; family Rhyacophilidae; genus Himalopsyche; species Himalopsyche japonica. The sequence goes on from JAHFWJ010000143.1 coordinate 3,323,285, forward strand.
TGTCTTTGATTGATAATTGATAATATTTAGTATGTAAATGCATTGGACTAAAAAAGTCAGCAAAGTTTAATTCAACATTCTTTTAAAATATATATTAAAAATATAAATCAAGGGTTCTTTTATAAAGCATCTTTTTAGCGTCACTAACCTTATTTTCTAATTATTTCTAGATCTAAATCAGTGATCTCCAAACTTGATATGGATGTGAGCTACTTCCAGAAATTGAAATTTTCTGGTGAGCTACCTACACATATTCCTTCTTTATAAGTGGTGATACAAATGAGCGAGAAAGAGATAAAGTGTGTGGTGCAGTTTGCATCAATCGTAATATATCTCAAACTGCTTCTCTATTTTACTTTATTGTATGCGCAAATCGTTATGTAATAATATTACAACGACAACCTTTCAAGCATTTCGTTGAAATTTAGCTCGAATCATTTTTTTTATTTTCGAAGTTCAATAATAAAATTTTATCGGCAAATTTATAGACATGATAAAAAATCCTATGCGAGCTACCGAAAAAACCTCGGTGAGCTACCAGTAGCTTGCAAGCGACCATTTGACGATCACTGATCGAAATTATACTACGACTACATCTTATTAAATATGTAACTACTGATAAACTGGAATAGTTTCAAGGGATTGGTAATTTCGTTAAAATTTTGATTTCATTAGTTACGAAGTCTTTTAAATTTGCAAGCAAAAATTTCAGAAATTCAGAATTATTCTCTCTTTTTAACAATCTTCTCTTGCGAAAAAATAATTTCCACTTTAATAGAAAGAAAAATAAAATACAGGAAACAATTGGACCGTGGAGCTTTCAACCAATTTGCTCTGACATGAAATATTTTATGTTTTACAAAAAATGCAGAAGTATCATCAAATATAGTATCATGTTTTATAATATAATGATATCAAATTATATTGTACATAATATATTAATTAAGAAATATACATATAATTTTCTCTCGTTCAAATTCAGAAGTTTACTTTACCGCAAATATTTATGTTTTGTGGTAGCAAATAAAAAAGTTCTCCGTAACCTAATGTATAAAATATGATCGATACGTTTTATATCATATAATAAGCTGCAATAACTAACTAACATCTACACCGTAGCCTCGTCGTAGCATGTCATATCCATTCGCATCGACTGCAGTATAAACAATTCACATTTATTTGGTGCTACGTTTTATTGACTACAATTTTATTCAAACACAAATGGTACGTTACATTATAAATAATTCAATTTTTTTATGATAACGATTGAAGGTGCTTGATGGAAATTTAATATCAAATTTGAATTGTTATAACTTATTACGACTCCACATGTTTTGTCGCTCACGACTCGGGTTTCGCCTTTCGGTATCTTCAGTTAAAAGTCAGTTCTGTTGCAACGGAGTGATAGAATACCTGAAGATACCTAAAGACGAAACCCAGGCCGTGAGTGACAAAAATTGTGGAATCGTACAAAGTTGTAACAATTCAAATTCTATGTTTATTAAAAGCATAAAAAAATATTAGAAATATGAAATACAAATATTTAAATGAAAACCTATGTATACAAAAATACATATATTTTGATATATTCGATCATAACTGATTTTAAAATAATAAAATTCTCTATTTTATTTAACGCTTAACCCGTTAGAAATATTTTCTTCATTCATTTTAAATGGTGCCCGGTAAAACATTCAATGTGTTTAGTGAGTAAATTTGTTTTTTTATTTCTTAATAAAACCTCTATTATTAAGGATGATTTACGATATCTAATGCAATATTACAACGTATAATAGCTGATAAGTTTTAGGTGACAGATAATTTTACAAAAAATAAGCAAAATATCTCTTGTGTCAAAAAATTTTTGGTCACCTTCAACATCAAATCCTTTCAAAGGCAATTTTCTTTCGTTTCATCTTTTAAAAATCTCAGTTTCCCATTTACGTCTTCAATTAATTTTACTCTTTCCTAACGTTTGATTGCGATCACGGAGTAAATATCTTAATCGAATGACCTTTTTGATTTATAATGAAAATGAAGATTTCATTTATTTTTAACATTTCTTTGAAATCGTGCTTTTACTGAAGCAAAGAAAGCTTTTTGACCGTTTATTTTATGATTCGACTGAAGATGCTTGATAGAATTTAATATCCATGCGAACGTAAGTGAGTTCAGGCGATTACTATTTTTCAGTTAAAGTAGAAGTTTCATGAGCTTACTTGGTTGACTATTTTGCAATCATTGTTAATTGTTTTGCTGTGTATTTGTTAAATTTCCAACACTTTATGTTAAAATGTGTTAACGTTGCAAAAGCAATAAATTTATCAATTGTAAGTTTTGTACCGTATAATTATAGATAAATAAATAAATGAAATTTTAATAAGCCAATTTATTAACGCTTTTTAATTTCATAATTTATGATATAAACTGAATGAGCATAATGGAATTTCAATATCAAATTACAATTTTTTAAACTTTGTACGATTCCACATTTTTGTCACTTACAACTCTGGTTTTGCGTGTTGTCATCTTCATGCATTCTCTCATATGAATGCAACAGAGTCGACCATGCTTGCGACAATCAATCAGTCTAAAAAGCATACAATGGGTGAAACATTAACATAGGAAATAGTACTAAAATTTTTATTTTGTTATTTAAATAAAAAACATATATATATACATATATATATATATATACAACATTCGTGCTTGATTGATGTATAAACCTTTACTCTGAACGCCTCTTGTCTCAATTCAGCTCATTAAATCCCAATCAAGAAACATCTGCAGGTACCCGTTCCCTGTTTACTCAAACACTATTTGTCTCGTTTACATAATTTGTATTCAATTTGCATAAATATAGCTTAGTTATAGACCTTCAGAGCATATTATATTATAATTTTATGTTATTATAAAAGTTAACCTTTATATAAATACATATAAAAAGGTTAGTAATAAAGTTTTTTATCCATACATATAAAACAAAAAATAGCTGCAATCAAGCATAAACAATACTTGTAGAATGGGTTTAAACAATAAAATATCAGTTATTATATGTAAAAGAAGAATTATTGGTTAATTAGTAACGCAAACATTTGAGTTCAGTTATAAATACAAAATTATTGTTTAAGTTTTTTATTGATCGTTCAAATAATGATTAGCTTAAAAAATATTTACACTCCAGTTATTGTGGATGAAAAACCGCAATGGAAAAACAGCAATGTATTTTATTTCTATAAAAATGATAAGTTTTTAATGTGTTGACTGTCGCTGCTTGATAGAAAGGCATGATATTACGAATAATAAAAACACATTTTTAAAACCTATCTTCACAATATAATTTTGATCAGGACCGGTTTCGCTCGTCGCAAGCATTATCAACTGATATGTCAGTCGATTGTGGGAATGAGTACTAAAAAAGGGGTTTTAAAGGGTACGTCATAATTATTTTCAAATTTAGTAACTGTGAAAACACATGAGTTTTTATAATGGCTTGAGAAGGCGAGGTGAGTTGTTTGTTGTGATTTTTTCAAAGCACAAATTTTTGTATAATCATGGAATCGTATCACGTGAATTCAATAAATGAAAACACTTTTACAAACACTACCGAACTCCCTATTGTATTCAATTCGATATAAATAATTGACGACGTTCAATATTGTAGATTTATATTACAACTTTCCCCAACTATAGATACAATTTTTCAAATCAGGAATATTATACAATCATATTACTGAATACAGAATGTGTATAAGAGCATACTCCATATGCCATACATCATCGTTCAACTAGTTGGCTCATAATATCGATGATTGATCGCCCCTTTTCCCTTGTTACACAGAAACGACGCTCGAAGTAAAGTAAATTGGCAAAACAACCGATAAATAAAAGAGCAAATGATGTCTACAGCTTTTAAATATACAAAAAGTTATAAGACTAATCTTCACGAAAAAAACTGTTTTCTTCAAGAAATTATATTATATGAAGTTATCGATATTCCTTAGTGATTTCTTTTCCATTTTTTTTTTCAAATAACTGTCGTCACTCTTTGAGGTATGAAACTTTAACATTTTATAAGACGATGGGATATAATAGTTTTAAAAAACAAAAGAACAATTTGATATTATTTTGGCATTACTGGATATCTGAAAAATACTAAATACAGAAGCGCAATTTGTTCATTGTACTTCTCACATAAATCTCGTTCAAAACAATAAATTTCGTAGATAAACCAAAATTCTGGTCGATATTTGATGCTTAAACACTTACCAAACTTCTATTTTATAGTTTTTACTATTATTTGTGTAACGAAGATATAACAACGTATTTTGTCATTTTTTGAAGAAAGTTTATTTTATTATTTATGTTTATTTATATTATATATTATATAATCACATCACTATTGCTTTTTGATTATTTTCAAGTCAAATAATATACATTTTACTACTAACACAAAATTATCATAAAACGATTGAAAATCTTTTAAATACACTCTAAAGTGTGATCCAAGAAATATATATAATAGCAAGAAAGTCAACCAAGTAAGCTCATGAAAAATCTACTAACATATTAAAAAACAGTATTCGCCTGAACTCACTTTCGTTCACATGGAATATGTCGATATCCGAAATAATACTTTTAATACTTTTACCAATGGCATCCCCATTGGCATACTGGTTCTACATTTTGGAAGAACAAACAATTTTTGTCCACGATTTCTTAAAAAAATATTTAGAAAATACTATTAGATATTATTAAGGATGGCGGAATTCTCATTTTGGCCACGAATGGGTTGGAAGAAATATGTGGCTACATTTCTCTTCAGAGTTTTCAAACTATATAAAATCTAAATCAATGATAACAAATATTTTATGACAAACTGAACTAAAAATAAATTAAATACTGAACCAAAAAATAAGCATAGAATGTTCTTATGATGAGAATAGAATGAATGACGATTTCATGTTATTCATTTCATTTATAGAAATAGAATATAAACATAACCTAGATTAAAAAGGTTACCCGATTGAATCAATTATCCAAAAATAACATTTTTGAGTTTTTGATGTTACGTAAATCAATAAATGATTTCGATATTTTTGACTGTGTATATCTTAAACAATACTTTTATTTGTAAGAAAATACGATTCCTACTCATCGTATTAATGTTAAGCCCAACCATTCATCTAATACAGTAAAAATTGTATACATTTTTCACATATATAGGTCAACGATTAAATAAAAGCTCGTTTTCACGCTTAATATAAATGGTATACTTTTACAGAGGTAATTATTTTAATGTGGCATGTAACTATAGTAACGGTTTTGATACAAAATGACAATTATTTTAGCACTATGCCGTGTTTCTCAGTGATGGAATTCACGTTCTGTTTCCAAAACATGAAGCACTGCGTAAATTTCATATTAATATAGTTGTTTTTTTTTTTCATTCAACTAAATGCACAAATGTTATTTTATTTCGATTATAGTCAATCATTTAATTATTTCCAAATACTACTTAAAAAAACAATTAATATGCTTCGCTTTTAGAAAATTTAATACAAAGCTAAAATTGAAATCTTTTTCAAATTTGAATTATTGAAACACTGCACAATTCCACATGTTTTTTTTCCATTGATGACCCGGGTTTCGTCTTTTGTCATCTTCGGGCATACTATCACACGGATGTCATATAACAGTCTGTTCTGTTGCATCCGTGTGATAGAATACTGTTAGTGTCGAAACATGTAGAATCGATCAAAGTTTCAAGAATTGAAATTTGACAAGAGGTAAGAATAGTGATGTATTTTAGATCTACAAAACTTGTAAGATATAGTTGATAGCTATTTCGGCTTACGTCCTCATCGGAACTACTGCTATAATAGAGTTCTATCAATTATTTGCTAATTCAACCAAATAATTCAGATTTTATATTTTAATTCCATCTGTTGAAGACTGTTAAATTTGCCGTTAGTTAGTGCTATTGAGAAGCAAATTTGTATATATATAATAATATTTATAGCTATAGGTAACAATTTAATTATTTTAGTTAATCTGATTTTATGGATGAATATATAATGTGTCTCAATAGTTACTACTATTTAAAATTTGAAAATCATTAAATTGTAAAATGATAACAATTTAAGCAGATATAATAATTTTGAATAATCCAACAATAAAATTTTCGACTTCAAAATTCTAGGTATCGATAAAACTATAATCTGATATCACTTAATATCCCTTACGTTTCTCATCTCGAAGCACCGCCAATTAAACTAACATAGTAATTATATCAGTAGTGACAAGGTAGTTAATACTAATCTTAATTGTGTCTAGTCCCCTCCCCTCGTCAAGACTCCTTATGTATTTTTATATCAGGCATTGGAATCATTGTTCATCCTAAAAATAAATAACATCGCAATAAATACCTGAGTATGTTTTTCAAGGAGACGAAATATGTGGTACTTTTAGTAACACACCAAGGAAAAAAACAGAGCGGTTAATTTTATATTTAGGACATATTAAACAAAACAATTCAAACATAACTTTCAAAAATAAAACACGATGTTTTGTATTGTTACTAACGTTTTATGTTTTGCATACCGTTTTTGATCATGTTGAGCATTATCAACTGAAGCGTTTGTAATCTTAATAAGTTGTCTGAATCGTATGAATACTATTAAACATTGTGCTCAATTGTTTATAAATAATGTCTTTCCACCATGAAGTGGCCTTTAACATCTTAAAATTGATCAATGGTTAAATAAAACAGTTTATTTTGTTATGATTATTGAAAAATAATGTAATAAAATGCCACAAAACAAATTGATGCCCGATATGTATACAAATATATTTTAATAATATTGGTTGATTATTAGTTACAAAGCTACGCCATAAAGGGTTGGCTAAAGGAAACTTCCATATATAGGAACGCTTTAGAGGATTTCTTGCATTGTATTTTTAAGTTAAAAAGGTTAACTTTAACTTATCGTATTATTTTAAATAATAGAAACACATTTTTGGTGTTTTTTTCACAATTTATTTTTTGATCAGGACCGGTTTCGCTCATCGCGACTATCATCAACTGATAGAATACAATTAACAAGTCTATTTATACAAAAAATTAGATAAAGATAGCATGTAGCATAAATCATGCCTCTCCATCAAGAAGTGACAGTTAATACCTTAAAAGTGATTAGCGTATTATTATGTGATATTCGAGCAAGGGACGAGAATATCTACGTGCATTTTTTGTCTAAAGGTTGCATCCACAATTTTTTGATTAATTTCTTTTAATTCAAAGTAACCTAAAATTTGATTGAAATTGGTAAGATAAATCTATGTAAGATAAGTATGGTTGTGAGCTTACTTATATTTGTGACTGTACAAAAAACTAATTTTCAGGCATTTGTGGAAAACCCAATCACTTTCAGCGGAGCATCAATCTCTAGATAGATCCAAGGTAGTCCCAATATCTACACTTAAAGGGGTCAATTTGAGTAAAAAAAAATATTTCTGAACACATTAAATCACTATGCGCTGGACGTTAGCGAATTATACGGGTAATAAATATGAGAAAAAAAAACTTTATTTGTAAAAACTTGAATTGTTAAAACTTTGTACGATTCCACATGCTTTGTCACTAACGACCCGGGTTTCGCCTTTTGGCATCTTCATGCATTCAATCACACGGATGCAACAGAACTTCAAAATTCCATCAACCACCATCAGTCGATATCATAAATTTTATTTGAAATATTTTTCTTGGCAAACAATTTTTTTCAATATCAAATTTGAATTGTTAAAACTAGTTTGTACGATACAATATGTTTTGTAAACTTATTGATAAAGCCGCCTTTTTAGTTTCATTTACAATTGTTAGTTTTATTGCGAACAGGAAACAAGCTAGGTCGTTAAAACAGAAGAGAAGATGTATTGTATACCTTTTCTACACAGCTATATATAGATAAGCAAATGTTCGCTTAAGCATAGTTCTGGCGATGGCGTGAGCCGAAATAGCTATCAACTATATTTTGAAAAATAATTTTGTAGAACTTTAATACATTGCCATTTTTTTCACCGTGTTATAATGGAGTTCTACCAAGTGAATGCCAATTCAATCAATCATTGGTTTATTTTAGCTTATCCGTACGTCGCTCTCCTTACAAAATCGGGTAGCATTTCTTGCATAATAAAAGCACATTAGTTCAGATAGAAGTGCCTCCACTTTTATTGCTGCAATAATTTTAATATCGCCTTAAATTACACTGTTCCAAGACGTCCATATATCCACTCTAATTCCCCTAGCCTTTGGTTCAAATAATAGCATTCGTAGGGAAGCTGGAAACGCCATTGACCTGCCTTTGCGATATTATGGCTCACCCTTGTTCCGGCTATTACCGCACCACAATGAAATCGCTTACCTTATATGGCGCACATACACACTGCTTCGTATAGCATTAATCATATATTCTCAGTATGTGAGAGCAATTCTATGGTGTATGATGCAGAACAAAGGTCTTTGTTCTCAGTTCTACATACATTTTCGATTTTCACAAAACTTGCACGACTGTATAGTCAGGGCTGAACACGGCATAGGCATAATCTTTAAACAGTTTCATAAAATCTCCACAAGAAATCACAGTTAAAACTAAATTTAAACATAATATCTTTTCACCAAGAAGTGATATTTAACTCATTCGATGAAAAAATAGTAATGGATTTCAGCCATCATCACAACAAAACTGTCGGTCGTCAGTTCTGTTGCATCCGTGTGATAGAATTCCTGAATTTTCCGAAAGGCGAATCCCGGGTCATCAGTGACAAAACATGTGGAATCGTACAAAGTTGTAACAATTCGAATTTGATATTGAAATTCCATCAAGCACCTACAGTAGATATCATAAATTATAGAACTCTTTCTGATGAGGGCGTAAGCCGAAATAGTTATAAACTACATAAACCTCAAGCTATGAATTTTTTCTTCCTTATAATGGTGTGGCTGCCATGTTGTGTCGTTAATGTTTCTTTTTTGTCATTTTTTTTTTATTCTCAATAGGAGGTCAAACGATGAATGCCCCAGATGGTCTTGAAGTACTCTCTTCGAAGTCGTGTAGCCATCTTCATCTTTCTTCTGCTGGTTCCGATACGTTCTTACATGAGTCAGGTATCCTGTTAATGAAGGGAGTGTACTTTAGTGTTCTTTGAAATAATAAATGAAAATCATTTATCATTTTTAGATACCAAGCACATATACGAAAATTTTAATTACCTCAAGCCACACAATATACCTTTATTATTATTTTCCTTTACAGTTATGCTGTATATTGCACGTAATAAACACACCGAATTAATAATGTTTAAGGCTCTATTCAGGCCGAACAATAAACCTTATTTTCTACAGACCATCATGTAATTTTCCCAAAGCTCATATTCTAATTTAATTTCGCTATCCCATACAGGATTATTTATCAATACCTTATTAAGTGCTCTAAATATATACACTATAATAATCCGTGCTGCCAACCACAGTAGACTAGTGGTTTAAGCTTTATTCCACTGTTTTGATCCGGGGTCTTAATCTCTTTGTGTTATTATAAAATATTCATTTTGATAAATTTATGCGATTAAAAATTATTTTTTTTTTAATTAAATAACTTTTGGCCTGAAGGTCATATTAGGAAATGTTGTAAAAAATAAAACTATTTACAGCAGTATTTGAAATAAATCACAATTTATACCCATTCATTTTATATCCCGATCAAGTCAGAGTTTATTATTGCAAACATAATCAACTAACAAAATTAAAATCTCATAGAATAATTACCAACCATTTAATAAATTTGGCTTAAGAACATTGGTATTAATTCCTTAATTATTTATTAATTGAATTTTGTTGTTTACAATTAAAATTGTATTTTTATAAATTTTTATACCTAATTCTTCTACCAATTGTTTCATATGCTTAATAAATATTAATGTTAGTTTGCATAGTATAATATTAGTTTGTATCTTTGTAGTAAGGGTTGGAGAATGACGGCTTTGGAACAGCTGGAAATCAATAGACACCAATTATCACAAAGGATTCTTAACGAACAAACTAACATAATAGTATCGCCACTTGTCCAGCCGTTGTACAAAGGGGTGGTCTGACTTGCTTCCAGAAGGACCACTTCCGTCCCACATATAATCTTATTGTCATAGACACCTATTGTTTCATTTAGAATTTTGAAAATTTAGTGTCATTGTGTTAAAGTAACAAGCTAGGCCGTTGGAACAGGAGAGATGATGTGTTGTGTGCCTTTTCTGCACAGCTATATATAGATAAGCGAATGTTAGTTTAAGCATAGTTCTGACGATGGAGTGAGCCGAAATAGCTATCAACTATATTTGTTAAAAATAATTTTGTAGAACTAAAATACATTGCTATTTTTTCACCGTGTTAAATATTAATACTCTATTTCATTATATCGGCCTTGTTAATGTTAAAAGATGATGAAGAAACTGATGAGGATGGCTGCAACGAGTGAAACCAGCTTAGATTAATATTGGTTTTCTTATCGGAAAAAAATTACGATTTTAAGGTATTCTGCGTTGTGATATTTTTGAGAAAGTTTGATTCTGAGTTGTGAAATTTCTGAAAGAGTTGGAATCTGAGTTGTGATATTTTTTAATAGTTTAAATCGCATGGATGATTGATGATTTTCAAAATAGTGAAGATAGACAATGCGATTCTTTTTATAATATATTATTTTTAAACTGGTCATAAAAATATACCATATACATAATATTGTATTTATATGTTACAAATCAAATTATATACTATCAATTTTTCAAATGTTTATTTTGAGGCACGTATTGTGTACAAAATATTTTGTCTGAAATAAGTATAGTAGTATAGTTAAAAATATGTTCAAAATTTCATCAAGTCAGGTTGCCAGTTAATTAATATAACAATACCATGAAAATTCAAAAATGATTTCATTCATCGGAGCTGACCAATAAAAGTAAAAAAAAAAAAATTTATTTAACAAAGGAAAATTTCATTCGCTGACACTTTTTGTCAAGCGCTGACGTCGATTTCGTTTTTTGTCTAATGACTAAAGTCTAATAACAGCCAGTTTTCCAATCAACCAGAAATTCGAAACGCATCCTGTTTTTGAAACTCTGCAATATCCGGTTACTGATTATAGTACCGGAAATAAACAACAGGGCGAAATTAGGCGTGAGCGCATCTAAACACATGCACTCGAACCTTTTCATATAATATGATTTCTTTTTATTTCGGTGTCTTTATTTATATATTGTTTAATACCGTCAATGAATAAAATGAACTCCAATAAATATATTTATAATATCACGGCCAGTTTTATAATATAATCTAACATATTCAAAAAAAATGTTGATAATACAAACAAACAAGAATGGATATTCTATAGAACTATAGTTCTGGTGAAGGCGTGAGCCGAAATATTTATCAACTATAAATCTTATAAATTTTGTAGAACTAAAATACATTACTATTTTTCACCGTGTTATAATGGAGTTCTACCAAGTAAATGCCTATTTAATTAATAAATCACTTTTAAGGTGTTAACTGTCACTTCTTGATGGAAAGGCATTATATTTTAAATAATAAAAACACATTTATTAGTACTTATTTCCACAATGTATTTTTTGATCAGGGCCGGTTTCGCTCATCGCGAGCATTATCAACTGATGACATTATCAGTTGATAATGCTCGCGATGAGCGAAACCGGTCCTGATCAAAAAATATATTGTGGAAATAAGTACTAAAAAAATGTGTTTTTATTATTTAAAAAATAATTAATAAATACTAATACATTTCCTTTCCTGTACGTAATTTTTTGTCCAATAGCTAATTTTGGTTTCTTAATTTGTTCCGGTAACCTTTTTCAAGTGGTTTTTATTGTGCCAGTCAAGTAACATGCATTCTATAGAAATTCTGTATATATTGTATATATATATAAATATGATAATATGTAACTTTTACGGGAATCAGCTAAAACATAAACTCGAGGACCCCATTTTGTTTGTTTATTTGTAAATGCCAATTAAATCAATAAAAAAGATATCCAGGTCTGTAAATATTTACTGTATTATTTCATTTTTGCTTTCAAAGATCAAAAGAATATTTTTTGTATCACGCTATTCTTATTCGAAAAATAATTCTGCATTTCTTTAAAAAATGCGAATTGCACATTTCATTTAAAATTGCTGCAAAACTTTGACGTTAGCCAAACGGACATTTTTCTCTTCAGCATAAAAACATACGACACTATGCAGAAATCCGGAAAAGTCAAGAAAGAAAGATAACTCTTCGACGGAAATATTTCATGGCAATTTTATGCCCGAACAGACGCGAAACGCTGTCGTAGCTATTTCTCCCTTTGCTCCAGGTAGACAGACTGGATAACAAATCACAGAAATATCTTTAAATTGAATCTATATATCTGCGTATCGTTGTAAGTCGGGTCGAACCCAGCAAATGCAATCCGAACTATTGAATACCATTATAGCTTTTTCAACCCCATAAGATTGCAATACAAAATGGATTTTGAATTACCCGAATCATAACAATCACACGTCTTCATATTACTTTCAGTGATTTTTCTTTTATTTTCTTATTAAAAGAGCAAATCCCTTTCATAAATTATTTTCAATCAATTTCATCCTAAAACTCAGGGGGTAGAAAAGGCAGTCAAGCATTAGTCCTCTTTCGTTGTAAAAGAGAGGTTGAGCAACTGAATAATTAGCAGGTATCGTAAAAATAGCCTAAAATGAGATAATATATCAAATTTGATTTGTTACACATGTTTATGATATCGACTAAAGGTGCTTGACGGAATTTCAATATCAAATTGAACTGTCAGTTCTCTTGCGTCCGTGTGATAGAATACCTGAAAATACCGAAAGAAGAAACCTAGGTCGCTAGTGATACAACATGTGGAATCGTACAAAAGTGTAAAAATTCAAATTTTATATTGAAATTCCATCAAACACATTTAGTCGATATCATAAATGAGATAAAATATGTCAAAATCATCGAAGAGAAAGTTTATAAAGAGGACTAATTTTTACTACTGAGTTGATCACTTTTAAGGTGTTGACTGTCACTTCTTAGTGGAAAAGTGTGATATTTTAAAAACACCTTAAAAGTGATTGAGTTACTTGTTATAGATCACTTATAATATATAATTTTTATATTTAATATTCATATATAACTAAACAAACCTATAACTTGTTTTAAATTATGTTTTTATATACTGTTCAATTTCAATTGTCTAATAAAATATTTGTTTATTTACATACTTTGATCAATTATGTTGATTTAACTGGTCAGACTGTGTGCGACCTGCCTTAGGAAATGTGGTTCGTTCATTTATATTAATCTTTTTTGTGCATATTGAATGATTTAGCGATACGTGGCAAGTCCTGACTCGCAAAAATGATAATACAAATTGTCTGGAATATCGGCAGATAAATAAATCAGTTTGTAATATAATATTACTTATAGTATTTCTAGAATTTTTTTATTTGTATATCCTAAATAAATTATTTGCTTTATTTACAATCAACAGTTTCAAGTGAGAGAATAAACATTTAGCAAACAAATAATGTGTTAAATAGAGCTACTATTACTTAGTAGCAAAAAAGTTCATGACAAAGGAAAGGTTCGGCCCATAGTTTATTCCGTGAGAGAAAGTCTGTAATTCCCTTGTTCTCGAAAACCCAATGAGTCGATAGTTTATTAAAGTGACCTTTGTTTCCTTTGTTGATCCTTTACCTCACAGAGGAAATGAGTGAGCGTAACTTTTACGATTTATGGCGTTTCTCTTTCACTCCGGGAGGAAACCAGAGTGAGGATATATGTATCCCAGAGGACTGGAAAATGGTAAGCTCTGGTACGTAATGATTTTAAAAGCTGACCTCCATTTAAAATGGAGTTTTCACGCTGCGGAAAGCTAGGCGTCATTATTCGGTTTTCACGATTATAAACTTCTGGCTAAACAATCGGAATGTCCAAATAAATCAACAGCTATTACTCCTAGTTTTAATTTATCGTTCTTGAAATAACAGAAACCATTGTTTGAAATGTCGAAATAAAGTACACAACAATAGTAAATAAGTGTTTTTAGTTTCTTTGTTTTTGATATTTCGTTCGCTTATTCAGTGTAAGGTTTTTTATGCTTCGTATATGAGACAAAAGTATTCACTTTATAATAGAATTGAAATAACCTTCTTTTAGTTTTATTATTTTTCTACCATATTCTAATATAGAGCACATGAAATATTCAAGACAAGGTTAGGATACATAAATGAAGCAAGTAAAGGATAACCAATAAATGAATCCTCTTCACGAGGCTTACTTTTTTACATAGAATCGAATGTGTAAACAGTAATGTTATTTTGTAGTAATATATATCACATTTTAAAATCTTCATTTTGGTATTGTAACACAAACTAATGTGCGATCGTCAAGCGTTTTTTTACGAAAGAATGCGCTGTTGAATGCTGTCGTTTTGATATCCTATTCGAGTATATGCAACATAGAGAAAACCCCGTCAACTCAAAAAGGTATGAAAATATAAACATCCTATAACATTTTATATAATTTTTCAAATAAGACAATAAGCTTAGCCGTATCCATTTCATAAATCACTTCAAAAGATTATTATCATCAGTTGATAATGCTCGCGATGAGCGTAACCGGTTCTGATCATAAAATATATTGTAAATAAAATTAATTAAAAATCAGTTCTTATTATTTAAAAATATCTTGCTTTTCCATTACGAAATTACAGTTACAACCTTTAAAGCAATGGTTTTTAAACGGGAGTGCGGGAGAAGTTTCTAACAATATAAACTATTTTTTGTTATTTTTGAAAGCTATTTTAATGTTTGATCTCATCGGCCAATGGTTTCTTTGCTAGAGCCTCGCTTCACAAGTATAATAATGAACAAACAACAACAGCCAAGACATTAATAAAAATCATACTGTTTTGTTATTGATATATAAAATATGCATTTTTTTTAAATAAACATATTTTTCAATGGAATGTGGACATCTATTTTCAGATTCAAAGGGGTGCAACTCACTTAAAACGTTTAGAAACACTGCTTTAAAGAAATCTTATTAGATTTGATAATTTTATGTCACGTTTTTAATATAACATAGATCGAACTGAAATATTTTCGTTGGTGGTTTGAAATCGGTGGAAAAATTTATTTAATAGAGCATACGTCTAATATTACTTCATTTGACAATATTTTGAGTTATTCGTATTGTATAGCTGACGACTGATGGTGGATCAACGAACTTGCAAAATATATTATAATTAACTCCAACAATTATGAAGCAATTATTGATATTAGCTTAACTCTTATCTGAATATCTATTACTGGGTTCTTCAGATGATGTGTCACTAAAATTTTTGCTCTTCTTTTATTTATGGATTTCCTGTTTCCCGTGTGACGCCGCAAATTTACTAAAAGCTCTAAAATTAGATTTCCCTGTGAGGACCTACATTTCTACAGCTGGTAAAAGCTCTTTGACAGAATTCCATCCTACGAAATTTCAATTCAGTTTAACGTTAAAGAATTTTAAAGACGACCATTTTTTCATGATTAATATCATTCCAAATTAAAATTAACCTCTGTAATAAAAAATATTTATTTCGAACGTTTTTCACACACTCAATATTTTAATTTTTTTTAAATTTTAAATAAGCTTTTTAAAAAGCTTATTTAAAAGAATAATTACATCTATAGTTATTTATATTTTTAAATAATATTTGAAACAACTTATGAAGAAAACATTTTTTTATTGCTTTATAATATTTATATAGCAACTGAATTATTTCATTTTTAATCATCAGTGAAAAAAATAACTCCATAACGGCTGTCATATTAATAGTATAATTAAATTTATGAATTAAAATGGTTGATTTAAATTCATTTCATATTAAAGATATTTTCTTAGAGCTAGGGTAATTGGTTTTGTATCATATTTCAAATATTTCTATTTAATGGAAAATCATTGATAAAGAAGTTCAGTTTTCTTATTAGATCTTTATGGACCTCATCATATTGAGCCAAGCTTTGATTAATATCACGTTGGAATCGAAGGGCCCGTTCAACATTTGAGTCGTTTTGTACAAAATGAATACCTAATTTTCTTCCCAACTCGAGTCAATGAAATGGGTTCAAATTCTTTTTCAATCCGTGTAAAAGCGAAAACGTGTAAAACAAGTACCTTGTAAATCGAAGGATAGGTGTATATATAATATTAAAAAAGAAATCACAAATGAGCAATATCGGGTATCTTGAGCGACACTTTGACGCAATATGTTTATCAACTTCGGGCAACGTCGGAAACTTAATATTTGATGTGCGTTATATTAACGTAACCTACTCGACAACCTTACAACTACTTTGTCGCTGAAATTTTCTAAGTGGCAATAAAATATTAAGGCGCAATTTCAAGTGCCTCTATATATTTCAACATTGTATGTACGTCACAGTGGCGTATCGTGTAAACGAGCTTTCAAGTGAATATTAAGTGGGTGTTAAACTAAAAAAGATAAAAAAGTTTTCAGAAGTTGTTCGGAAGTAGGCACAAACTGCGTGATTTATGAAAGTACTTAGCGTGTTACATAAAATATATTCTTAAGCCCCAGGTTTTTCGTAGATTCTAAATATTACACGTTGTTAGTAGAATCCAAAAAAGCAGATTTTTTTTAAATAACCAGTTCATCAATACCCTAAGTAAACATAAAGAAACCTGCGGAACTTGAAAGCACAACTTAAAATAACCCTATGATTAGGAAAACAGAAAAATCCCGCATTCCTTTGATAATTTAAAAAATATATATTCTTTTATTTAATATTTTTTTATGTTATTACTTTATATGGAGTTTCTCATTCACATTATGTAATCATATTATAAATTTGAATTGTTACAACTTTGTACGATTCCACATATTTTGTCACTAACGACTCGGGTTTCGCCCTTCGACATCTTCAGGCATTCCATCTCACGGATGCAACAGAACTGACGAATTTATTAAATGTAAATTTTTCGTGGAAAATTTTTAATTTAACATAAATCATTAAATACAGCGCTTAGTACTGTTTTCAAAATTGGTTAATACTGATATAAGGACCGGTTTCGCTCATCAAGTACGTTATCTACTGATGTTAAGTTGATAACACTGATAAAAAAATGTTCCGTCAGTATAACACAGCAAAAAGAATGGCAACGTTATTAATTATGATATACACAACTAATATTCGTTCTACGATATCGTTATAATTGTGGTACCTCAATGGTTTATTTCTGAAAACGCTAATAGCAATAATAAACGATTAACTAAATATTTTATTAATGCTTTTGTCTATCAAGTTATTTCCAATTCAATCAACATCGATAAAGATGCTATAAAAATGAAATATCATAAACATTATACATTATGGGTCCAATGGTCTTTAAAAGTGATAAAAATAGCAGCGGCAAGCTGTCACCCTGCGTGTAGATAATAGTGAAAAATGAGAAAACCCTTCCTGCGCCCCTGTAGTCTATTGCGAAACTTCGTAAACAGATGATTAATGATTGGTACTTAGGAAAGTTGAAAACCATTACATAAATGTGATCCACTGAAAGTTTCACAGTTGCGGTGGAAAACAACGGCAAACTAACTTGAAGATGCGTGCTTCGCGCAAACCACTACAAAATGAAAATCGTGTCATTGCTTTTAAAGTACGCACAGTTCAGGGGCTAACTATTATCTCTAGTCGATATCTATTCAAATTTAATTACTTTGAAACAAACACTTGAATGCTTTAACTGATACATTAATTAATATGCTCATATAAAATTTCACGGTTCTATGTTAAAGTTTTAAGTAAGAAGTGGATTTATCTTTGTGTTTTAACCTCTATACGACCAGAGGCTACGTTAGACGCCGTGGACTTTATGTCGTTCAGTGCCTAAAGGCTTCGTACTGTTATGTAACTGATATATAATTAGTCATTATGTATAATTGATCATTTAATATCTAGAAAACCACAATGTACCTTCTTATCAATAAAAAAACATCCTTTTTCCTTAATAATTATAAAGTCATATTTTTTTTCATATTAAAACTATTCCAAAGCTTCTGACCAAATCCGTCAAGTGGTCAATTACATCCATGTTATAAAAGCTATAGGTAACGACATTTAGATGTTATTCTTTCACATTACCATTCTGTGTCAACGCTGAAACTTTAAATAAAAGTGAACATCTTCTGAAAGTCTGTAAAAGTTTTTCTTAAAATCTATCAAGTCCTCAAAGATCATCCCAACAAATAAGCTTAATCAACGATAATTCGCTTTCTATGATTCATTCGTTAAACTCTTATTGTTGTTCAGATAAAAAACACTCTTAGGATTAAAGATATTTTCTATTTTTTTTTATCGAGACGCGACATAACAGAACAATATCATTAATATTGAATTTATAAAATTAAAAAACTTTTAAGATGTTAACTGTCACTTCTTGATGGAAAGGCATGATATTTTAAATAATAAAAACACATTTTTTAGTACTTATTTCCACAATATATTTTTTGATCAGGACCGGTTTCGCTCATCGCGAGCATTATCAACTGATAATGTCATCAGTTGATAATGCTCGCGATGAGCGAAACCGGTCCTGATCAAAAAATACATTGTGGAAATAAGTACTAATAAATGTGTTTTTATTATTTAAAATATAAAATTAAAACTGTTTTTTTTTTTGATTTGATTATGAAATTATCAGAAGAAGGAAGAAAATCATGCTTACAGTATATACAAAAATACCATAACATACAGCTACTTTTACACAGATGAAAGTGTGGAAATATTGCGTGGAAATATAGGGGATCATTAATTATTTAGTCAAAAGAGTTTTTAAGTAACCAGGGCATAGCTTTTTTAATTTCAACAAACATGGAGACCTTATGCAATAAAACAAAATGTTTAGTACTAAATTAATAACACTAGAACCAGATTATCTTTATTCTAAGCAGGCTTGTATAGATAATTTGTTTCTTACAATTAGTTTCAACTAAACAGCTCTATCTAGATCTCTATCTTTTATCTAGTCTCGTTTGTTCGTAAACGTCTTACTAGCGGAAAACTCTAGAGTGATATACTTGACCTGACCCACTTAATGTTGAATTTAAAATCTGACTAAAATCTTTAAGTCATGAAAATTTCTTTGCATCACTTTGCTGTTAACGTCATTTCGTATTTAATGTTGAAAATTTACTTCCATCCCTCATTATTGTAACACTGATTCATTTAAATTTAAATTTACTACTGTAGCGTTGCAGATTAGTTGTTCTAAATCAGAGGTTTACAAAGTGTGACTTTTAAATGTGTCTTGAGGTGTTTTTTTTTTATCTGTTGATTTATTTTTTAGATGGAATATTAAAAAAATATACTGTATCGTTTTCATGAAACGCTACGCTGTTCCCGTTAATATGCAGATCGAATTGATAGACTAGAAAGAGAATCTGGAAACAAAAGCGACTTCTTGTGCCGTAAGAGCCATATCTATTTGCAAATTTTTACTAGAATATTTAAGCCTAGGTTGCAGGATTTAGTTTGAAAAAAACAACTATTGTACATAAATCACATGTTTAAAAATAAAAAGTAATGTTTTTAAATAATATTAATTTTCATTTCGTTTGAAATAAAAAAATGCCTTTTTTAACAGAAATTATTTACAAATGCTTTGATTTCAAAATTGTCCATTTGACGAAAAAGGTGTGTGAAGCTTATTCCACATCTTATTCCACAAATTTGAAAGGGTAAAAAGGGAAATCGTGAAATAATATCAACGGATATATAACAAAATTACGAATATACACTACGATAATATATCATATTAAATGTAATGACGAATATCACTACGAATCAATAATTATAATTTTCGAATTTAATATTTGAAGTTCGAATATTTACTTTCAACAAATATTTGGAATTCTTACATTCATAAAAAGTAGAGTACCTTAGATAGTGTAATGATAATTGGAATTTTTTAATTATGTCATCATCAAATTCCATTCGAAAGCTTCCAAAGCTTTCATGAGAAAAATGTAAATATTATATTTTTATCACAAAGGCTGATAGTCCTGTGGAAATATACTGAATGCTTTTGACCACAACCTGTAATAGAGTTTTATCGTTATTTGATTTTGCAGCTAATTTTTGTAGCGGTCTCCACATTTTCAAACCTCCATTCTTTTATAATCAAGCTAAAAGCACTTGTTTCTGGATTATTTTTATACATCACTCATTCGATGGCCCAGTATCTAAATTAAACCAAAATTATTGCTTCATTGCTTCTGTGTAACTTACAATTATTGTTAGCCGATATGTGATAAAATCAATCAGTATAGAGAGTATTTTCAGGTCTTATGGATTAATTTTTATAATATACGAATACCTTGTTCGTAGATCAGAAGATCACTTTTGTATTATGTTATCGTTTAATTTTCGGAATTAAAGAAATATAGTTGCTTAAAAAAGATTTCTTATCAAAACCATAATTATAGTACAAATATAAACTGATGGCAAAAAAATTGTAAGCCATATCCACTTGGAATATTTTCCCACCTCAAAATTCTGTGTTTCAGGTTACAGAAAACACTTAATTTTCTCTCATAACATACCAGCATTTTTCAGCAACGACGATTATCTCATGGAATGTGACTGATGTCCATCCAGAAAACTCGAACCTCACTTTATGGATTACATATTTCTGTACATGATAAATAAACAATATATTAAGCCCTTAGCTATTTACGTTGTAAGATGTAATAAATTTTAATATTAAAACACATTACTTAGTTTATGATATTAACTGAAGATGCTTCATGGAGTTTTAATGTCAAATTGAACTGTCAGTTCTATTACGTGTGTGTAACAGAATGCCTATCATCATCTACATGCCGAAATACGAAACCCAAGTCGTTAATGACAAAACATGTGAAGTCGTACAAAATTTCGACAATTCAAATTTAACACTGTTTTGTATTTTTTTCAGTTTTTTATGATAAATGTAAATGTTCGTGAACTTAAATATAAAATTGTGTAAAAAGTATTAAACATTGTACATAAAATTGCCTTGCCACCAAAAATTGACGGCTGATACCAATGATGATTAAAAAGCAATGATAACTTAAAATTTGATTTGTTACAACTTTGCACGATTCCACAAGTTTTGTTACTAACAACCCGGGTATCGCCTCTCAACATTTTCAGGCATTCTATCACACGGATGAAACAGAATTGACACTCTGACCGAAATCCCATCAAGCACCTTCAGTAGATATCATAAATTATATTAAATGAAGATTAACTTCGTTGCCATTTATTTCACTTCTCAAGCTCTGAAATGTTTAAATATTTGCAAAAAAACACGGTGAAAAAATACATTGCTGTTTTTTCACCGTGTTATAATGGAATTCTACCAAGTAAATGCCAATTAAATCAATATTTGCAAAGTATTTATAAAGCTATATGGTGAATGTTCAAAATCAAATTTTATGCTGCGAAATCCAGGCTTTTTTTTCGGTCCGTGTAAATGAGAAATGACCTTAAGTGGCGTACCCGCCGCAAGCGAGAACGTCATTTGAATTGCAAAACCTGAACACACGAAAGCTTTCAGATACTCTATTTTGACTGCGTTTTCTTTTTTTTTTGTTTTTTGTAGAGGGAAAAAATGCTGCAGTGTGGCGAGAAATACGCAAATAAGCGCAGTCAACCGTGCATTTATAATACGTCCACACATTACTCCGACAATAGCATGCGACTGATTATTCAATCGATTTAAAAGAACTGCTTATAAATTTTATCGCAGCACGAAAAGTCTTTGAGAGGCGCTATATGTTCTTTTTTTTTAATTGTATGCGTTTAATGTTATGCGACACCAAGATACTTAATAATAACTGTCAGAGATAGTACTACAGTCTATAATTTCCAATATCTTATATTAGTAAAAATGCAACAGATGGTATTGCAATAGTTTATAAAAAAAAAAACAGTATTTTTCATAGTCATTTTTTTTGTATTAGACTGTAATATGTAGATTTGATGGTTTTTATGTTCTTTCGTCAAAATATTATATGTTTAATAAATATTACGTTAAAAATCATTTTTATTTCAATATTAGTGGTCTGCGATCTTTTTTCCTTCATTTATCAGTGCACATGTGTATGCAAATAGGTTTGGGAACACTGTGTTACTAATACCCGAGTATGCCGAAAAGCAAAACTCAAATTGTCCGTGACAAAACATATGTACATGAACAAATATAATTCTTTCAGGGATCCTAAATCGATATCGTTCATTACATTTTTTTTTTGCATTTATTGTTTAATTTTATATTATATCTGGCTGCGACGTAAGTATGTGCTCACACATTTGATAACATCCGCTATGATTGGCGGACTCTATTTCCCCAGTTGTAAATTAATTTTGAGCTTTTTTAATGCTAGACTACAAATATGAAAATTTATTGAAAAATATAAAGATTTTCGTATAAAATGTATTTAGGCAGGCCCTTAAAGATGTATAAAAGCTTAAGCAATCGTTTTCTTTTTACAATATGAGATAATAAAGCCGTTTTTTCTTGGGGTCTGACAGATTCCCCTCAATCTCATCACAGACTTTTTTAGTCCCTTAAAAATTAGTTATACAAAAAATAAAACTGGATAAAATTAATATTTAAGAGGATTTTATTAATTAATAGCAACAACATCTAAAAGAACATCGCCCAGAGGAGTGGTTCCAAATTTTTTTGGATTTATTTTAAGATCTGGTGTTTTTTTATTGACTGTAAGTCGAAAGTTTCTCAAAGTTGTCGCCAGTATCACTCGAAGTACCAATTGTGCAAACCTCATGCCTGAAAAAACGTTAAAAAATATTTGAATAGGAATCTTCTAGTGTTACAAACACTTACTTTAAAAAGGTTCTATAAAACATATCTGATTTCTGCAGTCTTATATGAAAAGCGTTAATACTGACAGTAAAAATATTGTCTTTTATATACTGGAAAACTCATATTTGACATACCTAAGCATGTTCTTGGTCCTGTGCCGAATGGAAAGTAAGGTACTTCACCTAGGTTAATATCATCGAATCTTTCAGGTATTATTTCGTTTGGGTTTGAAAAGAAATGTTCATCGTTTTGTAGACCCTGGAACCAAAGGAGTGGAGTAGCTATGAATGTGAGACCTCGTCGCGTAAAGAATTATGTGACTTAAAAATTTATATGTATAATTATTTGAAAGAGTGTTTTTAAAACTGTTGTCTTATCAACTGGATTCAGACAAATTTGTGGAGCATTGCATTACTCCAAGCTGTGTATTGTTGAATATGAATATGTAAAGCAATAAAATTTGTTAATATTGTGAATTATTTTTGATCATCGTATTAAAGAGATAAATTCAATAACAACGAAATACCTTACCAGCATTGGTATCATGAGTTTAGTTCCTTTTTCTATTATGTGATTAGTTCCGGGAATCAAATAATTTCTGGAGCATTTCCGATCAATTAACGGAAACGGTGGATATTTTCTTAAAATTTCTAGAAAAAACAATCAAAAATATCTATCAGGAGAGGTTTTTAATGATCGTAACATAATTAGTTTATTATGATATTAAAAAACAAATTGGTCTATATTTAATGAACTAGTATATTATCCAATTGGTCTGTATCATACTATATGTCAAAAGTAAGTATAATAAACGGACAGTTGCGACTTCATCTATATTTATGTCGTGAGTTATAGATGTGTACGGTAGTGGTTTAAGCACACAAACCACAAACCACAAAGAGTCTAAGGCCAGCTAATTTACCATAAGGATTAGACAAAATAAGACGTCAGCTGATAGTTATAGATATGCTCCATTTTATGGTTGGTGTATGTGGTAGTAAATAATACATCACACCACAACAAACAACCATGCCATTGAGCAAAAATCCATAAACCGATCACAATATTCACCTGTTATAAATTTGTTCATATATGTCAACTCGTTCGTGATCTCATATTCAAATACGCCGCCATGACGGTCAAAAGCTTCAACGACTTCCTGGCGAAGCTTTTCTTGAATGTCAGGATTCTTAGAAAACTCATACATACAAAAGGTTATAGCACTTGCAGCCGTTTCAAAACCTGCTGTGAAAAACATAAACAGCTGACCAGCGAGGTTTTCATTGTCGGGAACTGAAATAAATATTTACATCGAGCTATTTTATTTTTTCTTTTCTATGCTATCAGGACTAAATAAATGTTTTCAGTTTTTAACTTATATAATTTATCAAAGGTTCTCTTTCACATTTCGTTTTACTTTTTTTCAGTTGTCAATCGAGGTTATTCCTCAAAAATACAATAATTTTATTTTCACTCGAAAATATCGAAAAAATATTCATTAGCGATGGTGTTAAACGAGCTTTAGTAAATTATCAAATCTTGTCTGACTATATTTGAACACGAAAGTTTTGACACTCTTAACACTCATATACAGGTTATACTCGACTTACGACCGAGATACATTCCTGGACTTTGGTCGTATGTCGAATTTCATACAAAATATGTATGTATATATACTTACTTAAGTTTTTTTTTCTAAAACTCTCTTTTTTTGTCACATATATTCCGCTTGCCAGTCGTTATGGGCACGATTTATTAATTATTCTCTTCAGAAATTAAATGGGTAAGTGTATTATTTAAATTCTATTATATAGACGAGTATTTATGTCTAACTTTAAAAACACTGTATTAATTGAATTACGTATACATAATTTAAAAAAACGAAGGGAAGAAGTGAGAATTAAACGACATTCTTTGCGCACATCCGCGATCTATTGACCGGCAGGAAGTATTTATGGCATCATCTTTGTTTACGCATGAATCAGGGTTGACAAAGGCGCACCGCAATGTATTTTAGCAAAAATGCATTTTTTTTGCTCGTAAGTACGAATGGTCGTAAGTCGAGGACTACCTGTATTTTTAAGTATCAACTATCAGTAAACTGCAATTAACTCTCTACAAGTCAGTGAATTCGTGATATAATGAAACATATTAATAATTAACATTTTTAAACACTTGTAACATGAGTTAAATCATTTTTTAGCTATTAAAATGGAAACGATATGAATAGATAAACTGTTTTCTTTTTTGCTAAGCGTATCATTCCGTTCATAATCTTCTCTCTCACCAATAATTTCTCCGTTGTTTCCTTCCCAGGATCCCTTGGCTTGTAGTTCTAAGAGAGCATCAATGTAGTCACCACGTGGCGAAGTGCCATTTCTGAGTGCCAGTGCTTTCTGAAGGGCATCCCTCATCAAATCATATGTCCACTTGGGGAACAAAGAAATCCCCAAAGCGATCATTAAGTCCGGTTTCAAGAAACTCATGTTATTCCTCATCTCTTGGTTTAAGCTATCAGCAAACAGCTACAATTAAATAACATTATTCAATTTGAATAAATATTACATAAAGATTTTCTAACCCTATGATTGCTGGGAGTCACCTTTGCGACGATTTCGTCTTCTGCCACGGAGATGGGGCGAGGCATTGATTTTAATTTTTTGATCCTGCGTTATCACGTTATTTTTAATTCAACAACCGTATTTCTCATCAATTTTAAGGTGCTTAGCTGCAAGAAGCTATTATAAAGCTATTGTATATTGTTTCATATTATATTTCATACAAAGAAACTATATTATCACTTTTAAGGTGTTAACTGTCACTTCTTGATGGAAAGGCATGATATTTTAAATAATAAAAACACATTTTTTAGTACTTATTTCCACAATATATTTTTTGATAATGCTCGCGATGAGTGAAACCGGTCCTGATCAAAAAACATATTGTGGAAATAAGTACTAAAAATGCGTTTTTATTATTCAAAAAAACACCGTTTTCAAATGGTTATTACAGTCCGACGTTATTTTGAGTTCAGACAAATAGTATTTTGTATGTATTAAAGTAGATTTTTACTGATATTACTCAGCCGACGAATTTACAAATTTACAATATATGTCATGGACTAATTATTCGTTTTGTAATAAATAATAAAATATGATATATATGTAACAATTCCTACAGTTATGTGTTATTTCAATTCATTTGATAACCCTCGTTATGAGTGAAACCAGTTCTGACCATAATAATATATATTTTTTTGAATAGTACTCGTAAACGTGTTTTATTATTTAAATTCAATGTTATTACCGCCAAAAGTGATAGGTAAAACCTTGGAAGTGACTCTGACATAGTGCAAAAAAATAATTTATACTCAAGAAAACAATTTGACCACACACAACAGATCCGGTACAAAAATTGCGGCACCGTATGTTAGACGCCAAAAATGTTCCATTGAAGAGTTGAAGATTTTCGTTACAACCAACTTCCATCGAGTAGTGTAAGATTATCAAAGAATAGTTAAGAGATATATTTATAACTGGCGCCTAAGGTGGGGTTAATATACTGAAAAAATCTGGCACAAAACTGCAGTTAGCGAAAACAACATTTTTTTATCGTATACTCAAATGAATATTGAAACAGGCCAAGAAGACAAGAATCAAATTCATTTCACTTACCGCGTTGTGTAATTTTTTCAAATAATCTTTGTCAGGATTACTCATTGCAGTACCATCAAATCCGAAAACTGCGTCCGAAATAACATCTGATGTAATACACGATGAAAAGCTTCTGATTTCAATCGAAGAATCTGTAGAAAAATATCTTTTAATTTATCATAACTTCAACCTAAAAAATATATATAAGGCATGCTGAATTTATAATGGTAAAATAAAATGAAAATTTCTGATTTTGACTAAAGGTGCTTGATGGAGTTTCAATACCAAATTTAAATTGTTACAACTTTGTATGATTCCAAATGTTTTGCCACTAATGACCCGGGTTTCGCCTATCTTCAGGCACCCGTGTGATAGAATGCCTAAAGATCCCGAAATTCGAAACCCGGGTCGTTCGTGACGAAAGATGTGGAATCGTACAAAGTTTTGACAATTGAGTTTTGAAATGAAAGTGTTTGAAGTAACAGATAAAAATACCCAAGGGTACTGATTATAATTTACGATATCGACTAAAACTGCAGTTTTATCAAATTTGAAATGTGGAAAATTTGTACGATTCCACATATTTTGTCATCACACGGATGCAACGGAACTGACAGTTCGCGAGTTTTTATTGAGGTTCATGATTAAAAATTCTCACACATTTAAGAAGGTTGATCCAAAAATATTGCTCACGGGCCGCAGTTTGCCCGTGTCTGATCTAATTACTGGAGTAGGGCATCAAGTATTATTATTAAATCAGCGGCAAATTCCAAACGATTATCAAAATAATTAAGAAATCTAGCTATATTATTTATTTAATCTAACGACGCTTGTTAAAAACTAAAACAAATCTCAGCTGTAATAATATAGCAAAGGGTAACATTTACATAGTATCCAACTTTTTCTGAAATTGAATATGTT
The DNA here is from genome assembly GCA_028555115.1 of Himalopsyche japonica. Classification (NCBI taxonomy): domain Eukaryota; kingdom Metazoa; phylum Arthropoda; class Insecta; order Trichoptera; family Rhyacophilidae; genus Himalopsyche; species Himalopsyche japonica. The sequence goes on from JAHFWJ010000143.1 coordinate 3,350,853, forward strand.
AGGTTGTATTTACCTTCGCGAACCTTTTTCTCAAACTTCTTGGATACACCAACGATAGCATCAAAGACAGCTTTTTGTTTTTTTGCCGTAAAAATTGGGGATAGTTTCGCCCTTGTGTTTTTCCATTCTTTTCCGTGGATCGCAAAAAGGCTTAGTAAAAAAATATAAAAATATATGGATTTCGGTTACAGTTGGCATGAGCAAAATGTTTTTGCTTTGCATTATGTTATTTATTTTCAATATTGAATCATCGAAAAACGTTTTGTGTCGCTATGTTCGCTGTGCTTGTCGGCAAAAATTCTTATTTGATTGATTACTACAAAAATTTATGCTGCATTTTTTCTTGTTTTGTTATAAGCACTTCAAAATTTAATTAGAATTTTCATTAACTTTGAGTGTGCTATAAAAATCATTACATAATATCAATAAAAATTCTGATAGTATTATAATTATTTACAATAATATTGGATTAATATTAATATTCTTGCATGCCGTACAATAAAATATGCTTTTAGCTTTTTCACAATTTCAAAACAGATATTAATAAATAATTTGGAAGATTGTTTGATTAATTGATGTTTTTTTATAAAAAATAACATTTTTATTTTGACTTGTTTATAAATTCTGCATGTAGTAATTGATGTTGGTTTTTTTATTGCTTTAAATTGTTTTTCAGAATTTATTTCAACGTCCCTTATATCTTCACTTCTAGTTTATCTTTATACTTATACTGACTATCGACAATATCAAGTATTTAATTCAAAAGGTTTCAAGTTTGAATTGTTGAAACATTGTTTTATACGATTCCACATGTTTTGTCACTAATAATCCGGGATTTACATAAGACGCAACAGAACATAAAACTCTGATAAAAATATATTATATACGACACATCAATTTGGGAGAAATCTATTAATAAATAATTAGTTTCACTTAAAAAAAAAAAATTCGTTTTAATTTAATCTTTTGCAACTTTTCAATAAAATTTCTTTTGCCGATTCCTACAAACCACACAAAAATTCTCATGCCTCTTAATTTTTCTCTTCGACTTATCTCACTGACTTCTAACGTCTCAACTGTTGAGACGGCTGATTAAAATGTGTTGAAAGACGCTACTTTAAAATATATGAGTATAAACAAATGCGATTCTTATTGAAAATCTTCGTAATTTTTTTTTTAATATTCAGTAGGAAACAGGTTAAACATACCAATCATTTAAAGATATGTGAACAATCTTTGATGTATAATTAAAATTTATTTTTAAAACAAATGATTAAAATTCACCTTACTGCCCCCAAGCCATCTGTTTTTTTCGACATCGTAAACATACGATCGTTGAAATAATCAAAATCCTGTTTTAAAATTCTGCTTGCCAATTCATAATCTCTCACTATCAAGCAGGGAGAATCTGCCAAGAATATTCCGACATATGGTTGGTCTTTGTATGTCCTGCAAAATAACAATACCTTATTCAAAAAATGATCGTGTCGCCTCTCAATTAAAAAAAATATATTTATTAACTCACCGTAAGTCTTAGAACAAATTTGATACATTCATTTGATAATTACTGATTTGATAATAATTACATTCAAACTTTAAAAAAATCATCTTACATCAATACATACATAATTTTTTAATGAGAAATGTACACCAGAATCAAGTGCAATTAAAATACCTGATACTGATTTGTCATGTGGGTTTTTTTGGGATAAAATAGCAGATAGCATATTATTATGATAATGAAAGTATTTGGATTGTTGATTGGTTGAAATATCTCATGTAAACGATGTAATACGATATAATTATGAGAAGCTAATTGTTAATTTAAAATAAATTTACAATGTAGTTGGGCGCTGTTTTCTTTTCATATTTATTGATGAAACATCAATATATTTTTTTTTATTTTAGTTAAACGAGTGAGTACACTACATCAATCATCTTGTATTATTTTTAATTTTTATAGTAAATATTTTTTTGTTTAAACCATTTCAATTTGACTCACGTATAAATATGCCTGAGGAACTCCCCTATAGAAAGTTTCTGTGCGAAAATTGGTCCAAGATTTCCAACGAACGGTGTCGGTTTTACATAAAATATGCCACGTTTTTTCCAATAATTAAAATGTCTTGTGGCATAAAGGCAAACCGTCAGGATAAATGACACTAAAAGAATTATAAAAACGAACATTTTCGCAAACTTAGATTACTTATAAATTCACAAATTAACTGAACATTTCACACTGATGCAGTATTTCAACTGTCAGTAATAAAATCAAGTAATATATATTTTACAGGGTGCTTCATAAATAAGTCGCGTTCCATGTAGGAAAAAAATATTTTTTTTATATTTTTCATAATTTTGTGATTTTTTTGTATTGTTTTTGTCATCGATTATGATCGATGTCACTATCCCAGAGTTTCTAAAATTTTCTAACGTTCATTCAAATACTTATTATTTGTTATTTTTAAATTATTTGTTTATTTTATACTTAAAATAAAACATCACAAACAATAAGTGAATAATATTGTACAATATATATACACCCATTCCTTTTTTTACGCGATTTTTTTTTACGCGAATTCGATTATACACGATTTTTTGGACGGCACCATTACATTTTTTTACGCGCTTCACTTGTTTTTAAGCGATTTTTTCCCCAAATTTGTTTTAAAGAAGAAATTTATATATAATATGATGTTAGGCATGTACGTTTCATTATAAATGTGTGTATTTGTAAAACTTAATTTTGTAAGGCATTCCATTTTTTAAAATACACATATAATTGCCAAATGTTGACAAGTGTATCGGATATTATGCGAATTTATGTTTTAAGGAGTGTAAAGAAAAATAATGCAATTGCGTAAAATCATGTTATGTATGTCCGCTCGTAAACTTGTTTAAGCACAATGCATTTATTAAATTCGTTGAAAAGAATTTTCTCGGCCATAAATTTTACCACTTTGAATTATTATGTCAAATAAATTCCCTCCAATTTCTTTAAATGTTAAACAATAAATGCGAACCGAATATAAAAATATTACTCTTGAAGTAAAAAGCATTTAAAAATATAATAATTTATACTTGCATGAGTATTTAAAAAAGACAGTTTTACGATTACATTTCGCAACCGAGAGTGACAACAGCGAATAATTCATATAACATAAGTGTATATGAAATCATAAAATATATTTTTTTTTTTGCACGAATTTTAATGAGCAAATTTTGGTTTTTCATACGTTTCTGGTACTTTTTTACGCGATCTTTTAATTTTTGGATCCAATTTATCAAATTATATGAAAGTTGTGATTTTTTCACGCAATTTTTTTACGCGCCTTTTTCTGGAACCAATATACCGCGTAAAAAAAGGACTGGGTGTATATGAGATCAGTTATTTAATTAAATAGTCAGTATTTATATAATTGGCCAAACTAAGTTTGAAAACCAATAAGTTTTATCAAATATTGAGACATTACTGTCTCATTTTACTTAACCTCACCTCACAATTTCAAATTAAAATACAATGTTTTTTTCATCAATCTTTCATTGACTGATTAATAATCTAATTACTGACACTTTTTATATTAAACCACTTTTAATGAAATTGAGTTAAATAAATTAGTATAAAAAATAATATTCGTTTACGAGTCATCTTTAAAAAGATATTTTGTTTATCGATCTACTATAACAAACTGAATCAAAAATTCTTTATATTATATATTTTACTTGTGATCGGATGTTTTATTAAAAATATATATTATACTTGACAATATACAAATAAATGTTTCCAAAGTCGTAGCAGAAGGTTTGGTAATACATGGAAGGTCTACCAAAGATCTTAATGCATCGTCCGATGGTCCTTTAATCATTAATCCTTATATCGTAGATCAATCTTAAAGTGGAGTTAGTCAATAGGAGAGTTTATGTCTCAAGTATGGATGATACTTAACGTCCCAAGAGATTGACACTCTTAATGACAGGAAGAGAAAATTAACCTTAGATGACCTAATCTAATATGACTAGATTGTAAAGAAAAGCTCGTAGTATACCCATAGCTACGACAGCGGAGAAAGCTTGTGATATGCAGAAGGAAGTGGAAGCTTTTTCCAAAAGCGACTACCAATGAATGAGTGGCCGATAGTACGTTCATTGAATATACTTAAAAATATTGATATTTGCCAATTTATTGCGGATTTTGTTTATAATATAAATAAAAAGAACAGTTGCAAATATAAATAAAATAAAGTATAATCGTTTAATATTTTATTCTTCCGAATATTTTCTTCTGAAGGAACAGCTTCAGTTTATAATAGGATAAAAATAACACACTATATGTTAATATTGTTTGTCGATAGCTATTTTGGCTTTAGTCCATCAAATATTCGTAGGATTCAAATTTTAATATTGATGTTTTTTACGATTCGCATTAATAAACAATTCCGAAAATAATACAGGCCACCCGATACTGATAATGACCGAGACATTTGACCTCTGAGTACGATAATACATCAAAATAATATCACTAACGCGCTGACTGCTAACGTCTCAACTGCTGAGACGGAAGAATTCAATGTATCGATATTTAATAATAAAAACTAAATGAAAGTAACCTGTGGTGAAGCTTTTGTATATGAGCTTTTGTGTGCTAAGCACAGTTTTTAACCTTAAGTCTTCATGGTTTGTTTTTTCATATTAACATAGTTAGAAGCATTTTTTGAAATATTCAATGTTCGAATATCCTTTACGTGGGTCAGCAATAGGGATTCTAAACTCTGGGGGTTTTTCAATTTCCCGGAACTCAAGACGCCTGGGAATTCTCGTGACTCGAGACTTTGATTATTTTTCGTTACAATCGTCGAAAAAAAAATGGTAAAAAATATTATATTTTTATATTATATTATTAAATAATATTATTTAAGGAAAACAGATGTATACGTATGTAAGTAGTTGTATATATTATAGTTATTGATTGAATTGGCATTCACTTGGTAGAACTCCATTATAACGCGGTGAAAAAAATAGCAATGTATTTTAGTTCTACAAAATTATTTTTAAAAAATATAGTCGATAGCTATTTCGGCTCACGCCATCGTCAGAACTATGCTTAAACTAACATTTGCTTATCTATATATAGCTGTGTAGAAAAGGTACACAATACAGCTTCTCTCCTGTTTTAACGGCCTAGCTTGTTACTTTCTCACAACAAAACTAAATTTTTAAAAATTGTAAATGAAACAAAAGACGGCTATGAAAATAAGTTTACATGTAGCACAGAAGTGGTCATTACGGAAGCAAATCAAACCACCCCCCGGGAACAGGTTGAACTAATGGGGACGATAATATATTAGTTTGTTCGGTAAGAATCCTTTGTGATAATTGATGTCTATTGATTTCCAGCTGTTCCAAAGCCGTCATTCTGCGACCCTTACTACAAAGATGCAAATACTTAGGCGCTGAGCTTGAATTTATATTATGTGATTCCTTAATAACGTGATTAGCGAATTGTGAATCTGTTTTTTTACTGTTGAATGATCTTACATGTTCCTTAGCTCGAGTAGATATACTTCTACTTGCCTGTCCGATATAAACGGATAAACATGAGCCACAATAAAATGTCCTGTGGCTCATATCAAATACATGGTTAATTAAATTATTACATCGATTTTATGATAAAAAATGCTTGAGATTTTACTTTTGCATAACAAAATAAAATCTATAAGTCTCGAGCTAATATTTTGAAATGCCCGAGATTCTAAACAGCAGAAATTCTTGGAATTCTCGCGAACAAATTCTCAGGTTGCCCCGACGCAGAATCCCTACTCACATATATTATAAACTTTCTCATATTTAACAATATATATAGTAGTATATCCAAATACCCAGGCTTTTAGTTCATTAAATATACAACACATAATAAATTCATAATATCTGTGTTCAACAGTGGATTACGTTTCACAGAAATTATATCAATCAAAAAGTAATGATTTGAAACTGCGGTTTTTCGTATACAGTTTTAGGTCACGGTTGCGGTTTTGGCTTTACATTCGAATATGAATTTTGTATAGTTGGAAAAGTGTGGAAGTTCAGCTTAATTTGTGAATATTTTGGGAAATATAAATGAAACAGGAATCTATTTTTGTCGTGGTTTAATTGTTTAAAGTGATTATTTATTTTGTGAAAATTCAATTCGACTTAATCACTATCGCCATTGTGTTTACTCAAAATATGAGAGAATAACTTATTTTTATAGCGAGTGAAAATGACAAATATCATAGTAAAATTTCCTTCAATTGTTGCCAACAATCAAAAAGCCACACAAATGTATATATATATATTAATTATTTATTAGACGAATATAAGCTACAAAGATTTTAAGTTTTTTTGCAATGTAGAAAGTATTTTTAAAAGGTAACATTGATTTTTTTTAAATCAAGAAAGGCAACCGAGCAAGTTCAAACCCAATTTACTTTAATACAGTGGATGATCGGTTAACGAACATAGAGACTATTGCATCAGGGTAGTTCTACACTTCATTCGCTAGAAAAAATTCATGTCCACGAGCTATATTTAAATATATCAGGAAAATAAATCGAAAGAAATAAACGTTCATGTATAATATTATATATTTTCTTAAAAATTTTAAACCATTAAAAATGATCAATTCGAATAGAAATCAGTTGTATAAAGGCATGTGTTGTATCCATATGCTCTCAAGTAAAAAAGTCTCAAAAATTTCTTATGAACCTACGCGGTGAAGAATAGAAGACGTATTGTGTACCTTTTTTTCACCGCTATATATATAATAAATAAGTTAATGTACGCTTAAACACAGCTCTGATGAGGGCGTAAGCCGAAATTGGTATTAACTATATATATATCGACCATGTTACTTATGCGCGTGCAAACATAGCGCTGTGTGTATTTCCGGTCGGACAGAAAACTTTCTAGAGTTCGATAATTTCAAATTCCCTACTATTCCATTAATAAATTTTACATAAAAATATTTATATACAATAGGTTTCAATGTTCATAAATACCGTGGCTTCTTACTTGTCATTTTTGCGATCTGTTCATTCGTTTTATCCAGAGGTTTCAAATTTAGTTTCATCATCTGCCGCATATCCGGGCGCACTATAGCGGTCAGTCAATACCTTATAAATCTTGTAGAACTAAAATATTTTGCTACTATTTTACTGTGTTATAAAAGAGTTATACAAAGTAAATGCCAATTCAACCAATATGTTATGAAAATTTCCATAAGTATATTCAATGGAACTCTGTAGAAAAAAAGATAAAAATAATCTTCAACAAAGTTTCCGCTGAATCTTTCGAACAAAAAATAATATATAAACTATTCGTACGACTCTAGTTGTCCCAGGATTTGATAAATGATTTCAAATTTATCCGGGAAAATTCTACAATTATTGTGAAAATAATATTATATAACATTTTAAGTACAAAAGAAAATAAATCTTCTGAACTCAAACTACCCGCAATTCAGTCAATTGAAAGTCATAATAATAAAAAATACTATATTATGAACCATTCAATATCTTACAAACATCGGTATCGTAACTTGAGATCCTTTCTGAACGATGTGATTGGTTCCAGGAATCAAGTACGTAATCTCTAGAGAATATGCGGCTTACGAAAGAAAACGGGAGATGGTTTCTCAACCACTCTGGAAAACGTAATATTATTTTATTATTATATTTATCTTGCGGTACGAATAACAAATTTTGAGGTATCGACAAACTGTAAGATTGTGATTTTTTGTATCGGTTAAACCCAATCGGCCTTCTTTATATTATATGAGGGAAAAAGATACTTAAACAACTTTTATATTATATAGTTACTTAAAAAAATTCAGTAAATTTTTTTACTGTTTTTATCTTTGATATTAATCTATTTTCTTAGATATACCGTTGTGTGAATAAATATTTTCATTAAATTAACAAGGGCTGTGATGTCGGAATCGTGAAAAACGATTTTTTGATTAGACGACTTTGTAAAATATCTCGATGGAGAATTTGCCGGAATGGTTGAATGATCTTTAATTTAATGCACATAAATAGGAAACGAAGGAAAAAGCTGACAAAATTAAACATTTTTAAGTCAGGGTCGTGTTGTTGATGAGTTTCGGAGTCGAAGTCGCGTATTTAGTCAATGTTCAAGACCGACTCATGTTTTTTAACGACTCCATAACCCTAATATTAACACTTTACGTCGCTTTTAACGTGTTAAATATCATTTCTTTGTGGAAAGACTGAATATATTATTAATAATATAAACATTTTTTTTACTATTTCCACAATATATTCAATAACCAAGACCGGTTTTGCTAATCGCGATCATTTTTATCATATACAATACAAATAACAATCATTTTAAACAAAAGTTTTGAGCTAAAAATCAAACACCGGTACAGAAAACCAAAGGTAAAATAACTACGAAAATCATTTACACATAAGATTTATGCCACATTTTCATTGAAATATAACATACAATAAATTTGTGTCGGTATTGTAAGTTTTCAATTAATGTTATCTATTTGACAATAGCTTTTATTTATATGAACCAAAAATTTTATTTGAAAGGCACTTTTAAATATAATTTTGAGTCTTGCATATCTAAATTGATGTTATTCACTTTTGTAAAAAAATACGAGTTTTAATCTTTGCTCGTCTATGCATTCTAACACATATAATTTATGTTCGTTGTAAAAATAAACTGCAGTAAAATAAGAACGAAGAAAATCTTCAGTTACATAAAAAATTGTGTTTATAAAACAGTTTTGCTGGAAATGTTTTCATTTGACAAAGAAATGAAAAAAGCACTACGCGTACTTCTTGTACACAACTTTGAATACGTCTTTGTGAGAGGATTCTTTGATGAACTTTTGAATCAACTCAAGTGGGATAGGTGGCCATATAAAATATTAAATTAAGTTCAAACTTTCTTATGTATTTCTTTTCTGGGCCTCTTGTCTGGAATGCCGAAGGAGCGTCAAAATAGTCAACACATAGAAAAAGTCATGTCTGAGTTTTAGCACTATATGATGAACGCCTCTCATCAAATCATAGATCCTCTGTGGGAATTGGGAATTCCCCGTTGTGATCATGACCTTCGGTTTCGAGAAACAAGTGTTGCTTCACGGTTTCGGTTTCAGCACACAGCGAAAAATTGAAACGAAATAAATCGACACTCGAAATATTTGATACGCTTAAAAACAAAAACGTAATTACACATCACTTTTAGGGTGATTAATATATATATGTATTATGAATTAACCCATTCTCTGTTGAGCCGCATAAAGAATATTCTAACAGGGAACATTTCATAAATTAAATTAAAAGTGTTTGAATTGATCAACGATTATCAAAACAAATTAGGATATATATCCATATAAATGTTAAATTATAAAATCTTTGAATATCAACTATCATACATATGAATAAACTTTCACTTCTTGGTGGAAAGGCATGATATTTTAAATAAATAAAAGCGCATTTTTCATCAGATCAGGACCGGTTTCGCTCATCACGAGCATTATCGACTGAAGAAAAAAATAATATTAATTATACATAATCTAATTTGAATAGCTGAAACTTGATTCCGCGTATTTTGTCACTAATGACCCGGGTTTCGCTTTTATGCATCTTCGTGTATTCAATCACACGGATACGATTGACGAAAATTTAATTATAGAATTATATATATTTAGGCCTTCGGGTTTATATTTTTCCGGTATAATATTTCTTGTATGCTTCCGTGCAATAGAATTCCTGAAAATCGCCAGAGGCAAAATCCGAGTCGCGAGTGACAAAACATGTGGAAATGTACAAATTTTCAACAATTCAAAAATATTTTGATTATCATCGATAGATTTTTTCTGTATCCAACCATCAAGTACCTGATTCTTAACAAATTATAAAAACCATTCCAATACAAAATAAAAACGCATAATATATTCATTATAACCAAAGCATGAATAGACACAGAATAGATAGGTAAATTTTCATATCAAAATTGATAACATGAAAATCGATGAATGACCAGTCCCGGAATTGAAAAATTTCCCATCCTGAAATCCCGGCACCATAAAAGACTCCAGTATATTAAATATATATCATTTATTAAATATATATCATTTATTAAAACAAATCATGTAATTTGAGCAAAACTAAAAAACCGATAACATTATCACGGCGTGTAATTTTAGTTTTCACGTTGCAAATAAATCTACAGTATATATCAATTTAATTAATTAATTTCTCCGCCATTATCTTCCTCGTCACGTCTAGACTATCACGAGTATTGCGAGATAAGAATATCAACTATCCTCAGATTAAACGAAATGATATTTAGGAGAATTCTCTTGCTGAAACTAATAATATATATTTAACGATATAATTTGTGTCATTTATTATAAATATATCTAAGTATTTAGCTGGAAATTTTGTAAAAATGGCTGTGGATTGCTATTTTTCCATCATTATAATTGGTAAATAGTACCATATCTATTGTTAATTAGAGCTTCGTACATGCATATTTTTACTTTATCCTAATAATACAGTCTACTAAATAAATACCAAATTTAATGAATAAAATCATTTATTCCTTCTAATAATCATTAATTAAGTCTGGTCTGAGAAGTTGCTCTAAAATACCTATAATTCAAGATACAAACGAAAAGTGAGTGCTTGATGGAATTCAATCAATCGCCCAAACACTGTGCACATCACATTTTTCCTCGCATTCTTCAAATTTAATAACTTTCTTATTTCAACAATTATTATTGAAGATTTGGAACCTTAAAATTTACTTTTAAGGTCGTAACTGACACTCCTTCGCAACGAAAACGAAAAATGCGGCTACTAATATGTTTTTATTTCTTTTCGATATATTGTGTGATTTCATGTAAATTGTTTTCTGAGTTCATTGACCTTTGGTTTTTTATAACTGTTGATTGCCAACAAAAACTTGTGTATAAATAACTTAATTTGTATTATATTATTTGGTAATACTCCCAATGAACGAAACCATTCCTGATTATTTTATGATTATATTGAGGAAATAGTATTAAAAATGCGTTTCTTTTATTTTAATTATTAAGCTTTTTCCGCCAAGAAGTGACAGTTAATAACTTAAAAGTAGAAAACAAAAAAATATATCTTAATAACCATTTCACAACATTTTTTTTAATTTATGAACACTACTTTGCTGGAAAGGTATTTAATTAAAATAAAATATACAATGTTTGGTTGATTGATAAGGCTTGTGATGATCGAAACTGGAATCAATTTTCATGTAATAAAATAATGTACAATAAATAGCACTAAATACAAAGATTCTATTTACAAGAAGCACTCTAAAACTCGCTTACCGTTCTACAGTAAATTTATCTGTAAATTTGTCTTTGGAATTAAAACTGTTTTTATTTGATAATGTAAAATAAAAATATATCACGTAAAAGCTCTAACAACAAGGAATCATTGTGTTATTTCTTTCTCAATGTCGCTTTTATTTCTCGAATAAACCTTAAAAAAAACAAAGTCTATCGGTAAACAGAAATTGAGAGCTTTTTTTAAAACAACTGAGAAAGAATTTAAAATAGTCGTATTTTATTTTCTAATCAGTTTATTGTACTGTTTTTTACCCATTTGGCTTAGCAGTTAAAAGTTTATTTATTATTCACTGAGCTTTCTTTTTCCCAGTTAAGTCAATTGTCATTTATTTTTATTTTCACATTCGTACTCTATTATAAATAAAATAATACAGTAGAACCTCGATTATTTGGACCTCGAATATCCGGATTTTCGATTATCCAGTTTGGTCAAAATAAACAAAAACATTACGAATTTGCTGATAAGCACGTGGCGAATTGCGTCCACTGTTTACATACGTGATGGAATGCATTTTTAACATTTTGATCATTTTTTTCATGCATTTGTTCTAACAAGTCCTGTGTAAAATAAGTGTTATCATCCAAATTTAATACGCATTGAACGTTTGTTGCTTGACAAATTGATCACGATTTAAATATTTATTTTAATATTACCGATATGTCAAAGAACATAAAACGTGTTGTAATTTCATTAAAAGACAAATTGGAAATAATCGATACTTTGAAACACATTTGTCGAATAAATATGGTGTCAGCAATTATTTATTTTTATTTTTATTATTATCCGGATTTCTCCTTATCCGGACTATCTTCACCCCCAATTAGTTTGGATAATCGAGGTTCTACTGTATGTACATATTTCATTGTAGTTAGGAATAGCGTCCATAATGTTTGTCCATATTCAATTTTTTGTCGTCAGATGTATGCTTACTTATTTTTTCAGTATTTCCTCTGGATACTTACTAAAAATGTGTTTTTGTTATTAAAATTTTCTCTGGGTATTTAGCCCATTAGATAATGAGCTGTGTATAGGACATTGGTTCCCATGTGCGGCTAACGACAGCGTCGTAGTAATCACTTTTAAGGTGTTAACTGTCACTTCTTGAAGGAAGGGTATGGTATTTTAAATAATAAATGTCAACTGATGAAGTTGTGATGAACACGTGATATCAGTTGATAATGCTCGCGATGGGCGAAACCGGTCCTAATCAAAAAATACATTGTGGAAATAAGTACTAAAAAATGTCTTTTTATTATTTAAAAGCTTCAATAAATTCAAATTTAACTAATATCAATATTTCGTCATCAAAAGGTCACCAAGCTTTATTAAGTTCCTTTGGAGTATTGAAAATCTTTGTCTCACAACAATCTCACAACCCTTGACCCATGGAAATGGATAAATTGGCCTTCGCTTCAATTAGGTTGTGCACCAGTGATCTATGACATGTTATTGTCTTTTATTTTTTTATTTCTTTGCACTCATTTTTGCTGCCCTAAGCAAGTGAGATGTTTGCCAGCAATTGAATCTGGCCCTGGGTTAAAATTACGTAAAAAAATAAATATTGGTGTAACAGAAACCAGTTTAGCAATGCGCTAAGAACCCCCTTTAATTCACCTCTCATAAAGCTAAAGGCTTTTTTTTAATATCAGGCATACTTGATAGCAGTGTTACATGAAAATAGTTCCAGTGTTGCAGTGAGTCAAATATATTAATGTTGCAATAGCAATAAACTAATAATTTATAATTGTTGTAATATATATTATATATTAAATAAATATGGCGAAATACGCCACAAGAAATAAAGCTTCACAAAGATAAAATAATGAAGATTATTGTTTGCATATATACATTCATTTTATTTAACAATTACATTAAAATAATAAAAAAACCTTCAGAATTATGGAGCGTCACAGATTTTTCATGCTCCAGACTCCTGCACCGATGCTCTTTTAAATATTACTTTAATTATACATGTCAAAGAGGTAAAAATTAGATTTTTAAATAAAAAAAGTTTCTTTCCAAACGTTTATTTAGAATAGACAAGTATAATCAAAAATGTACATTGTACACTAAAAAATTCAATACATTGCCAGTTCAAAAAATAGTTCATTGTGCTTTGGCATGTAAAACATTATATAAAACTATAGTTTCTTTCTAAATAATAAGTGCAATTTCACAAAAAAGAAGTGGAAAAACACAATTACTAATACTCTAATTATGGAATGGCAATATTATGCTTAATTGGCCAGCACATTTTATTGAAGTGTGAATTGTGACCTTTGATTAAAAAAGGGGTACTCCTTCCCAGAATTATTAATCAGTTTCCATACACTTTCATATACACGATTAATAGACGGGTTTACAATTCGTTTTCAGCTATCGACTCAACTCGATAATTATCAGTCATACCAAGAAATAGATAGAAAACATTCAATAGAAACTAAATTAATTTCTCTTCTTTGTTATTGTACACAACGCAATTCTCATTTGTTTTCATCAATTGATCCAAAAAATATCCCGTACTCAAAGCAACACGATCCAAATATTGACAAATGAAAAACACTGTTTTGATGCATTTTTCACACCAATGTCAATGAAATTTTACTCAAATGATTATAGAAAGGTAACTAAGAAATAAGTGGGAGAGTTTTATAAAAGCTGATGGAAGTTATATACAGTGAAACCCTGATTTTACCGTTTTTAACGGAACCTGAGAAAAAAACGAAAAATGGGCCAGCCAATAAATGTAGGAAAGCTTCAAATGATATTTTTTCATTATTACATTAATGTCTTCAAAAAAGTCTGTATAATTTTTTCAGTTTTAAATTTTATCTATCAGTTGTTTGTTGGTGGGAAGAGGCATTATATTTCTAATAATAAATAAAATATAATTTATAGTCAGTTGATAATGCTTGCGATGAATGGGTCCTAATCTGAATATTACAAAATTTTGCAAATTAGCACTGAGTTGTTTTTGTGCAGTTTGGCACTTCAATTTAAACAGAACTCACAAAGTCACTTACAATAGACTATATCAAATGAGTGAGACATTCTGGAAAATAATGAATGCAGGAAAATTCAGGGTTCCAATATACTACATCAAATCAATAAAAAAAAGGTTATAATAATTGTTTTTATTTCATTTTAAAAAAAGTCAAATTATTTTCGATAAACTATTATTAAGGAAACTTTTTTCTGGGCTAATGAACATGTGAGGAGTGTCTTTTATCACATAAACTAATTTGAAGTGAAGTGGGGAAAAAAAGGTCAAAGGTGTCCTTCACATTTAAATAAGCCATCTATGAAGAAATGTTTACAGGACTGTACCTTTTATTGCTTGATGGGTCACATTATTAATTATACAAACAATAAAATACCTTGGAATAAACCCCACTCAAATATCAATTGAAAATAATTTTAATTATGATTAAATTTCAATATAGACCAGTGGCGGGTGGTGACATTTTAACTAGGATAAAAAAAAACTAATATTTTACATACATTTCTTAGATTTTAATGTTCACATTAATTTTTATTTTAATAGATATTAAAAAAGCTGAGAGTAGTACGTAGAATTGGAGACAGAGAAACTGCATCCGCAATAAAGATTGACTAACGTCAAGCCAAGTTTTGTGACTTGAGGTTCCCTCACAGCAAATTTACTTGATGGAAGCAATTTTAGGAACCAAATCCGTGAATTATGTGCACAACGCTTGTATTTTGTCAGTTAGCTCATGCCGTTCATCAAAGGTGATGCTGTTATAGAAATTTTAAGTATATATATATATATAATCAAATAAAAAACATACCAATGCGAAATAAAACCAGACAAAACTCAACAATGATGCGTTATAAAAAATACTGACATGTTATAATAACTATAAGTGATGCGTTGCATTTACCGCATCCATAGTCAACCATCCACCACTGGTGGTTACGTATCACTTTCTCTACTTAAATAGACATATTCTACAAAAAATAAATGCATAATAAAAGACGACTCATTCAGCCTTCCGCAGTTTCCATGCACCTATTCGATATCGCAGCCAGATTAGTCCGAGATCTTTTCCCATTTGCAACCATGACCATATTGGAGTCACTTTGGATCCATCAATCTCTATCCAGTTGATTGCGTTCTCTGCAATCGGTATTTTAAGATGTTGCGCAATGTACAGCAACTCAACATCGAATGCCCTGCAGAGAAAATATAAAAAATATTAACCTCTCCAGGAGTATGGACGTACTTGTCGTATAATTCAACAATTATTGTGATATATGGTATTGTGAATTCAAGTGCTGTGTCAATGGATTGTGATCCCTGGATTATCCGACTGGTTTTATTATGATAAAATCCTAAAAATGTGAGTTGAATGTTTTTTACATTGATTTCATTAAAAATAGTATTATGTAAAAAAAGCTCCTCACAGCATTTTTAAAATAAATTAGTTACTTCTTGAAAGTTTAAATACTTCACAATATATACATGTGTACAAAAAAATCAATAATGATTGAGATGGCTGATTCCAGTATCTTGATAAATGATAATCAAAAATATAAAAGATGTAATTGAAAAAAAAACAACATTGAATATTTAAAGCTTAACCACCCATGGGCCAACTAAATGTTGTCTTTTGCCTTTACAACTGTTCAACTTCATTGCCGTTGTAAAAAAATACAATAAAAGTAAATCTCACCATCTCTCAACGTGCATATTATGAAAACAGATACGTGCAGCTTGTCTCGTCAGCACCTTGAATCCACATTGCGTGTCTCTAATTCCTCGAACGGCAAACAGCCAAACAAGAAAATGGAATCCGTACATCAGTATTGTTCTGAAAAATAAAAAAATGAATTGTCATAGATATATAAGCATGCCAAGACCATACCACGTTGAAAGCACCGGCTCTCGTGCGATCACCGAAGTTAAGCAGCATTGGAGGCGGATAGTGCTTGGATGGGTGACCGCTCGGGAACACCGCGTGCCGTGTTCTCTTGGCTATGGGAAGGAATACCCAGACAGAAAACCGAACACCAACCCGCCTGGGCAGCGTGGTGTTGCTATGTCCAAACAACCCCCCTGAAAAAAAAAACAGAGGAGGCCTTCATCCAGCAGTGGATCGACCCCGGCTGATGATGATGATGATGATATAAGCAATATACAAATATTCGTTTTATGCTTATTGTATCCGTACAACTAGTTATCACACATGACCAAGTGTGGTGACTGCTACGTCTCATTTGTTGACATGGCTGATTGCAGTGTGTTGATAGTTGATCCTCAAAATTATCACACACTTAAAACACAGATGTTTGTGTAAATAGTTGTATAAGTTTGTGCAACAAGTTTTGTATGAAATTCAACGTTTAAATATCTTTAACAGAAACGCACATTAACTCTAACTTCGAGAAATACACAAAATCAATTTGCCACATTTAAGAATCTATTATCACAATATAAAACTAGGATGTTAGAACAGAAGAGAAATGTAATAATATTTATTGGATACCTTTTCTACACGCTATACATAGATAAGTATATGTATGTTTAAACATAGTTCTGATGAGGTGTAAGCCTAAATAACTATCAACTATATACGTTATAAATTTTGTAGAACTAAAATACATTGCTGTTTTTTCAATGTTATCTTTTATATGGTTCAGCAGGGAATGTGTTACAGAATAAAAGACAGTCATACTTTTCTAATAGGTGCAGACACCATAGTTGAAGAGTGTAAACACCAGTGAGCCCTAATAACTTGAATATTTGACTACAAGCCCAGCATTGGAAATATTTTTTTATTTGATCCATGTCCACTTCCGATGTGGAGCATTAATAAATGTAAGTTAACAGATTTTTTTTTACAAGAGTTTCTTGCTATTCAATTGTTCAACTTCTCTTTTATATATTAAGGTAGAAAGGGTAAAGCTATGACACAATAAGTGGCAAGTTAAATAATCTCTCTATTTTCTATTTTTTTAAATCGGATGGGTTGTAGGAAACTTTTTGATATAACAAATGCATATGCCTTTGAACAGAGTCGATAAGTCAATTGAAAAAAAAAACTTGGTTCATCATGGAATTTTGGACATAAGATTCGTCAATGAAGCCAAATAGATCTATTCAGCTGTTTCTTAATTAAACAAAACCAAACTGAGTGAAGATTCATTTCAGCCATATAGAACATTTTCAAAATATTTAACAATGTTTCACCTGAAAATACTCCTGCTGGCTGTCGCATCATCTTGTAGATGGGCCCGAGATCCAATTGCTATTGCTAATTTTTCTGATACGACATCTGGTTTCTTCAAATAATTTACCCCGCATAGTTTCTCAAGACTGGCCTCCAATTTAATAAAATCAGAAAATTTCGATGCTCCATCTGCATCAGCAAAAAGCATCAAAGAGCCTCTAGCACTTTGCATGCCCTAAAAATTAATATCATTGGTTACATTACATGTTAAAGTTTTAATACACACAATACACATTTTAAAAATCAAAAAGGCAAAAAAATTGAAAATCCTAACCTCAAATTTTGTATGGGTGCCTAACCTCTTATATGGAACTCTCCTATAGCGTGGTCCATATATCTACAATATAGGAGGTTTAACTGTTGTAACTTTTACAACATATTTGAATTGTTGATGCTTTGTAAATTTCCTCATGTTTTGTCGCTCACTACCTGCATTTTGCCTTTCGGCATCATTAGACATGTAAAATGCCACACAAATGTAATGTAACTTAATGTCAGCTCTATTGTGTCTCTGTGATAGAATTCCTGACGATGCCGAAAGGCGAAACCCAAGTTGTTAATGACAAAACATGTGGCAATGTACAAAATTCCAACAATGCAAATTCTATCAAGCACCATCAAATAATATTGTAAATTGTAAAAAAGTTCTATAAAATATCTTTGAATATAAGAAAAAACTAAATTTCATATTGACTAGCTAAAAACTCGAAGGGTTACAGTTAGATTAATAAATAATTATCACTAAGCTACTGCACACATACAACATGCTTATCACTTATAATATCAATGTCAAGTCAAATAATAAGATCATGGCCTGCCATTAGATAAGATAACCTTCACGCCAATCATAGTCAAATCACAATTCAATAATGTAAATATTCACTCACCAATCTGACTGCTCCACCTTTTCCGCGATTTTGAATAAGATCCAAAACCCTGATTTTGTCAGATCCGTATTTCTCGGAATATTTATTGGCTACAGAAACAGTCTTATCCCGGCTACCATCGCTCACCACAATCACCTCGTATTTAAAATCTGGCACATCCTTAATTCTATCTTCTAAAAATTCAAGGCATTCATCCAACATTGGTGGCACTATAAGACATATAAAATAACACATTGAATAGTGAAATGAAATGGCTAAATTCTTGTTTGACATCCATTAACAAATTCTTGACAGTTAAAGGGTTGTGTGGAAGAAATGAAGCAAGTGAATTTATTGTTTCCTCTTCTGAATATTTTCCTGACAAATTTTGATGCAAAAAGGATCACTCCAGACAAACATAACTTGCGTTGATTATACAGTAAAAAATAAATTGATCTGTGGACAAGAGTATGCAAAATTCTTTATTTTATTTGAGTATATCATAAAGACTACCAAAATTGTCATTTTTTAGTATATTACTATCATAGATGTCATGTAAAATAGATTAACCGTTAGAATGCTACGCGGCGCAAAAGCGCTGCGATCGTTTGTATCGAAAATTGCGGCGCAGCGCAAAAGCGCTGCGAGTTTCAGTGTGTTTTCGGTGCTCCGCGGGAGTGCACGTACGCTAACCTCGCGCGTAATTTGTAATGAGAGTGCATTCTTATACATTTAAAAATAACTTTTATCGTTTTTTTATATTATTTTAAAATATCACTGCTCGAAACCATCGTAAGGGAAACAAATCGATATGCTGCACAGTTTTTGGCCTCGCACACTGTATCGGATAATTCTCGAGCAAAAAAGTGGACGCCGACAACAATATACGAAATGAAAGCCTTTATTGCTGTCATACTCGAAATGGGAATAACGAGAAGGCCAACAATTAGTAGTTATTAGTAGCTATTTGTGCGGCAAAACATAATTGTTGAGCTATTTTTTTTTGATTTTTTATTTTCTAAAAGAAATAAAATACAATAATATTGATATCACTTTATGTTTAATAAACATTAATAAACAATAAACATTTTATCTTTATAATGCAAAAATAATTAATAAAATTGATTGATATTTGTCTAAGTTAGAGTGTTTTATTTGACACCATTATTTTTTCCTCTAAATTAATCAATATGTGTATAGCAATTTTCATTTATTTTTGCCAAAATTGCTTAGCACTAAAACGGTTAATAATATATTTTATTATTTTGCAGTATCATACGTCTCAACTTATCATAACTTTCCAATTACAAAGTGACACTATTTTTCACTTCTATGACAAAACCATCACTATCCGGAAGTCGCCAGTTTTTACTGGTGAATGTCAAAACAACTGCCTATACAATATTTATGGAAATGTAAAACTGCCATATCTTTAGCAAATATTATTTTAAAGTTATGTATGTTACAGCTGTTTCAAAGTGAAATATATTCTCTTAGAAGAGAATCTGTTAAGCTATCTGAAATATCACAACTTAGCAAGAAATGAATAGCAATCTACATTTAGTTACTTAGAAAAAACAGATTGTCGCTGATTATTTTTTTGAAAAAGTTATCTAATGTTTATAAATAAATTATGGATATGATAATTATTACTAAAATATAGCACACTGCTTTAATCATAGTACAGTTATTATTAAAAAAAAAATATTTAACCTTCTGACAGCTAACATCTCAACTATTAAAAGTGCTTGATGGATAAATTCCATCAAGCACTTTTAGTCAATATCATAAATTAAAAAATACCAATATATTTCAATAACGACATTTATTGAATATAATCTTACAAGTCCAAGGTCCATTTTTAAAGGAAAGAACTATTATTTTTATTATATATCAGAACAAAAATTGTGTGTAGCCATAAGACATTTCCACAGACATAGCTGATGCCATACTGTGGCCACAGTAAATTTTTTTGGTTAAACCAATATTCTAGAGTGACGAAGCCTATACGGTTGGAAGGAGGTACCGGCAAGACTCCTAGTTTATTTTTATCACTTCCGATTTCCTGACAAAGTTAAACAGCCGTACTTTTAAAATTCCCCCTGAACATATCCGTCATAAATTGAATAAGTGGAAGTTGGATGGGTATACGCTCTCATTATGGTCAGATATAAAAATTGCTTTCGCTTTATTATCTTCTATGACTATAGGTATAAATAAGAGGTGTGATATTATTAACAGTACAAATCATAAAAATTTCACTTACATCTTTCTTCTTCATCATAAGCTGGCACTATGACACTCAAATGTATTGATGAAGTGTCATTGAGTGATGGAAAACTCACATCCTTTCCTGATTTTATATCTTTGAAATATTTCTCTTCTTTGTGCCTTATCACATTTGGATATGGTTTTGTAAAGATCATTAGAACCAAACAGAGCTGAAAAGTTACAATAAATACTTGAGCATTGAAAACATCTTGGTGGTATATTTAATGCAACATACTGACAATTATTGGTGGAAAGAAGTCTTTCAACAGTGTGGGTATTATGTGTTTCACTTCTTCAAGAAACTATGGTATATTGAAATTATGTTTATTTTATAAAAAATGATTATTTAAGTCAGAAACATTATAACATATAGCACTTTTAAATATTACATATATGCCGAAATCACGCTTAATTTTTTTCACAGTTTAAGTTTATTCACATATATCGTTCTTTTTTATATTCCCCTTTAAAAATCAGTAACAATTATCTTAAATAACTTCACATTTTTGTTGAGAAATCATAAAATTTTATGGTACCAACACAAATTTTACCTCAATTTATCGTACATTTGCCATCCCATTCGGAAGTATTCATGATTCTATTCAGTCGCTTTTGCTGTCTCTCCATAATTTCTTTCCCGAATAATTGTTTTTGTCAAGCATTTTTAATTCTACTCTTAAGCTTGCTACCATATTATCGGCTAACATAAAAAAATATCAAAACTGCAAGTCTGCAAACAACATTTTATTGTTATGATGTTGGCTCATAATGTTTCAACTGATGACTCACCTACTGAACAACTATGTACAGACATTCTAGTAAATATTTATTTTTTCTCGTATTTTGCATTGTGAATTATTATGACGTGCTACTTAGATTCCCTTTCTGGAGAAAGTTAGGACTCTAGTTGAGTGATTGTAAAGGCTATTAGAAGAATGTTTATAAATGCCACTAAGTGATGTGCTGCCATCGTAATTCCGAGATCGACTTAATGACCATCAATTTGAAGGATTTGCTAATGACATTATGGGATTAAACACCATTCGCTACATCATGGCTCAGAATTCATCATCAAACAGCAGATGATAAGGGAACAAAAGCCGTCATTGTTAAAATATCGAATGAAAATGACAACATTATTTAGAATGAATTTAAGTAATGTATAAATTATGCATTGAAAATAAATAGCTTTTTAATAAATGATATTTTTTCTTTTTTATTTGAAAAAAAGCTGTATAAATAATAGGGGTTATTATTTACCGAGGTGCGAGTCGGTTGATAGAATTTTAGCAACACATTACTGCCTCTATAACTCAATGATCTAATTTTAAATATACCACCAATTATTGACATGTCTTTAAATATTGAGATAACTAGTATTTCTTTCAACAATAAATTTTACATTTTGAATGTCATTTGAATCTTTTGACAAAATGAAAAATGTGTCCATTGCATCACTACAGCACTGTTTACAAAGATTGAACTCTCAATGATTTTGCAGTTGATATGAAATAAAGAAGTAGTTTTAATAACTTATAAAAACAGGTCGTATCTTGAAAACATCGTAAATGCAACC
This sequence comes from Himalopsyche japonica, assembly GCA_028555115.1. Lineage (NCBI taxonomy): Eukaryota > Metazoa > Arthropoda > Insecta > Trichoptera > Rhyacophilidae > Himalopsyche > Himalopsyche japonica. The sequence goes on from JAHFWJ010000143.1 coordinate 3,373,222, forward strand.
ATTGTGTATGGCTATTCAGACGTTCTATAGATAAGTACGAGTAAAAAGTATGCGTCAAGCATCAAATTTATTTTCGATAATATTGTAAGTGAAATTCGTATGTTAGACTATTTACCAGCATGAATAAAGAAATTGCCAAACATCCTCCATATATCACGGCAGTTGTGACTTGCAGATAAAACATTTTAATTGAATGGAATACTGTTCCATTACATTGAAAATAACCTCAATAAACAGCTGCCACGTCCGGATGACATTTGATTTGACGTAAATATACAAAGCGGCGTTATTACCATTGATAAAAAATCTCGAGAGAGCCTGAATTTTTTAAATATACCAGTCTGAATTTTATTTCATAAAATTAAAACTGACTTTTATTTTTCAAAAACATGCCGTAAGTTTCATTTGTATATGTTTTTTAATGAAAATTTTATTAACGTGTATCTGTAGATTGTAATCTTCATTAAAATCGAAAAGCATACAACATAATAGCCATTATTTATAGTTTTAGTATGGCGACATCAAGGCATATGTCAAAAAAGCGTGTCGAATGTTGAAAACATGCAATTTGTGGTTGAAAACAAGATTGAAAAAATTACGGAATATTTGAATTAACTGAAGAATCTATTTGAAGAATGCTTATATCCGAGGTTTGCCCCGTTTTGATTTTCGATTATCAAATTTTATGAGTTGAACTACACTTGTAGTGCTATAATTTTAACCTCATGCTAACGACGCATAATTACATATAGAGAGCGTTATATTCTATACAATCCTACTCACTATTTTTAATTTATGCCAGCCCTTAATTGAGTTTTTTTCTTATTACAGCTACCTGGTGATGAAGATGGAGGCGCAAAATCTCGCACATTTGTTTTCCAAGATGAAGGACACACTCTAGGAAATGCTTTAAAATGCATAATTACAAGATAGTAAGGTTCCTTTAAAATTGGTCATGATTACAATAGAAATAAAGAAAACACCTTAATTCATACTGAAATGTATTTGTAGTGAAATCTTTACATGGTTTTGATTTTACTATATAGAACTTTGTAAATATTACATACTCTGTGAAAAACAATGTGATGATGTTTGATTCATTCAAACTGTACACTTCTTTCTGTTTTGTCACTCACAATCCGAGTTTCATCATTTAACATCTTTAGACGTTCTATCAAATAAATTCAATAAAACTGACAGTTGACAATTTGAATGACTTGTGTGCTAATAATAGCAATAATGAAAAATATGCACCCTAAGTATATAATGACTTCAAAATTGTGCTATTTGTTTTTTTATATGAATTATAGTTTCTCTTTCATTTTTTAACCTGTTGCATTTGTAGGTGTCACTTCTTAATTATTTCTCATCCATTATTGATATGACACTTTTTACTGTGGCAATGCAGCGTTGATTGCAAAAGATTTAAATTATAAACTTTATTATTCCACTTGCTTCCAAAATTTAACCTCTGTCTGTAGATGCTTTTCAAAGAAACAAAAACATGTGTCACAAATGTGCACCAAATGGAATAACAAAATTTTTAATTTAGTTTACAGCTTTGGATAAAAAAATGTCCCTTCTATTATTGTACATAATTCAGCATTCATCAGTATAAAATAAACAATTGTGATATCTAAATGAACCAAAATTAAAACACAACTTTTCTATTACAGCCCCGAAGTACAATTTTGTGGATACACAGTACCACACCCAGCAGAAACTAAAATGCACTTCAGAATACAAGCATTCCAAGGAAGTGCAGTGGAAATACTTAAGAAGGGTCTTGAAGATTTGGAGTTTGTCTGTGATCATACAATAAAGTTATTTGAAAATGAAGTCAACGAGTTCACTAGCTGAGATAAAAATTTATTGACTATTTTTCACCATGTTATGATCTGTACAGAATTATTTTCATTTAAAGCACACTTTATGCCTGATCAGTCGAATTTTTAAACATTGTTTTATTATACTTCTGACGCTTATTTCAACTGTTAATATTGATCAAATCAGCCTTCCAGACACAACATTTCACACATACAGCAAAATTGCAAATGGTCGAAATATCTTAATAATATATAACAGTGTGGTCTTTTAGTACCACACTTTTGGAATTCATCTTATTCTGTTGCAGCTGTACCAGTTTGTGTTTCTAAATTCATATTTTCATTCAATAACCTTCAGAACTCCTATGTCGAGCCGGACTTGACATCGTATTGCCCTCGTTTACTTGTTTGTCTAGTTCTACTCACCATTTTACAGCATACTTTGAAAATAAAATTATGGTTTTTTACTACCTTTTTTCCTTTCAACTTCAATGGACTTCAAGTACTTTAAATTACATACATATTGTGAATGTTTCTCTCAAACTTCCTAAAGTTGAATGGCCCTGCTCTAAAACGGCTTGTCTTCAGCATGCTGCAAGATGGTGCTAGATGTTCAATGGCGCTTTATATATCGAAAATGAACCATCGGGCATTGTCATAGTAGACATGTAGGAATATACAAAAGTTAGTAGATAATATCTCCGCTCTGGAAGTGACTACCAGCGAGTAAAGACAATGTTATATAATTGACTGGAATAATTAATATTGGATTGAGTAGTAGTGTTTCATGCATAGATAGCGCTTTAATGTAATCAGAAAAGTGAGTTTTGTGGATTGTAAAACAAGGATATCCTAATAAAGAAATACATTTTGCTGTGATTTGTTGAGTATAAAAACTTTCCAAGAGTTGTTAGAAGAATTTATTATAATAAGACATTATTAAATCAAGATAATAAAATTTTTGAAATGCTGGGGAAGCAGAGTCGGAATAAGACTCCCCTTAAAGTGGTACACATAAATACTCTTACTGTTCTCGACTACCTTCTACCAGGAATATTTGAGCTTAGCCAGGAAGCTATTTTTTCTCCATGTTACATTTATTGTCATTCCTATCATCAAATTTATTAAATGAAAAGAAAAAGAAGTGTTTCATTTTATATGGCTCAGTCCATTCTGCTGTTTTGTATTGTTTTTAAATATGTATCTTCGCAATTTGGAAAATTAAGTGTTGTATCAAAATGAGATATTTAAAAAAAAATTACTAAACAATTAACCCTCTGAATGCTGACATCTCAACTGTTTAAATAATAGACTTCTAAGCTTATTTGACCCATGGCCTGTGAAATTTATACACTTTTTAAAATAAATGATATGGAAATATGTAAACCTAATTTTTAATATACTAGCAATAGAAAAGATAGGTGGAAATCAATTGTCGAGTAAATGATATTTACTGAATAATTCTTAAAGCTTCTGCAAATCTCCGTGGTGAAGCATTTGTAGTGGGTTCCTTTTTTTATTTAAAAGTCTTACAACTGCACTAAATCTACAATCTACCAAGCATGCCGTCGGAAAGGCAATCAAAAAAAATTCTATGCGGCTTTTGTAACCAGAATATTCTTTAACGGGTCTAATATCCTATCAGGATTGTGATTGATATGTAGTGCCTCAAAGTAATTAAGGTTTTTTTTTTTGGTACTTGTCTATCAACCAGTAATGGCCCCCAGTGGTCAATTCATTAACTACACGTTTAGGCACATGATTTGTAACATCCCAAAATCATACATATATTTGAGAAGTGATTTTATCATAAACTTTTGGTATGTAAAAAATTAGACGTATTATGCACATCGTGTAACTAGTTTTTTCTAAATTCACCTCCAGTAGCAGGGCCAGCAAGAGTGAGCCACTCCACAAAGCAGCCAGGATAGTACAAGTGGAACTTGCCCCACTCAGCTAGTGTATAATTTGTGACTCCATTTTAGTGTGTTAAAGATGGAATCCACACACAATAAGCAGACGCCTCAATTTTGTGGTCATTTCGTTATTGAAATGTCTTCTTTCAGTTTTTCAGTGAAAATTTCATCCATATTATCCATCTATCTAGTCTTCAAAAATGAAGTTTCAGGGGCAAATTTATAAGCTTAATTCTTTCAAACGTAAATGTATTTCAATGAAATATTTCTAAATGACATGTTTGGCACTACCACCTCCGATCCAAAGGATTATATAACCACATACAAATAACTTGCAAGGCAATTACTACTAGTGTACAAAAAATAAAGGGGGGGAATTGATCAGTATAAAAGACAATATTAGGATCTCAGATGCATTTTATTGAATAACATAATTTTCCAATGTGATCCAATTTTGTCGACAACTTATGCGTTCTCAACGAAACGCAGGCTTGGTTTCATGGGCTTTGCAAGATATTCAGCGAATTCTTGGTAAGGAGTCTTTCCAAGAGGAATGTCCTTCCACAAGTCAGGAGTGAGGAAGGCATAGGTCTTAGCGATGGCTGCATAAGTGGCCTTAGCGAAGTTTCCAAGAGTGGCAGTGGATCCTCGGGCTGATGTGTAGCAATCTTCAATACCAGACATCTGGAGAAGCTTCTTGGGTACGGGACCGGACACGATTCCGGTTCCGCGAGGAGCAGGGATCAAGCGCACAGATACGGAACCACATTTGCCAGTTACCTTGAAATAGATCAGAGGAATTCTTTATAATAAATGTAAAAGCTAATAATGTAGAAATTGTTTAAATGTACAAGATCAGACGCATAAAGCTGACATCGAGCCGTAGCTCTCCAGTGGAAACCACGAATGAATATAAATTTTTTATCATCATGAAAGCAGTGTATAATCACTGTCGGTATCAATAATAAATAGCGACTCCAGTTTATCATCATTCAAGCAACTAAGTGTGTATATATATATATATATAGTGAGATAATTCTAATTCAACAGATTTATTCCCATTACAAAATAAAACACATAGACAATGACTATTATAAGATGGTTCGATTCTATGATTTAGAAACATAAGAGATTGCAGGACGTAAAAATTAGAAATTATATGATCAATTACCTTGCAGGGAACGGTGTGAGGCTTTCCGATCTTGTTACCCCAATATCCTCTGCGGACTGGAACAACCGATAGTTTAGCAAGAATGATGGCACCGCGAATGGCAGTGGCGACTTCCTTGCTGCACTTAACACCGAGACCGATGTGTCCCTTGCTGTCTCCGATGGCGACGAAGGCCTTGAAGCGGGTGCGCTGACCAGCGCGAGTCTGCTTCTGTACAGGCATGATCTTCAAAACCTCGTCTTTCAATTCGGTGCCACCGATGAAGGTGTCGATGATCTCAGACTCTTTGATCGGCAGAGAGAACAGATAGATCTCCTCGAGCTTCTTAATCTGTCCATCGCGCACTAACCGTCCGAGCTTGGTAACCGGTACCCATTCTTTCTGGTCTTCCTTTCCGCGTCCACGACCGCGGCCTCTACCGCGTCCTCTGCCTCGTGGGCCTCCGCGACCTCTATCACCGCCACGAGAACCAAAGCCTCCACGGAATCCACCTCGTCCAGCGGCAGGAGCTGCGTCCGCCATTCTGTAAGACACCGTAAAATTGAAAAACCTGAAGGAAGTATAAGTTTAAATAGGGAACATTAGAGAATTAGTCAGACGTAAACAGCCGTCACTGAAATAATTCTCCGGTGGAAACCGCGAATGTTATAAGACGTTCTCATCATGAAAAGCCGATTTGGCCACGTGTCGGGGAAGGCGAAGTCCAGTACACGGAACTGATATATATCAGAAAATAACACTTTCGGCGTTAAGCAGTGGTATATAGATTATACAAAGAACTCGTTCCAATGCTAAAACTGTGTAAATAGATAAATATGTATATATACACTAGATAAATTAAAATAAAGCAACACTTACGTAGAACGTGTTAGGTATACACGAAATCCGGAAACGGAATGAGCGAGAGCGGGCTTGGGAGCATTTATATAACATTTGATTGGCTGCGTTCACTTATTTGCTTTCACTTTGGCTGTTGAATATAAGAAGTATTCAGTCGTACAAATTATTATTTTACGACTATTTTTGTTATATTTCAATAACATTATTAAACAAATTTAATTTTTTTCAAATGTTTTTCTGCTCAATTTTATTTTCTATATGCAATCGATTGTTTTTAAGAATCATTTTTTTTGAAAACTTGGCAATGTTAGCAGCCTAAAAAAATACCTCAGTCACATAACAAAAACATCACAACCTAACCATACAAACTGAAAACTGACAGTACTCAATATTTATTTTAATATTATCGTTGAATCATTAATTTGCTAAAAATGTTAAAAACTATTGCTAAAAGTAATTTCATGAAAATTATTTGCAACCAATATGCCTCTTCATCTTCAAAAGCACGAAATGTTGAAAGCGGTGATAAAGATAAATTAGTCAAAAAAAGGTCTTTTACTGACGTTACGATAACATTAATATCAAATGAAAAAGATGTAACTGTTACGAGTTTAGCGGAAGCACATAGATTGTCCAAGAAAAATGAATTAAAATTGGTGAAAATCGTAGATGTTGATACAAAGACACAGCGCCCTGTATATAAGTAAGTACTTTGTTATTGATTCATCCTATCAACAATTTTCATTCGATGAAAAACAAAAACAATTTCCTATTCTCCACTACAAATAAATCTGGTTGCTTTTCATTTCGTTATATTATCTCTATCAGTTCCGGTCCATTTTTGAGCAAACAGCATTTTTCTTAAGGATTTACTAAAAGTATGATAACTATGGTAATATTGGATGAAATCAAATGAAACTTTCTGAGATTGTTAACAACATTATTAAAAAATAGCCCTAGATCGATAAAATTGTCAACACTTCCCTATGTGTAGAGCCACACTTTAATGTTTACACATGTACCGAGTCTCACTTATTTTTGTTGGTTTGCACACACTTTGCAAGCCCTATAGGAGCTATTTTTTTCTGTTGCCGGTATAGGGATCTAAATCTATTTTTTTATATTCCCAATCTGTTTTATGAATCTTGCAAAAGTTTTCCTCGGAGTGAACTCGGTGCCGCTTTTATTTCGTCTCCATGAGGGGGAATGTTGGTGTAGTGTATTGCACGCAAAACGATTGTGTTTTTAGATTGTGTAAACCAATACATTCATGGGTGATAAAACTAATTGAATGACTGTTTTGAAATGGTTTGAGTCTTGACAATAAGAAAAGATTAAAACTCTGTCAAATACTTAATTTAATGTATCTAATTTGTCGTTTTTCGTAGGGCCGGTCTATCATGTCAAAACACGTTTCTGGGATCCGGTGTGTTAAGATGATACAATATATCAATATTATTTGCGTACCATTTAGCAGATAATTATAATGGATCAGTTCGATTCCTAGTATGTTTTTGAGTTGAAATCTCTAAAGCAAGTGTCACTCACTCCTTATAGAGAGTGGATATAGTTCAAGAGAAGAAGAAACAACACTTGTATATTTTTCACAAAATTTTAAATCTTTTCCCCAGGTTAATGACTGGTGCTGAGTACTATATTGAAGATCTCAAAAGACGAGAGGAGAAGAAAGAATCTAGAAATAATGATACGTCAATCAAAGGCGAAAAATTATTACCTATCACTTCCAAGATTGGCGAAAATGATTTACGGACTCGTATGAAAAATGTTACTAAATGGTTATCTAAACGTTACAAAGTCAGAGTCGTGATAAGCGGTAGTACTGAAGATACTCCTAAAATGGTTAGGGTCTTTACCTGATCTTGGTTTATCTCATGTAACTTAACATTTTTCCATCTTCCAATGCTCGAAATTCTGCAATTTTCTTTTATCAAATTTAAATTGTTCAAACTTTGAAAATTAATTTTATTTGATTATGGATTGCCTCTACGATTTGACTAGTACAACAATCGTGGTGGCTTGTATGTACTGTAATTTATTTTATAATTTATAACCATTCTCAATTTTTTTATACCTATCTAAGTTATTTTTGTCTTATAAATACTTTTATTTGGTTCAATACATTTTTGTTTAAAGTAAATCACTTCCAATTTTCAAATCAAATAAGATTTTTTAAATTAATGCTATCCATATTTTATGAATATATTACACAATATTTGTTAAAAATATCAATTTTTTATGTATCAATATTCCAAATTTGCATTTATTAATAAAATTGGCATTCACTTGGCAGAACTCCTTTATAACACGGTGAAAAAAATAGCAATGTATTTTAGTTCTACAAAATTATTTTTGTGTTATATTGCGAGAAAGAAACAAGCTAGGCCGTTAAAACAGGAGAGAAGATGTATTGTGTACCTTTTCTACACAGCTATATATAGAAAAGCAAATGTTCGTTAAAGCATCGTTCTGACGATGGATGAGCCGAAATAGCTATCAACTATATTTAAAAAAATAATTTTGTAGAACTAAAATACGTTGCTATTTTTTTCACCGTGTCAAATTTGCATATTTACACTTACTCTTTTCATTAAAACGTTAATAAGATATTCACAGTTCCCTTATTCATTCTATTCAAAAATATTGATAATCTCTTAATCTCTTTAACTGTCACTTTTCAAAAAAAAAAAAAATTGTTAATATTTTTTCATTATCTTTCTAGATTTATAATCATATTGTTTTTATATTTATTAAAATCATATATTGTGCTCTTCATACATTTTCAGGAAGCCCTGTATACTAAAATTGAAAAAGAGATTGGGAGCTCTGGCCAATTTATTCAAAAACAATTGAAGGGTTCAGACATGAAGTTTCAAATAACTCCAATTATAATAAAACAAGAAAGCGACACACCAACCTCACTGAGCGAACCTCAAAAAAGAGAAATGCATACACGGAGTGGCTCCAGGGAATTGTGACTAGAAAAGAATATCTTAACATGTTTTACAGGACTTGTTACCTTTTTCCTTTTGACAAAGTATGGCTATCTGTACTACCGCAAAAGTCAAAATCTGAAGAAGAATCGAGATCAGTCTCGAAATTTCCATGACTCTTGATTATACTATATAACTTGCTGGCAAGTTTTGTTTTTGTTGGCCATTGGATTCATACGCATTTTATGTTAGCATTTAACTTTTTTTATATCCAATGTTTTTAAATCAAAATTTTAAGTGCACATGTCCCAAAACTGAATGTATGTTTCGAGTAAACATAAGTGCTGTGGATTGTTTATCTATCATTTTGGAAAGGTCCTGAAAATATTGATACCAATTAATATAAAATTATATGTCATAATCAATTGAACATCACTTTTAAATTATCTTTGCCTACATTCAATTTCTCACAAGTAGGTAAAATTTCGGATTGATTAAAAAAAAATCATCAACAAATTAGTGTAGCGATTAAATTAACCAATTTCTTTGATGCTTATTATCTATTATGCCTAAATAGAGGAGAATTCATTTTGAAGGTAGAGCTAATAATATTTTTCTGTTACAAAATATTTTATTTATATTTTTTTATTATAGGAGTTTTACTTTAGATGCACTGTAAATATGAAAAAAAAAATACTGTTTTCCAGTTATTCTTATACAGTCTGTTTCTTATGTTTTAATGTGAAGAAAGCATTTTCATGTATTGTTAATATTCAACTAAAAATGTAATATACAAATGATTTCTTACTTATTAAAATATTTAAAAAAAAATGAACATTGTGTTTCTAAAATATATATTCACCCATTTATATTTATCCACAATAATAATAGACAATCACTATCCCAAGATATCTAAATAAGGAATAGTTTTTGCTTTTAGATGACTAATCAATAATTCAATAAACAGTAGAAAAATAAGATGTTAAGTAAATAGAATATAAATGAAATGGTGTTTGTGGAGTTTTATGATAGTCCAATTATTCAGAATCTCATATACCATCATTAAAAGAGTTTGTTTTATCAAGTAAATTAAAATTCATTTTATAATGTTTGACTGTATTATTTTGTACTGTAATGCTGTTTAGTATTATTATAAGACATCTGCAAAAAAATGTCTTGGCCAATATAATTTCATTAATAAAATATCAAATGTTTTTGCATATTTGTTTAAATTTTATATAGTTTAAGTTATACCTGTATTCAATGAAGACCCATCGTAGAAAATTTTGATCAAAAATATTTAGCTAACTCTGATTGGATTTTAATCTATTTTCAATGATAAAGAAAAACACATACAATTAAAAGGAAAGTTTGATTGACCTGTTGACTGTTATTGTTATCTAAGCTATTTTTTCAGAATTGAATACAGTTAGGTAATAAATCAATTTTAAAACTGCATTAGGTAAAATAAAATCCTTATTTGCCGAACTAAATCTATGATCACAACTTATTTCCACAGTTGATTTATAAAGATTTCATTACTGGCAAACCAACAGCGGATTTGATGTAATATTTTAATAATTAAAAGACTTTTTACTTATATGTAACATTTTTTAAAATTCAAATTATTTGTTATTTTTTCTTTTAAATAAAATTGGTGAAGGACTGAAATCTTGAAAGATAAAATTGGTCTTTCAAAAACACCAATTTTTTTCAGAAATAAGCTGTCCTTTTAGCTTTAAGTATAACGTATGAAAGTTATTTTGATGTATTATTGATATTTTAGTATACTAAAAATATTGATTGAATTGACATTCACTTGGTAGAACTCCATTATAACAGAGTGAAAAAAACAGCAATGTATTTAAGTTCTACAATTTTTTTAAAGTTCTAGTTCTGACGATGGCGTGAGCCGAAATAGCTATCAACTATATTTAAAAAAATAATTTTGTAGAACTAAAATACATTGCTATTTTTTTCACCGTGTTATACTAAAAATATTTTACGATTGGTAACATCGCTGCCAAGTGTCAAACTGTAAATGTGTGGATTTGTCGAATTTCTAGCCGGCTGCGAGATTACACGTGTAAATTGAAAATACTTTATAAAGGTCTTTCCTCTCAGCGGACGATATGGTACGTAAAACACTCGCCTTTAACTGTTTCTAATATTCACGAATCACTTTTATTTTCTGATGCAATGGTTAAGTCGGCAATTTTATTTACCTAATTAACAAAATTTATGAAACACACTGATTATAGAATTATTTCTTCCATATTCATTACAAAAATATTTTTTTAGAACGTGTATGATGTCCATATTGTTCTAAAATTCCAATGACAAAGTATAAACTATTGATATTTAGAGTAAGTTGCATTTTAAAGTAAGCAAAATTAGGTATTTTATGGATGATTCGTATGAAGTCTACCAATTGATTATGGTTTATGATCCTAATGATGTTGACAGCAAAATGATAAGTTCTGTCAGAATGGACAGGAACGGCTTTACTATTTATTTGATTTCAAATTTTTCATTGATTAGTTTCACAGATTGTTGAGTATTCTAAATACTTGTGGTGAGATATCACCCTTTTTACTCATATCGCATACCTGATATATGGATGTTGAATGGTCCTTAGATGCACCATATTAATTTATGAACCTTACGGTGAATTGTTGAGTCTCAATGTTTAAGATATTATTGATTTTTAAAAACAGTATTCCATCAAATTGTATGTTATTTTGCCGGGATCAAACTGACAAAAGCTCATTCATAGCAGTCAGGTGGGATTTTCCATGGGTAACTTATGTATAGTAATCTTTGATTGGATCTCTACAGTTCACAAATGCTCTTCAGTTTGTTTATGATTATTTCCATTTTTTTTAATTATTTTTTCTTTATCTGGGGTGAGCTGTATAAGCCCACTTTATGAATTTGATTTCGAAGGCTTGAATGACTGTATTATTTCAATTTTCCTCTATCTCATCTAATTTAAAGTTGCAATACTGGATGATAATATTGATACCAGTATTTCATTGAACGAATTGGCATTCACTTGGTAGAACTCCATTATAACACGGTGAAAAAAATAGCAATATTAAAAGCTTTTACCTTAAATAATAATTCTGCTCAAATAAACAACAAATTTTTATTTAAAATATTCAATCATGCAATTATTCAATTATTGTATATTTGAATTAAAATATTTGACTAATTTCAAAAAGGATAGTTCATAAATTCTGGAATCGAAAAATACTTTTTCCAGATGATTTTTCATCACTAGCAATTTCATTTTAATTTAGGCTTTGCTTGATTTTCGAAATAAAAATCTTGGTTTCATAAAACAAGACTCGAATGTGTAATTTTATAAGATTTTTTATGTTGAAATTCCTTTAGGCTGCTCTAGACCGGAAAGGGACATTCAAGGTTGAATATTTGCAATGCATTGAAAAGGAAGTCCAGTCGAGATGGGAGAGAGAAAAGATTTATGAAGAAGATGCTCCAGTTAATGTAGACAAATCAAAGAAAGAAAAGTTCCTTTGCACTTTCCCCTTTCCATACATGAATGGACGCCTGCATTTGGGACATACCTTTTCTTTATCAAAGTGTGAAGTAAGCACCATCATATGTTAGAGTAACCAATCTTTATTTATTATAAGAAACTTACAGCCAACTTATTAAACTATATGATATAATTATAACAAAAGAACACCATATTAAGTTTGTTAATGCTGTTATTGTTAAAGCTGTGGATTTGTAAAAATGTGAGTGGCTCCAAAATCTTTTTTTATATCTCATTTAAATAATGAATATGTTAGGTTCCTTTGGCGACAAGAATGAATGTATGCAGTTTTGAGAGAATACATTTCTGTCTTTATTTCATTCCTTCAAATAACACTATTTACTTTTTTTTAATGCCATTACAATTTTACGATTTTTAAATCATACTCTCATTTCAAGACTGTCAAATTTTTATTGATGGTCACCGATTTTTATGGCTACACTGCAATGGTTATTTTAATTGACATTTTATTATGATATAGTCAAAAATGCTATGTGATGTCTAAAAAGTGTAGAAATTAGTTAGTTTTGTTAAAATAGTTGGGAATTAATCATGTTTTACCAATTTTTACAGTTTGCCATGAGGTACAATCGTCTTAAAGGAAAGAAATGTTTATTCCCGTTTGGATTTCATTGCACCGGTATGCCCATCAAAGCCTGTGCTGACAAATTAAAGAGAGAAATAGAGACGTACGGCTGTCCTCCAGTGTTCCCCGAAGAAGATGATTCTTCTCCTGTTGTTGAAAGAGACGACGTAGTGATGAAAGACAAAAGCAAAGGGAAAAAGAGCAAAGCTGTGGCTAAAGCCGGATCTGCAAAATATCAATGGCAAATAATGCAAAGCTTAGGCTTATCTAATGATGAAATCAAGCCATTTGCTGATGCGTTATATTGGTTGGACTATTTTCCTCCATTAGCCGTCAAAGATCTTCTCAGCATCGGTGTTCATGTAAGACTTATTTTTTTTTAATCTAGCATTGTAATATTGATCTTAACACTATGGTCGGGAGACGAAATATTTCGTTTTTTGCGGACTGTCGTTTGTTTGCGGAACCCGATAAAATTCGTTTTTGTATCCTGTCGGTCGTTTGCGGGATCCGTCTTCTCTAGGGCTTGTATTTTGGCGTGAAACAAAACGCACGGTGGCAATAAAACTCATGAGTTATTATAAACCCAAGTGTTCCTATTCGGAGAAGCATGTTTCTCGATTTACGTCATTCAGATTTCAAACTTCCAGTGGCTCTAAACTTGCAGGGATTGCAAGTATATATTATTATTTATTATATGATTATATAGTAAGAATAAATATATTATCTTTTACATAGAATGTTTTAAAAATTTAATATTGATAAGATGTGGAGTGCCATTTACATAATTGAGAATTGGTTTTTATATTCAGCTTAGAAATATAATGAAATTAAGATGTAATCAGAGTGTTTATAATTTATTTTTAAAGATCAAATATCACATATGATTCTCATTTCACATTTCTTTGAAAATTTCAATCAAAAATATTGTTTGGTTTAGAAGTTGTGTCGATTTTAACCCTTTGGTTGCCAAGGGCTGATTTAATCGGCTTTTGCAATATATCGTGGATAGCCAGAGCCGACGGCTCTGCATCGTAAAAGAATTAAAGAATGAGTCATATTTTAAACGCCCTGTTGAAGTCTGCCCTACCTGTTGCCATTATTATTACAGCGTAATATAATAATAATAACTCGAGCTCGAACGTCTCGATGGCGACGAAATATTCGGCAAAACGGTGTGTCATTGCATATTACTCAAGGGGTTCATACCATTTTTTTAATATATATATTTCCATGAACCCAAAAGAATCTTGGTTGACAGCATCATGATCTAAAAATACTTCAGAAAAATCTTTCTCGAAATCATGTGCTATCGTATCAAAATGTTCTTCTCCAGAACTATCACTCTCACTAATGAGTCTTTTACATCTCTGTCAGAGTCCTATCAAAGCACTTCCATCCGAGTCCGTGTCAAAGTCTGAATCATAATTACTAGTATCCGTTTCACTCTCGTTATTCATTTTGAAGGATTAGAATTTTTATGATCAAGATTTTCTATTGTAAATGGACGCAAATTTTTTCTAAAATTTTATATTCTATTTCTATAGATATGCGTTTTCTTATTTTATTTCCGTTATTATCCAAGGCTTAAATAATAGTTTGTAAGGTTAAGATTTTAAAGTTATCTAATGTTATATGTAAAGTAAAAAAAAATATACTATATACTTGAAAGTGCCAAAGATTGACTACCCCACAAAACTGTCGAACAAAACATAAAACTGTCAAACTAAAAAACAACAGATGAGTTATTGCATTTGGTGCAGTGTATATAATTTTGAACACAAATTTTTGTCAAAACAATAGTACACACTGTTTAAAAACTTTAGAATACATTTTTATATCATAATCGTGGCATTTCTGTCATATTCGGCCAAAAATTCGTGGCATCCACAGGGTTAAGAAAGTGTTTTTGAAGATTTTTTTGCGCTAATCGCAAAAAACACCCGCTACAGGCTTGAGTATATTGCTCGAGGGGCCCGACCACATAGTGTTAATAATAACCACAAACATTATTCTAGATAAGTGTTTTTCACGTGAAATTTCACTGTGGCCGCATTATAAACATCAGCGGCGGTCTTATGAAAATGTCTCATGTTCGCAACAAATATGATAATTATAGTTTCGATATTTATTTTTTTATAAAATGCTTTACACTGAATGATCTTTTACAGTATACCGTTGTAGTAAAATCAATAAAATTAATAAAGCTTAATTTCTTAATTCTTTATACTGACTTAATTCATGTTCAACATACAACTCCGACCTAAATTTTGGAACAGTTTTATTATTAAAACGGTCCTTTACTTAAACTCGAATAAATGCTGGATAAGTCAGGTTTATTCAATCAATTTTAAAATAGTAACAATTTTACAAATTGATTAGTAAAAACATTTTTTTTTGAATATCAATATTTACTATAAAACTGTTGGTGGCCACACATGAGAACCACTTTTCTAGATTGATATTAACATCTTTTACATTTTAATTTTGCTGTTAAAAGATGCTGCTTGATTGAAATTGAGTCATATTTGAATTGTCATTTTTTAGCAGTCAAGGACCTGAGATACATAATATCAAACTTCACCAATGTGTGTTCTTTATTTACTTCATTAATTTTATTTTTTTCAATTCTCACAGGTAGACTGGAGACGCACCTTCATCACCACTGATGCAAATCCGTTCTTTGATTCATTTGTGCGTTGGCAATTTCTTCATTTAAAAAATCGAAACAAAGTGCAATATGGTAAAAGATACACCATATATTCACCGCTCGATGGACAACCTTGCATGGACCACGATAGAAGCTCAGGAGAAGGAGTGGGGCCGCAGGAATATACGCTTATCAAAATGCAACTCATTAAGCCATATCCCAAACAACTGAGGTAACAACCCGAAAGAAACACAATTTTGATAGTTTGTTAAAGATATTAGATTTTCTTATTTCTGTTAAAAAATTGCATACAAGACACATAGATGTCATTGTAGAAAAGAACGTTTTACTCTATTAGATTATTAATATTTTTTCAAATAATATGGTTAAATATGATTAATTCCTATTAATTCCGATTGAATGATTCATCTCATGTTCATTGCTCGTTTTAGAATTGATTGCATTAATCAAACCAACTCCAATAATGTTCCCAGATTAAAATTCCTCAATTTAAAAAAAAACACATTTTTTTACTTATTTATTTCGAATGCATAAATGTTTTTCCAAATATTTGAATAATTAAGATTATGTAAAAATTTAGCTTGCTGTCGTTGATCGTATGAATTTAACTCGTTTTGAGCTTAGCCATATAAAATTATATTCAAACACTGAATATTTCAAAAATTATTTCAGTAGTGCTGGTGTTAACCAAACTCAAGGAGATTGATCAGGAAAAATCACAACCATTATTTTAGTCACTTTTAAGGTGTTAACTGTCACTTCTTGATGGAAAGGCATTATATTTTAAATAATAAAAACACATTTTTTTAGTACTTATTTCCACAATATATTTTTTGATCAGGACCGGTTTCGCTCATCGCGAGCATTATCAACTGATAGAATACAATTTACAAACAAGTCTATTTATACAAAACAAAAAATTAGTTTGAGTTAATGGTAGCAGGTGTACAAAACCATGGGTACAAGAACTAGGAAACGATTTACATAAAATCATACAATATTGATACAAATAAAGTAAATTAGTATAAAAATTAAATGTTCACAATCACTTATTAAGAATTAAAATTACAATTATGGTAAATCAATAATCCATTAGGAGCTCTAAACAATCAATAAGAAAGTAAGGAGTGGGAAATTTTTAATGACAAAAATAACCCACAATCACTACTTAATGGAACAAAATAAATTAATACATGAGAAGTCGATTAAAGATAAATCGATGAGATGGGAAGATATGGTCAGTCAGGGGCGTTCCAATATTTTCTGTAAAAAATTTAAGTAAAAGGAGGCAATATCATTTTTCAAAAACTAATTCTTCAAAAATAATAACTAATAACTTCAAAAGATTTAGAAAATCTTGCGATCGATGCTGATCTGGCAATACGATCGAATATGGCCATTAAATATGAATGCTCAACTATTCTAAAAAAGGAATCTCGAAATATTGTAAATACTAGTAAATTTGAAACGCGTATCGTAAAGTCTATCAAAACAAAATTAAATTCTAATAACTTAATAATTTCAAAAGCCGATAAAGGTAACACTACTGTTATCATGGATAGATGTGTTTACGATGAAAAAATGGAGGATGTCTTGTCGGGTCCAGCGTTTATTCAATTAAAACGTGATCCAACTGCATCTAGTTCTGAATCCGTAAAGACAGTTATCGATGAAGCAAATACGTGTTTTCCTACAGAGCCTTTTAAAAAAAGGCACAAACAAATGAACCCACAGCGCCCTAGACTGTATGGGTTACCAAAAATCCATAAACAAAGTATGCCCTTAAGGCCAGTAGTTTCCTTTAATGCTGCACCGTCGTATAAATTAGCAGGGATTGCTAATTCCTTGTTCAAACATAAGTTGGGATTCACCCCCAAATTCGGGATTAAAAATTCAATTCAATTAGTAGAAAAAATTAAAGATTTATCAGTACCTTTGAACGCGAAGCTAGTTTCATTTGATGTAGTTAGCCTATTTACTAGTGTGCCCATATCTGACCTAAAGTCAGCGATTGTTGATTTCATAGATATGAAAAATCTTAATCCCCGGTTGGCTACAGATGTAAAATCAATCATTAACTGTTGCATAGATCAAAATTATTTTAAATTTAAAGATAAATTTTATAAACAGTTGGATGGTTTGGCAATGGGTAGTCCATTGTCACCAATTTTAGCTGATTTTTTCATGAATTTGATTGAATCAAAAATTACAAAATTAGATCTTTTTAAAAATATCATCTATTGGTATAGATATGTAGATGATATTTTAGTACTTTGGGGAGGTACTGAAAGGCAACTGCATACTTTTTTAAATAATATGAATAAGATTCATAGTTCAATTCAATTCACAATGGAATTGGGTATGCATAAAATAAACTTTTTAGATTTAACCGTTGAACTAATTAATAATCGTCATAGTTTCAGTATTTACAGAAAAGAGACTTTTAGTGACAATATCATAAGTAGCTCGTCTAGACACCACATTTCACATAAGTTGTCAACTTTTCATTCTTTTATTCATCGCTTGTTGACGATTCCTATGACAGAATCAAATTTCAATTTAGAATTAAACACCATTAAACAGATCGCACTTAACAATGGATACGATGCAAAGTTGATTGATCGACTTGTCTTTAAAAAAACTAAAAAATTAGCTTTATTAAATGTAACCTCGAGCTTGATGATTGATGTTCCCTCCGTTGAAAAACGTTGGGTAAAACTAAGTTATTTAGGCCGAGTTTCTGAAAACATATCCAAGAAGTTAGACAAAAAACTTTTTAATGTATCTTTTTATAACAATCATAATCTTAGTCGAATGTTAGTTAACACGAAAGACAAAATTAATATTTTAAGCCAAAGTGGTATTTATCTTCTAAAATGTGATTCCTGTGAGGCTAGGTATATTGGTCAAACAGGAAGATCCTTTCATACTAGATTTAAGGAACATTTAGCTTGTGCCAAAAAGGCGATGAGATTTCTACTTTTGGAAACCATTTGTTTCAAAATAAACATTCATGTGATTTTACTATAAACTACAAAATCCTGCATTTCAATAACAAATCACTGAAATTAGATAAACAAGAAATCCTTGAAATTAATCGATATAAATTTTTGCCTAATTCTAACCTTATAAATGAACAAACTACTTTTGCGTCGTCACCATTGTTATACTCATTAAATTAGATTAATAAATATATATTTCAAATAAATATTATTATTTTTATTTGTTTCCTTTTTTTTTTTTTTTGAAAAATGATATTGCCTCCTTTTACTTAAATTTTTTACAGAAAATATTGGAACGCCCCTGACTGACCATATCTTCCCATCTCATCGATTTATCTTTAATCGACTTCTCATGTATTAATTTATTTTGTTCCATTAAGTAGTGATTGTGGGTTATTTTTGTCATTAAAAATTTCCCACTCCTTACTTTCTTATTGATTGTTTAGAGCTCCTAATGGATTATTGATTTACCATAATTGTAATTTTAATTCTTAATAAGTGATTGTGAACATTTAATTTTTATACTAATTTACTTTATTTGTATCAATATTGTATGATTTTATGTAAATCGTTTCCTAGTTCTTGTACCCATGGTTTTGTACACCTGCTACCATTAACTCAAACTAATTTTTTGTTTTGTATAAATAGACTTGTTTGTAAATTGTATTCTATCAGTTGATAATGCTCGCGATGAGCGAAACCGGTCCTGATCAAAAAATATATTGTGGAAATAAGTACTAAAAAAATGTGTTTTTATTATTTAAAACATTATTTTAGTATTTCAGTATGTCTTACACTGTTGAGTTTTGACACTGTTTACTTAAATATTTACTTATTTTTTTAAAAGTTAACTATCGACACATTGCAATTGGCCTTCTCAACAATTGGGACATTAGCTGTTAAATGTCTTAGTAATTTTTATTTCTGTGGTAATTTACAGTCACTTTTGATTTATTTCAGTGCTGCAGGCAGCAAAGATGTTTTCTTAGTGGCAGCTACTCTACGTCCTGAAACAATGTACGGGCAGACTAACTGTTGGGTTAGACCCGATATGTCATACATAGCATTTAACACCACTAAAAATGATGTGTACATCTGTACTGCAAGATCTGCACGTAACATGTCTTACCAAGGATTCACAGCTGTCGAAGGAAAGGTTGATGTTATTGCAAAACTGACTGGACAGGATATTTTAGGCCTTCCTTTGAAATCACCTCTGACATCTCATTCTATTATTTACACTCTTCCTATGCTGACAATCAAAGAAGATAAAGGAACTGGCGTTGTGACAAGTGTGCCTTCAGATTCACCAGATGACTACGCTGCACTCGTCGACTTGAAAAAGAAGCAGCCGTTTAGAGAAAAATATGGTATTAAGGATGAAATGGTTTTACCGTTTGAACCGATTCCGATTATTGATGTACCGGAGTTTGGAAATCTCTCAGCCGTCGCAGCTTATGACATGCTTAAAATCCAAAGCCAAAACGATAAAGATAAACTGTTAGAAGCAAAGGAGATGGTCTACTTGAAAGGATTTTATGATGGTGTAATGTTAGTTGGTGAATTCAAAGGAAAGAAAATCCAAGATGTCAAGAAAGATTTACAAAAGAAACTCATCGACAGCTCAGAAGCTGTGATATATTACGAACCCGAAAAGTTAATTGTGTCACGCTCAAGTGACGAGTGTGTCGTAGCGCTCTGTGATCAATGGTATCTAGATTACGGTGAAGCAGTGTGGAAAGCACAAGCCGAAAAGGCGTTGGCAAATATGAATACGTATCATGATGAAGTGAGAAGGAATTTTACTGCATCATTGAATTGGCTTCATG
This sequence comes from Himalopsyche japonica, assembly GCA_028555115.1. Taxonomy (NCBI): domain Eukaryota; kingdom Metazoa; phylum Arthropoda; class Insecta; order Trichoptera; family Rhyacophilidae; genus Himalopsyche; species Himalopsyche japonica. The sequence goes on from JAHFWJ010000143.1 coordinate 3,393,576, forward strand.
AACATGCTTGTTCGAGGACTTATGGATTAGGTTTGTAATTTTCATTGCATTAATATACATTTAAAAATAATTTTATTTACCATATTCGAGTTCGTTTTACTAGAAGTTTTTTTTTGGATTATCGCTCTTGTGATATTCTTAGTAATCTAAAAAGTGTCCAAGTCACTTAACCTTTTATATGGCAAATCTTGCAAACGACTTATGTATCGACCATATGTTGATTCATATTCCGCATGTAAAAATGCTTTTATCAAAGTGACAATGTTCATTGTGTGCTATTGTAGTGTAAAAGGTTAAATGCAATTAAAATAACGTTCCTTGGCTTCTTAATTGACTGTCAAACTTGAAATGTTTACAAATCACTCCCAAAAAAGAACATTGAGTTCCTTTGTGTATGATTCAGATTTGGTTGATCTGATTCCACCTGGACAAAAATATATTTTTACATACTATGTTTATTGACTTTGAAGATTTTCTACCTGGTAAAATAGGGAAGTCTCATTCTAATATTGCTATTTTTATGCATGATTGAAATGTTTTCGTGATTAGTTTTTTTAAAACAATGATTTCTTCGTTTCAGGTACCAAACTGCCATGGGACGAACAATGGCTCATAGAATCATTGTCCGATTCTACAATTTATATGGCATATTATACCGTTGCTCATCTGCTGCAGGGTAATTCATTTAAAGGCGACAAGCCCAACACTTTCAATATCACATCAGACCAAATGACTTCCGAAGTATGGGACTATATTTTCTTCAACGATTCCCCCTACCCATCGAAAACAAAGATTAACAAAGAAGCGTTGACTACTATGAAGCGGGAATTCAATTTTTGGTTAGTAAAACAATTTGATGACATTTAACATAGTTATTAATATCCCTATTAATCACATAAAAAGTATTTTAAATAATCATGTTTTCACTTTTATTCGATTTATTAGTGTTACATATTTTTATGAGTCAGGATTGATCAATTTTATCAAAAGTTTTGCCTATTAATGTATATATATTGTTTGTATATTTGTCTTACAATCTCATTCAACCACTCTCATAAGAAAAACTCAGACCGCAGCTTTGTTTTGTTTTGATACACAGACTCTTCAGTTGCCTTGCCGAGTCAATCAGTTTTAATTTTTGTTTAGTGTTTCGTTTCATAAATTCTGACTTGCAACTAACTCATTCTGCTGAGTGGTATAATGAAAACTCCAAGAGTCAGTACTCATACTTCAAAAATGAATTCAGTTGTGATGGTGTTAAAAAAATGAGGATAATCGGGGCAGATTAAACCATATTTTAATACAAAAACTAGCATTGTAATACTAATAATCTTCTTGCATTTTTGAATATTAACTATCAACATATTGTCTCTACGCAATCTACTATCTCAACAGTTGAATTGTTAGCAGTCAAAAGTTAAGTGAGTTAGCCAAGAGACATATTTGCAGCGTTCATTGTTTTATATTTAGTGTCCTTTGAAAAAAGACTATTTTAACAATTTGTCAGTTTCTTTGTTACGGTGCATCTTTATTTTCAATGATACTTCTTTTAGGTATCCTGTTGACCTTCGAGTGTCCGGTAAAGACTTGATCCAAAACCATTTGACCTATTATATCTACAATCACTGCGCCATTTGGCCCAAGCAGGAGAATATGTGGCCTCAGTCCATTCGAGCTAACGGACATCTCCTGCTTAACTCTGCCAAAATGTCGAAATCTGAAGGAAACTTTTTGACTCTGAGTGACGCGGTCAAAAAGTTCAGTGCTGATGGTATGAGGCTCTGTTTGGCTGATTCTGGGGACACTGTTGAAGATGCCAATTTCATTGAGAGCATGGCCGATGCCGGTATCCTGAGACTTTATACATTTATTGAATGGGTTAAAGAAACATTGGCCGCGAAAGAAACACTACGAAAAGGTTTGTTGAAAATTTTTCATTGTAGACAGCCATCACGAAACTTATAGGCACAATTGCACGTCTTTATTTTAAAGTCAATGATGAATTTACCACATTGAAGAAATGAATTCTGAGAAAAGAAATGAAAAGAGTATATGTGAAAAGTTTCTATGTAATATATTTTCTTAAACCATCTCTACTCCCATTATACTGAAAATGAGTCTTCCTACAAAAATGTTTGCCATTTTTTACTATGCCTCGCTCACTTCAAAGAGAGTAGCATTGGAACAGTATGCTTAGAGCAAGACTAATTGATAATATCTTACATTACGACTCAGAATTTAATATCAAATTTGTAAGAATCATTCTTCAACTGATTAAATGTGCTACATTTTGCAATTTGTTAAAATAACAGAACGGATCAATGCTAGGTCTATACAGCAGTAGCCATACAGGATTTTTGTTAAGCCACCACTGCTTAGTTATGAAATTATCAATGTATAATGGCAGAAAGATATTATATTTTAAATTAGAATAACACATTTTTAGTTCTATTTCCACTATATATTTTATGATCAAGACCAGTTCCACTCATCACCAGCACTTTCAATTGAATTAGTCAAAATTTTGAGTTCAAAATTAGCAGGTAGACAAGCTTTTGGGTTTATGATAAAGTGGCTTTGTAATACAATGAATTGTGAGCCAATAATATAAATTCATTTGAATACTTTAGGAGATGCAAGCACTTTCCACGACAAAGTGTTCATCAGCGAAATCAACAAGAAAATACAAGAGACAGAAGACAATTATCAGAAGATGCTGTTCAAAGAGGCGTTGAGAACAGGATTCTTCGAATTCCAAGCTGCAAGAGACAAATACAGAGAGCTCTGCGGCTCCGACGGCATGAATCTTGATGTAATTCTGAGGTTCATCAAAACACAAGCTCTTCTGATGTCTCCCATTTGTCCACATGTTGCGGAACATGTTTGGGCTTTGCTCGGAAATGTAAGATACTTCTTAGATGAAGCATGTATCCTTAAATAACATACACATAATTTCTTCTTATTTTATATAATAAAGACACATTTTTATCACTTTTAAGGTGTTAACTGTCACTTCTTGATGGAAAGGCATTATATTTTAAATAATAAAAACACATTTTTTTAGTACTTATTTCCACAATATATTTTTTGATCAGGACCGGTTTCGCTCATCGCGAGCATTATCAACTGATAGAATACAATTTACAAACAAGTCTATTTATACAAAACAAAAAAATAATTTGAGTTAATGGTAGCAGGTGTACAAAACCATGGGTACAAGAACTAGGAAACAATTTACATAAAATCATACAATATTGATACAAATAAAGTAAATTAGTATAAAAATTAAATGTTCACAATCACTTATTAAGAATTACATAATTGTAATTGTGGTACCCATGGTTTTGTACACCTGCTACCATCAACTCAAATTATTTTTTTTTGTTTTGTATAAATAGACTTGTTTGTAAATTGTATTCTATCAGTTGATAATGCTCGCGATGAGCGAAACCGGTCCTGATCAAAAAATATATTGTGGAAATAAGTACTAAAAAAATGTGTTTTTATTATTTAAAACACATTTTTCTATTAGTATTACCACAATATATTTCCATCATATAATCAGAAATAGTTTCACTCATTGCAAGTATTATCAACTGATGAAATCTTGTGCAAACAGTATTTAACCATGTGTTTATTTTTTATTATTTAACAGCTTAAATAGTTAAAATAAGTTTTCTGATTTCTCTTTCAGAAAAATAGCATTCTTCATGAGTTATGGCCTGCTGCCGGTGCAATCAGTGAATTGGAAATCAAAGCAAGTTGTTATTTAATGGAGGCGGCGCATTCATTCAGGATATTTCTGAAAAACCATATGGCTGTTAAGAAGCCAAAGGGGAAAGCAGAAGCTGCTGTTATTCCGGAAAAGCCTGACAAAGCAATTATTTGGGTTGCTAAGACATTCCCTCCTTGGCAGAGTGCCGTTCTTACTACAATGAAGAGAATGTGTGATGTATGACCATTTTTGTCTCTTTTTTTATTTGTTTCAATTAACCCGATCAGTGCGACAGTTTTTCATACAAATAAAATCTGTCCGCGTTGCTATTTTTCAAAATGTTCTCTTTCCACATAGAGCTATAAATACAGAAATAAAAAATAATTGGGTTGGCTTTTATAGAAGCTAGATGCATTAGGAATGTTTCACAACATTAAAAAACAAAGAAATGTCCTATGTTGTCACAATCACTTTAACAAATATATCCCTTACAAATAACTAACTCGTAAATTCCATTACCGTAACAAGGCAACCAATCAAACTCAAATGAACAAGTGCCATTAGTCATGTGTCATGGAGTGTCAAATTGCAATGCCGCGAGATTGGTGCAAAGTTCAGTGCGAAGTTAGACATGAGTTTAGCACACAGCTTCAAACTGATTTGGTGGGATCGGAATAAATTTGAAGGGTTCTAAAAATCGATGTTTTAAGCATTTAAACCTAATACTTTTGACAATTTTATGGAAGTGATAGTATCAGGATGAATGGGGCGATATTTTAAAACCAAAATTAGTCCTATATGAAAAAGATTGCCTGCATTACCGATGTTTAAATGTTCGCGTCCCAACGTCTTGGGCGCTCGCGCACAGGCCTTGCACATTGCCGTTCCATACGTTGGGGCGTTTAGCATGGAATAGATTAATAATAAAAAAATTCAGAAAGTTTACGCTCAGAAATAAATAATAAAATCTTCTGGAAATCAGTGTCAGTAAGGAATAATATAAGCATATACCGCAATAAAGATATCATAACTCTTAATTGAGTGTTAATTAAAATACATTTAACAGATTTTTATTCAATTTGTTTTTAGGTGAATAAAGTATTGCCAGAAAATAAAGTATTATCTGCTGAATTTGGGAAAATGGAAGAATTGAAAAAGTACATGAAACGAGTGATGCCATTTGTCCAAGCAACCAGAGACCAAATGGATAAAGTTGGAATGCAGGCGCTCTCGCTTACGATGGAATTTGATGAAGCACAGATACTGAAGGAAAATTCTTCATATTTAGCTAATACGCTTGATGTAAGTAATCCATGATCTATGTTATCTAAATCTTTAAGCTACAAACATGTGTGAATCACCTCCTCGACATTCAGATTTATCGAGTTCTATTCTTCCTGTTGGTTCTGATAATTAATATTATTTATAGTTAATCCAGATTTAAAATAAAATGGTATCTAAGTATTAAGTTTCAAAATTAAATTTTAAAGATTTGATAGAGTGCTTGAAGATGCTGCAAGGTGAAACCCGGGTTGTGAGTGATAAAAGTGTACATAGAATCAACGAATCAAATTTGATATTGAAAGCCATCTATGTCAATATTGTCTTCAAGTTATGAATCACTTTTCGGGTTGACTTGACACAAAATCTCTAGTTTATCTATCTCTTTACACTCCTTCACTTGTTTTTGCAACTTAATTAGAGAGGTCACACCCTTCACAAATTGTTAAACTAGACCAAATGTAAAACTTGTTCATTTATAGTTGGACGAAGTGGAAATTAAATACACCGATGAAGCACAAGATAAGAGCAGGGAAGATTGCTGTCCAGGTCAACCGCACATAACATTCTTTGTCTCGCCTGGCGTGAAATTAGAATGCATCAATCCTACGCCAATGAGTGGTCTCTTCACTAAAGAAATTTTAGTCTCTGCTGGGGATACAGTTGGAAAAGTGATTTCAAAGTTAACCAAAGACATGAAAGCTCTGAAAGGTAAAGCCTCCTTTAATTTTTGGTGTATTTTAGTAAGTGAATGGATCATTTTCATTGGGAACTCATTTTTAGTTGATAACTTTTTTTATTCCACTGATTTGAATGAAATTTTTCTTTTCCTTCATTTTTGATTATTTAAATGTTTTTCTTGATGTAAAGTGAGCTATTAGGAAATTGGACATGATAAAATAATTCAAAAATCCTGATACAATAAAAATATTTCATTTAACACAAGGATAAATAGAGGTTTTCATATTCTTACGGATTGTTATTTCTCTTTTCAGATTCAAACCAAGTCAAGCTTTGGAGGTATTCAGATCCTCTAATGGGGCCACGCAAGATACCTTCTTTCGAAAATCCTTTGAAAGATGTTGTAAGTTTAGATGTAAAAACTCAATTTACAGTTGATCTGGTGAAGAATACAATAACTATCAATGAAAGTGGGAAGAATATTAACTTGGGTTCAAAAATTATTTATACATATGCCTTGTAATAAATAGTTCAAATGAACTTTCTTTTGAGGACTGAGAAATATTTATCACAGTTTACAAATTATCATTTTCGTGTTGTCTTAATCATTAATTTAGCTAAATCTTGGCTGAGTTACTTAAATGCAATATTTTTCTAAAATGTTTAACTTGATTTGGTGGTAAATAAAATCGTACAAACTCATCTGTGTTTACAAATGTTACATCCTGTGTAACGTCTTCTAGTTGATAACATAACATTATATTTACTATTTATTTTAGTTATGTCACATAATATTCACATTGTCTTTCTCATGTCATTATTTATTGTTTCAAAATCGGTAAATAAAATAAATATTTAATCCATGATGCTTTTCATTTCAAATAAACAAAAACTGAAATTTCTTCTATTTGGTCCACATTCAATACAGTGAAATTTGTACTCACTGACTGCCAGTGTAATGTTAATTGAGATGATGAATTAGAGTGTTAGCGGTTTATACTCAAAAAACTTTCACATACAACTAATATAATTATATTGATATTAATTGTGGCAGTCCCCGAAGCACATTCTGTCCCATTAAGTCAGGGTTTCACTGTATAGTTTTTTTTTATACTTGCTCTCTGGAAGTTCTGGTGTACAGGATCCATAGTGAAATTGATTGAATAAAAAAAAAAAACAGGATAGAAAAGAAAACAATAGGTAGGCATATACAAAAACTTAGGTTTAATTGTCAAAATTATCAACAAGACTTAGGTTACAATAGAATACATACATATTGAACTGGTCAACGAAAAAATAAAAAATGAGAACATAAAATAGGAACTGCTATACTGATCAGGAGCTGTGTTCTCTCACATTACTGTAAAACAGGAAAATAAGGTTTTTGAAAACCCAATTTCAATAGTACGAAATCAGTTAGTGCATTAATTTGTTTACAGATCTGCAGTCTTTTTCCTGAGTTTGTTAGTTGCTAGACATTAATAGAACCTAGGCGGTAGACTCTGGTTGATTTATCTTTTTATGCATTTTTTCATCACTGATAATATACCATCTGCCAGATTACAACATGATATATCACAGCAATCGGGATATATAAATACATGAAAATCTTAAAAGAATAATTATACAATTTTTGTAAGCCCAGCAGAATGTATCAAATTGAGGATTTAGGTTTAGAGACCAGCAGTTGGTATGGTACATTTCGCACTCGGATTATACGGAAAGTTATTCTCAAATTTGAAACAATCATTTATATGACAATACTTTCAATAATTAAGTTTATTAGTTTTAGATATATAATTATTTTTATGACATTTAATAATCGCACAAAAATTATATGAAAAAATGTTCGAGCAGTGAGCTACAAAATGTAGACAACTCAGGGTATTTAAATGGTGAAAAGACAATTACTACACTAATATCGTAGAAGTTTGATAGATTATTAATTATCACCGGTGGATATAGCTGCAACAAAAAAATATTTAAATAAGTACTACCAACACAAAAAAGATGAACAGAAATATAGGTCACACCAAATGAATATTATCTATCGACTACCTGAGTTCCATTTGCATCTAGCCAATAATAAATACAGTTATAAGACAGTTTATATAATGATAAACAAGAATAGAAATCACAAAAACATGAAACCATATAAATAAATCAGTTATGATCTCTGTGGTTAGATTAAGTTAGGTTACTACGGCAGTATATATATATTTTAATAATCAAACAGTTTCATACGCAATAAAGGAATCATTACGTCAGTAACAATTATAATACTAAGTTAACTCACACACAAGTGCAATCTGCAAGTTCAAAAATATGTTTAATGAATATCACTGAATGTGTAAATATAATTTAAATAATTTCAAACCACTGGTACACAAAAAACCTATTCATATGGTAAAAGGAACATCAAAAAATATATAAAACAATATCAACTAAGTTATAGGAACAGCACATAATAAACAATGTCATATTTTAATGAGAAGAAAAATTCAAATCACCCTGAATTAAACTAATTGAAATCGGTTGATGGAAATACACTTTTTTACTGGTTTTGAATTCCATAATGGAGAAACCATATAATGGACAAAACGATACAACATATTGAGATTTTGAAGCAGATTCTATGCTTCAAATATTTCACGCCGAGAGAAGAAATTTTACAAGTCTTAAAATAATATATTTGTGTATATAATAGGATAGACTTAATGATAAATCAACTAATTTTAATGTATTGGTGCATTGAAAAAATCAACTGGAATATTTAACCGATTCCCTGGTGAGCTACATAAAAGATATTTCAAATATTAACTTAGTAGTGTTGGTGTTAACCAAAATTAAGCAATATCAGGAAAAATCAGACTATATTTATACATGACAGTTTTGCACTGTTGACTGTCTAATATTTAGGCAAATTTGTTGACGGTTCCCTGCTGATCTGTATAAATTTTCCAACACTGAACATGTCAAAAAAATATGGAATAGTACAACAATTGTCAAAAATTTATAGAAATTATCAGGACAAATGATTAAAAGGCAATGTTTTAACTCGAAAATAAAATTGTGCGCAGATCTTTTGACACTGCTAACACTTGTATTTTTGAGTATTATCTATCAACAAATTCTAGTCAGCGGTCTCAACAGTTGAGACGTTAGCCGTCACACGGTTACAGAAATATAATGAAATTAATTATAAGAAAATAATGCTACAGGAATTAACAGTATGGAATAATACAACATAAAACAAACGAATAAAATGCAACTCCTCTACATAATACCTGATATGACAAGAAAGTTTTGCTTTCATGGTTTGAGTTGAAAAAATATTTTAGATTTTTTTTTTCATGAATAATAATTAAAGACTGAGGAATAGTGTGATGGGACAGTGATCACTTCCATATACTTCGCTCCGGATGACATTTTCACACACTGTGGGTAGCAGGCGTTCAGAAACAATCGCATAGTCTAGTCTCCTAAAAATACAAATTATAATGTGTATCACTTTCACTATCAATTCTTGGTGGAAAGACATGATGTTTTAAATAATAATATCACGTTTTTTGGTACTATTTCCACAATAAATTTAATGATTTAATGATTAACCCCTTTCACTCATTGCGCGTATTGTTGACTGATATGATACAAGTTGGAAGCAAGCTTAGTTATACAATATTTTGAATTAGTAATTAGCAGATATACAAAACCAAGCTTCAAGAACTAAGAAAACAGTGTACAGGCAATCATACAATTATACGCAAAAAAAGTAAATTAATTTTAAAATAAAATGATAATAACCTTTTGAAAATAATTCGCAACCAAAATAAAGTCAAATCCATAACACATCAAAAGTTCACAAACAATCATGAAAAAGTTATTACTAAGAATTAAAAGTAGCAAATTATATAATCAAAATGAACTCCATTTAAATTTTTTATAGAACATAATGGATTAATAATTTATATTTTAATGGTAGTCGAAAGTATGCCAAAAAATTGTTAGTCAGGGTCTATAGAAATAAGCAGTGTTATCATAATTAGTGCCATTATAATTTAATTCTAGCCTTCTCCCTGTCACATCCAATAAGAAGAGAAAAGTTCCAACAGCAATCATAATTTTAATGTTAAGAATTAGATTCATTGCTAACCTTAGTATTTAACCTTACCATAAAATTAGTCTGCAGATACTTTTCAAAGAAGCAAAACACATGTCACAATTAGTAATACACGTGTGGAACAAAGCTCAAATTAATATTAAAATAATTTGACATTCACGGCTGATTTTAATAGTTGTCGCAGTGTTTTCACTAGGTACATTATGAAACAAATACGGCAGAATGTTTGAATTGAAATCAGTGAGAGAAAACGACAAGGGAAACATAAAATTCTTACCATCCAATATTCTTTGCTCGGCAGTTGCTCATGTACGTCCAGAATGTATATGCTGCAGTTTTGTCTGGATATAGACTCCTGAATGTGTCAATAAAACCATTACCAAGGAATTCAGTCATCCCATCTCGTTCCTCTTTTGTAAAGCCAGCATTCTTCTTATTTGTCTTTGGATTAGCCAAATCTAGAGGTAAAGCAATTCATTTTGTAGATTAAACTTCCAATTAGATTAAAAGATCAACATGTAATATACACATACAAAAATAACTTTCTTTTACATTACTAACAAGTCAATTTCAAGACAGAGTAAAAACTATAGATATTCATTCTTTGTATGCAATTTAGTATTGTTACAATTCAAAAAAATTCTGTTGATCAAATATTAGAATGTTTTCATCAGATTGGGCAGTTATTTGATGTAAATTTACTTTTTTATTTAATGTTTCTTCCTATCTAATCTAAAAATCTAGCTCTTTTTGGAACAAACAAACACAAATAATAAGGAATGTAAATGCTTGTATCATCCTGACAGAAGAGAAAAATCTTTATTTTTTTTGATTGAGATGTAGAATAATCTTAGTATTGTGATCAATACCTAAGCTATAAAAAAAAGAAATGTTATGTGTCTAGACCGGTGTTTCTCAGGTAAAATTTCACTGTGGCCGCATTATAAACATTAGTTGTCATATGGAAATGTCTCATGACCGTACCAAATGTGATAAAAATAATTTCGATATTTATTTTTTATATAGTGCATTACACTGAATGATTTTCCACATACATCACACACATTTTTTTTAAATATCAATATTTAAAACTGTTGGTGGCCACACATAAGAACCACTGATCTAGACTGAGACTTGTCTAACAGTTGAAACACACTTTGAAAGGATGGGAAGAAATTTTGACACCACTGACACAAAACTCCTCTAACAAAACACTCCTTCAAACATAAATCCTTAAATAATTATAACAAATGTTGTCCAAACTAGAAACTGTTCAAAGTGGGATTCAAGCTAGTAACTGAAACCAACGAATTCGATCGAGCCCTGTTTTTAACTTTTACTATCATATTGTATTTAAATGGTTAAAATTTAAATTGAAATTCCATCAACAATCCTCAGTCAATATTTTACGAATTTACGCATGGGTGAAATTATAATTTCCTCCCATCATTCATTTCAAATAGACCTAACAAGATCGGTCAGTTATCCACTAGTTCTGTCTTTTGAATATCTTTACTTTCTTCTACTTCAAAAAAAAAAGAACAGTTAAGCAATTCAGAAAATATCAGTTCTTGTGGAATAGCTTCTGTTATCTTCAGCTCTTAGAATAATTTGAAAGTTTCAAATAAAATCAAAAGTTATGTGAACTTACCTATCTCTAAATGTGAAACATTCATGTCTCCGCAAATGATCACAGGTTTCTTGGCGTCTAAAGCTTTGACATGCTTTTGAAAAACTTTATTCCACTGCAATCTCTTTTGTAATGTTACAAGACCTCTACCAGAATTGGGCACATATGTACAAATTAGGTAGAACTGCTCATATTCCGCTGTTATGATTCTCCCTTCGGAATCGAATTCTTTATCGCCAAGTCCATATTCGACAGAAATAGCCATTTTCTTGGTGTAGATACCTACGCCAGCGTAACCATCTCTGTCACCGTTCTTCCAGTATGGATGATAGCCGGGAACCGATGAAACCTCTGCCGGAAGTTTGTCCTGAGAACATTTCGTTTCTTGTAAACAGAATATGTCAGGCTTCTCGTGGTCGATAAACTCTAGTCCACCCTTGTTCAACCAAGCTCTTATTCCATCCACATTCCAACTGGATATTTTGAAATTCCAAGGTTTACCGGTAGGAGATTTCTTTGAGCAGCCAAAGTCTATTTCGTCAAAATCCGTGGACGACTTGTTGGCGAGAGGTTTGGCTTTTTTTTTTGCAGGTTCAGCTTTCTCTGCAATACACACAATACCTTTAATGCATACCATAACTGAGGTTTTTTGCAACGATAATACCCAAGCATAAAAAATCAACAAAACAATAGACAATCTGTTTGATTTATTTGCCACAAAACTTAAAATTATTCTTATCGGAAGTTCTTCAACTAGAATCACTAATAAAATACGGCCTTCAGAATTTTATACCAGAAGAGAAATGTGTACCGCATTGTTTGAAATATTAAGATTACATATTATGTTATAACGTATAAACCTTATAAAACAGCATGGTAATTGAACCAATATATTTGCGATGGTTGGATATTTTCCCATTTCTGAAAAATACAAATTTGTTTTCCGATTGCAGAATCACTAGCCTCCTAAAATTAAGTTATGGTTAATACATCAATCCTTAGTTTAGTTTTACTTTTTAAAAACTAATTTCATGACACACATAACTTTCTTTCAAAATAATAGTTAAGGCGTTTGCTGATACTGAACTACAAGTATATTGATTTTGTATTCCGAAAACTGAACAATTTGACCTGTGTTGTGCATTTATATTAAATAATTATAGTACTACACTGTAACACTTCGTGTACATGATGTAGAAAACATGCTAGGTGTATTCTTAGTAATGAATGTGTTAAGACACTATCAAACAGAATCAAATAGATATAGGTGTGCATTTGTCTGAACACCTTAACACTTTAAGGAATATGGCCTTTATGCTATCTTCAATTATCTGCGATTCCTATATTTCTAAAGATATGGGTACAATGCATGTCTTTCAGTGATTTTCAAGTCACATAATTTTATTATTTGTTTCAAATGTACATGAGAGTTAAATAAAAATTCGACGTCTGTTCACTGAGTCCTTTCATGGAATAAACATCATTAGACAGCCACATGCACTCCTGTAATAAAGGTCAGGGCTTTCGAATCGAATAGCTTCTAAAAAAATATTTATTACTTGAAATATGATTTATAATTGATTTGATAAGTAACATTTAAAAAATGCTGAATATAATTGACTAGTTGTATTAATTATTTAAAATTTCCATCAACCCTTTCTATTGTTTTTTCTTTCTACAGGGTCCGCCAAATAACTTTTTTTTTGAAAATGCTATAAAAAAAAAAACTACTAATATTTTCTCAAATTTCTTTTTTTATTTGAAAGTACAATCCTTCCGGTTAATAATGGACTTTGTATGGCGTCATACCAAGGTCTTTATGCAAAATTCGTCTCAATGATGTCTCCGAAATGTTCAATTGTTGAGAACGACGGTGAATTGATGTTGATGGCGCTTCACGCACACTTTCTGCCACAGCATCAATATTCTCGGGTGTACGCACTGTTTTTGGCTTTTCACGCTTTGGTTTATCGATGAGGATGCCAGTTTCTTTCACTTTTTTCACAAGATAACGAACATACGGAGCTGACGGTGCTTCTCTTCTTCCAAAATCCGTACGCAATTTTCGCACACATTCTGCAACATTACCATGATTTTCAAAGTAATGTCGCAATATTTCCCAGCGTTGTTCAAGCGTATACACCATATCGTTCAGCGGAAGGATAAAACTAATTATCTGTCAAATCAGACATGAGCTAAGTGTTACCATTCACGAAATAAGCACTAGTTGAAAAAAAAAACTTTAGATGGCGGACCCTTTATGTGTTCTATTCAATATAAATGTGTATTCATTTTTTTTTTGTCTTTTTAACACACCATGGAATGTAGATTCCACAGTATTCAATATAGTTGACATTAATTGCTCATAATTCTTAGAATATTTTTTTATCAGTCACTTATTGCCCATATGACATGCAATGATTATGCACTTATTTATTTATGACTGGCAAACCCTTCAATAAGAAGGCCACTTAAGTAATGTGATATTTTATGGCCTACACCAAACACTGAATGTTTACAAAACAAAACACATTGATATGAAAATAATCGAACACAAGCTGCAATGTCTGCCAATAGGTAAACATTTTGGCTTTATAAAAGTATTAACATCTTAAATTAATTGTTGAAATAATTAACAGAAAATTAAAAAACTAAAATGATAAAAAAATATTGTATCTTTTTTTTTTTACTACAATAGATAAACAATTTTCAACAAATATTTCCCAAAAGGTATGATTTTTGCAAGATCTTGCAATTTTATCAGTTTACAATATATTCATACTTAGGGGACATTCATCCCGTTGCAAATGTGTTAAAACCCTAGTAACTTTCTCTTTTTATCTGGTACAAATTAGTGGAGTACTAAATCTAAAGGAAACACACACCATACTCAAAGGTTTTTCCATCTAATATTACTTACCATACCACGCATCTTACATAATCTTAACCAGGGTTCACCCTAGTTTTTCAGGTAACTAAAATGAAAGTAACCAACATTTTTAAATATCACAAGATTGTATTGAATAGTTATTTTTAAATGACTATATATCAGACAATGAACAAGTACCAATTAAATTTTAAACCTTTGCACTCCAATTCTGCCACAGGGAAGCATTTATTTTTCTATTTCTTCTGGAATGCTACCAGTTTGATGCCAAGTAATTGAAAGTTAGAGCTTGCATTTGAGGGTGACACTACTTTCGACCATCATCAAACTGGCAATTTTAATTGTGTGCCATTATTTGCCGAGTGTAAAGGTTTAATAAAAAAAAACTATTAAATAGGGTTAAAAGCATAAAATTAAATAAGCATTAAAATATCTAACTGCCAATGTTAATTTATTCTAAATGTATAGTTTTGCTTATTTAAAATTTTATTCTACTCAATAGTCAACTCTCCATGCATATACGTTTCACTATTTTACTGATAGAAAATGTATTTAGCTTGTTATTATAAAATACCAAGACATTCCGGAAGCAATTGTATGTAAATAAAAAACAAAATAGCTAATTGAACAGATTGACTTTCCGGTCTTCTTACATAATTTGGTTTTTTATAGATTGCCATTAAAATTGTTTACACAGCTATTTTTAAATGAAATTTCGAAAATATACAATGGCAAGAAAAAGACATGTCTGCAACGTGTTTTACAACCAACGTTATTTACAAAGCGGGTATAATTATCTTTTTAGTAGTAACTTGACAATGAGAAATATTTGAATTCAATTCAGTTTTGTTTATTTACAGTAGAAAACATTTAATATGAAATATTTCTTAACACGCGATAATACTGCAGTCTTAAAATAAATCCATTATTTCGTAGATATGTATTCATAAACTTGAAACAAAACAGAAAGATTTAACATCTCAAATGGACATTATGTACATAGAGAATTTTTTATAACCATGAATAATTGTATTTTTATTACATTAAACTTTTCTAGTTCAATTACCACATAGATTATGGGTATTTATGTCCTACAGTCTGCGTTTATTACTCAACAATTTTAAGCCATGTTCTAAATCAATGAACGATCAATATTTTTGTATTTTAGTAACACCATACTCTCCGCTACAGGACAAAGGAAATATAAAAGAGGAATCACGAAGCTTAACACGTTTTTTTTAAACTATAAAGTTCAACTTACAGAATTTGAAACGCACAAATTTGTGCACACCGTAGAAGTGTAAATAGTGTACCCATTATGACATGTTTAACTGGATGTGTAAATTTAGGAAGAAAATTAAGTTATTAGAATTTTACAACAGCAAAAAAAGGGAGGTTCCAACATGAAAAAATATTTTGTACCCCTGACCGTTTTCGACTGTATGCAGCATGAGAGAAGCATAATACTAGGTTTACGGTTTGGTTGATTTGTGATATATGAAAATGAAGTATAAATCAAAAAATAAGAGACAAGATGAGTGAGTGAATCAATGAGAACTTTATTTTAGAATCAAACACAAAATAATCATTATTGAACTGTTCTTAAGTTAGTCAAGTTATAAAATACTGATAATAAAATGGAAACATTGTGTATGAATAAACATACAACATGAAATGAAACAGGGAAAAATGAATCTGAATTAAATATTAATAAACCACACGTACTATTTAGTCTTTGAATACTGAGTTTACTTTTTTGAGTTACCTTCATTCTTATTGCCTCTCTTGCTGGTTTTCTTTTCAACTGGCGCGGATTTTGCTGGTTCTTTTTTGGCTGCTCGGCCTCGTTTGGCAGGTTTAGTTTCAGGTTCTTCGTCACCGCTGTTGCTGGCTACGCTTTCGGCGGGTGATTCATCAGACGCCGTCTCAGGTTTGGCCTCTTCTTTCTTGGCAGCCGGTTTTCGGCCGCGTTTTGCGGGCTTAGGAACTACTTCAGTCTCTTCGATTTCATCTTCTTCTTCTTCTATGGGATCTTCTTTGACTTCTTCGGGAGCATCCTTCTCGTCTTCGGAGTCTTTCTTTGACGCTTTGGTTTTCTTTTCGGCGGGGGCTTTGGCTTTCCTGCCACGTTTAGCAGGGATTTTAGGTTCGTCACCATTGTCTACGGATTCTGTGTTAGATTCGGAATCAGGGTGAGCGTCACCGTTGCCAGTTTCTTTAATGCCGCGTTTACTTCCGTTCTTTTCAACTTTGGTATCTTCATGTCCATTCTTGGCTTCGATTTCATCGTCTATCACTGGAATTTCTTTGGCGGCCTTCCCTCCTTTTTTCTTTGTCGTGACCTCGGCGGCGGGTACATCGACTGCTACTTCCTGTAACAAAAAACGCGCAGCATGTACCAAAATGCATACAAAATGTCAACAATCGCAAGAGAAAACAATAAAAATACAATTATAATAAGTTTACCTTTGCCTTTCCGCGTTTAGGAGCCATATTATGAAGTTGAATTCTTTGTGTCAACACGCTGTTACTAACGATATTTTCGAAAGTGTCTGAAATCGGACACTTAAACGACGACGTCGGCGATATTAATGGAAAAATCGGTTGCAATAAACGTTTACTGTTAGTAGAATTGTTAATCCGGCGTGCAATGTGAAAATAAGATCTATCAATTAAAAAGCCGGCACTAACACGACGCAGTGACAATGGCCCTCGAGAAAACAAGCTAGGCGGGAAAACATGTATAGACATAGAGTAATGGGTATGAAGTTAGCGGCAATAAACCATAAAGTATCGAAATGAACCTACTATAAATATCTATGAAATGATTTATTCCATGAAAAAAGCGCAACAAGCACAAAAAGTAATCATCTATGTAAAAAAATCATTTCTAAAAATTTGAGTCAATAATTTTTTTTAAATACTTTTTAATTGTTTGCGTATTTTGTAATAATAAAGCCTTTATAAATTTAAGCATTTGCAATAAATTTGATTTATTTATAAAAATAATTATCATTTTTAAGGAATCCCAAAAAACGAACAATGCGGTAGAGTATCAAAATTCATAAGATATTATTTAATAACTAAATAAATATTTGAAAAATATTTTTGGGTTAAATCCATTAATAAATTCTCATTCATTTAAGTTCATTGAAACTTTATTCCAATTTTTAACTTCGTTAAAATTATTAATTATATAATAACAATGTGCTTAACTTCTTCATTTTGTTAATATCCTTGACCTCTTCATAAAAAATGTACTGCAAGTTTCGCAAGTTCACAAAGCATGATTTATTCTACAAAAAAATAATACACAATCATTTGTTATAGTTACAATTAATTTATCAAAACAATTACAGTATTTGTGTAAAATATCTGAAAATTATAATTTGATACTCATTGCTAACCATTAAAATTACAGTTTATATTTTGATCTATAAAAAATTATGCAAAACTTTAGAAATAAAATATTTTTAGGAATATATAAGTATTAAAGGATTTAAAGTAAAAACTAAATTTATTTCAACATAAGTTGAGAAATCTTAGTGACTTACTTGCTAAATTTTTTATTTTCGGATAGGATAAGACTTGGAAAGCTAATTGAATTTACATTACCCTCAATTTTTTGGATCAGTTAGGTGGTCATGAGCCTAAATATCACATATCTATGAGTTTGAGTACATGTACAATACTAAGATTATGATATTGTCATTGTTGAAATTGGAAACCTTGGACACTGCAATCAATGCAAATGATATTGACTAGTGCATCAATACATTACATTTTACTGTTTTACATGATGATGTGGTAAATGCGGCGCATTCCTTATAATTGAAATGTCAACAGTATTATTGTTGTATTATAAAATATTTTATAACTTTATTTCGCAATTAGAAAAGTAAATTTGATTCTCTAACATTTAATAAATCTGGTCAAAACCAGCTTCAGTATTCAATATTGAGCTTAAAGACATTTTAAAAGTGAAAGAAATATATTAAACATTTTTATAGACTTTTTAGTGAATAGAAGTAGCTAAAGTGAAGACAGACTATCTGTTAGAAAAAAAATATGGCATGATAACTGATGATTAAAAAAAAAAACGAATAAAAGGATTACATTTTAAAAAGTGAAATGGTCATTTTTGTAGAGCAAACCTTTCCTAAAAAGATACTGAATGCCACTGATAGTTACCTACTTGCTTTATGAATTTAGAATAACAGTTTGGGGAAAAGAGAGAGAAGAATAAACTACAAAGCATTCAATATTTGTGAATGTTACATTTGAATGAAAGTATAAGTTATAGGGTTACAAATAAACTTCATTTTCATTTTTATCAACATTTATTGCAATAACTTGTACTTACAACTTGTCTTCTACAGAAGTGAAGACGTTAAAAATATAATATAATTTATAACTGATAAAAATTAACAGCAATAATCTTTGAAAATGTTTACTGCTGATATATACATTTTTGTTTCTCAAAAATTAAAAGTAATTTTTATAAAACAACAGGAAAAGATTTCTTTTGATAATTTAAAAAATACTTTACACAGATACATAAAATCTTACATAAGCTATTATTTTTTGTTACTTTCTATAGGTACATATTTACAAATATTGTACAGTAAGTGTTCTTGAATGTTTACTTTCATAATAATATTTATGATTTGAAAAATCTATTGTTTTTGATATTTAGATAAAATATATACTTCCGAAATTTAGGTAAGTTAAACATTAAATAAAAGCTCTATTTTTCATTCAATGACAACACAAAGTGGAATATTTCACATATTAGATTATATAAATATAATTTTATCTAATACTAAGTACCTATCTAACATTATTTCGAATTAAAATTTGGGAACATAAAACATTTTGGAAAATAATTATTTTATATGGAGTTTAATACTTATATACTTAGTTGACATCTGAAATTTTTTAATTGAAATATAATCCAGAGAATATCTGTCACTAATTTTCAAATATTTCAATCCTCTTGGGAAACTTAAACTGTTTACTTTTTAACATAATAATGTATAGAATAATAGGTGATAATTATTTTGACAGCTATTTTTCAATTTCATTCGGCAGTTTTTATGATGCAGATAAGTTTTGATTGTTATAAAATAAGATTATAATGAATTTTTCTATAAAATTTCACTACGATAATATACATGGATAATAACAGTAACTCACATATTGATCTTTGTGTCTTTGACACAATTTAATAACTATAAAATATCCTCGAATAATTATTAAGATTAAAATTTCTCAGTAAAAAATAAAACAAACATAATTCAGCTATGAAATTGAATTGGTAACGGCTTAAAATATACAAAAGAAATAAATTTTACAAATAGACATTTGCAGACATCGGTTTAGCAATTAAATGACTGCAAGATATTTTTAGGAGTTTATACATGCCTTTTTAAAGAATATTAAAACTGATTAATTAATTAACTAATTTCCTATAGTTTATGTTTTTTGATTTTAATTGATAACTAATGTCTCAATTGTTGAGAGAGCTGAGAAAAGTATATCAATTGGGGATACTTAAAAATAGAGAAGAATCATCAGCGTTAAAACTTTTGTGTAAAAGCTAATATTTGCGTTAAAATATGGTCCGATTAATCCTGGAAATTTCCATATGTTTATTTAATACCAATATTACTGAATTAATTGGTTTTGGAATATCTCTTATGTGGTTCAGCAGGAAACAGGTTAACAATTACTTATTGAATGGTAAAATTACGTTTTAATATTGTAAAATGAACTATATTAAAACTTACTGCAATTAGGAATTACTGAATTTCTAGGTATTAAGAAAGATTCATGTATGCAAAATATAAGATTCTGTTAATATTTACTTATTTTGTTGAAGATATTCTGTATTGTGAAAATGATCAACAAATATTACAATTGTGTTTTCAACAAGTTTGCCAAAACAGATAAAAATGGGTGTGGATTATCTACTGGGTTATTGGAGGACTGTAGGCTGAGGTTTGATTTGGTTGCTAATATAATCAATAAAGATGAAGTAAGAACACTATCAAAACACAAACATAAAACAAGCACTCCATTTTCTATATCATTTAAATAAACACAATTCATTACGGTGTAACTAAATTTCATTGTAACCCCAATTTTAGAATTTTTAAATTTCTGCATACATATTTACCGAAGAATGCCAAATTATTGCCTGTATAACATCTCAAAAAGATAGTTTTTTAGAAAGAGAAATATTGAAGGACTCACAATATATTAAATCAATGGAATTAACATTTTTATGTATGATTCTAAAACAATAGCTTAAATAAAAATTAGTGGGAAAGTAGAAAAAATTTTATGTTCTAAATTGATAATTGCTTTGTTATTTATTTAAAAAAAATATATTGGTAAAAAATTAATAGAAATAGTTTATAGGGTTGACAAAAGTTTATAAACGAAAATCGAATATAATAGTTTAGTATGCGCTTTCAGTCGAATGTGTGTATTATCTCCTAAGAACATAACACGATAAAAAAATGAAAAACATAGACAGCTAGTTTACTTGTTTTTGAATAATTAATGTTGCCCTAACTGTTAAAACTGCTTATTTCAAAAGCATTAACATTATTTAGAATTTTTGAATCTAGATATGAATTATTTATGATAAGCGGACATTGGTTATTTATAAATTGTTAGTTTTGGACCATTAAATCAGCTTAGATAAAGGTATAAAGAACACATGTATACAATATTGTCTAAAAGATTACATAAATTTGTCAATAGAAATAAGGTGAACTGTACAGTTATTGGCCATGTTATAGTAATTAGCTATTTCAATTTCTAATTGATAAAATGGGGTGTTCCATCTTAATCACGTTTGTCACCATTTATAACTCCAACAACCTCTTTTTAGTATTTTATATTACAGAGATTGTCTTCAAAGGATGATTTTCTGGATTTTCAAACCTTAAATTATTTTTCTTGGAAATTAATGTCCATAAAAAGTGACCAATTACTGACTTTTTGCTCATCATTTATATAAATGGTAAGTAATAACCAAGAAATAGTATCAAAAATTAAGTTTAAATGAATAATATTAAACGCATTGTTATTGATGAACACAGTTTTATTTTGGGACTTAAAATACCAAGAAAGTTACAGCCAGCCAAACTAAAAAAATCCTTAACTGGCCAATAACTAAATATTTCACCTTACAGCTTTATTTAACATATTTACATTGAATATTTTATTATTGGATTTTTTTAACTGTAACATATTTTTTACATTCAATACAGATTTACTTCTATCATGAATCAGATATAATTATTTTAAGTTATATTTCAGCTGCCAAGTAGCCAAACTATCATAAATAATGCCAACCGATTTAAAGACACCAATTATATTACAAATATGACATTGAACATTAATTATCATTTAGTTTTATAAGAATGTTACTTATTTCTCAGATTGCTAACATCTCAACTGTTGAGATGGCTGATTTTAGTGTTTTGATAGATGGTACTAAAAAATATGAGATAGTTAGCTGTCTCAATTTTGTGATACATGGTTTGTTTAACACCAACTCTACTAAATTATTTTTTGAAATATCGTTTGAGTGGTCCTGCAGGGATTGTATTAAGCAGGACTGGTTAACTTGAGATAATCCAAGGGCTATATTGAAAATGAAAAATTATCAGAGGGCCGCATTCAGAGCTTCGTAAAAAAGATTCAGTTACTCCCATAAAATCGATTCCATTCCCCCATCATGAATGAACTCATTGGTTACAAAGCAGGATTTTTTTATCGAAACTCACATTGTTCATAACTCTATCTATGAGGTGTTTAAAAAAAATATTTTTTTTAAGCAAAAAATTATGAATTATGTGTTTTAATACTGTCTTTGAAATTTGTTTGAATTTGTTGGACAGCACAGAATCACACTGAGGAGCCATATGCAACCTGCGAACTTCACATTGAACAGTCCAGCATAATATTTAAATCAGTTAACATAATAAATAGTAAGTACTTAATGTTTATACAATTTTATGATGGAAAGATCTAGATTTGTTGTTTTAATTTGTTTTGTATATGTTGATAGTATTCCTGACGAGCAAAACCGGTCATAATCTTTAAATTATAAAATTGTATAAATAGTACTAAACATTGTATTTTATTTATTTATTCATATGAAATGATCCATAATACTTTCAAAGTTTAATTTTAAATGAAAATTATTGAACAAAAAACATTGATTTTAATTTACATCAACTCAAATCAAATCAAAACTGAAATCAGTTTTATTCTAAGGTCACCTAAATGAAATGAAAACATTTAATAAATTCCTATTTCCTATACTAGATTGATGTTTTATCTGGTAACATCGACAATGATTTCAATAAAATGCTCAGATCACATTACTAAGTAACTTTCATGTTTTTTTATTTGTCGTTGATAAATTATAGATATAAAAAGAATTAAAATTATTGTAAGAGAGTAAATTCTATCCGTTAAGGCAGGAGGGTATTTTTAAGCATAGTTTCCAAAACCACTTTAGATATCTACCACCGTATTCAGTTGTATACTGACATTTTCATATTAGATAATTAGCTTAAATATTCAACATAGATTATTTCACTGCAAGGTTGTGCTAAGGAACTTTGTCATCTCCATAAATCTATTCTCCCAAAATTCGTTATACTTCCTTGGATCTATATATTGTAATACTGAATGTCAAAAATATTTTATTTGGTAATTTAAAAATCCATAAAACACAACATAAAATTAGATTGTTTATCGAAATAATATCACATTGCGGACCGGGTGATATTATTTCAGAGAATCTAGGTCCTAGTGTAGTATATTTAAGAGTATATATAAGAGTGTCAAAATATTCTACAAATTCAAAAACATATAATGTTATTCATTTTTTAAACAAGTAATCTTCTCTATGACCTGAGACAGTATTTTTTTATAGAGATTTTGTTGATTAATTTTTGTGAATTGAAATTTTCGTCAGTGTAATAATCTAAATAGTATTTAAACTCACTTATTATAGCCATTCTTGATAACTTACCATCTCGTACTAACATTATGTTTTGAAAAGATTTACCCTGATTATCAGTGAGAAAAACACTCACAGGTCTTAAAAAAAAGTGAGCTTACGTCGGTAAGGCTGAATACTGGAGAAAGTGTGTCAACTAATATTATACTATCATTTTACATTATTATAATTTACAATAAAATATAATTCTATTCTTTACAATAAAATGCCATACTCTTTTTATACTCAATTTTTATTGTATTTTACAATCATTTTCTCTACACTTCTTCTATTTCTTCCTTAGGATGTGTACAAACGATTTTCGTATTCCCAAATCAGCATATTGTGGATAATGGAACAGTCAATCAATAAAATACTCTTGAAATTTTGCTCCAGGAATTTTCTTGCTGCTAGTGTCTAAATTTAATTCATCATGGAAGAATGTATCCAATTTAATTAAAAATGGAAATATTATTATAGAAAACACAGCAGATTTGAAGACAGTCTGTGACTTTATAAATTCACATCAAAAGAGATATTAAATATTGTTTATTTTTAAAAATAGTTTGAATAAAAAATGAACAAATAGGGTAAAGCTTTCATATAAGTAACAAATACAGAACGTGCAGAAATTTATTATAGCTGCTTTTTTGATTGAGAAACGAAACAATGAAATACATTTATAAACCATGACTGTAAAACTACTATAGATTTTTTTTAAATATATATGATTCTTCACATGTCCAATCATCAGCCAATTCACGTAAAAACTGTTGCAACTGTGTGATAATATTATAATTATACATAGGACATTGCGTGGTAGAGATGACACGTGGATGAAAACATGCACAAAATTTTAGGGGTCATTAACATACCATAACAATTTTTGCTGGAAGTTTGATCTGCTATTTAATATGAAGGTTTTTCTGTACTGGCGATTCTCTATTAACAAATTCTGTTGTCAGATATTGTTAATTATAATATTTGTGTTAAATATACCACCATATATTTAATAAACAATATTAACCAAATATGTATGGAATAATATTTGAATGTTCCCTAGAAATAGTTCACCGTGTTTATTGTTGAGTATTATAAAAAAAATGTATTAATTAAGTAAGTACTTACTGATGATTTATTTTTCATTTTTTTTTTGTTTTTTTGTTAGTTTTCTTCTCTACTATATTCGCACTCTATGCAGAACACAATGAATGGATTCCTAATAAAGCATTTCAACAGAAGCTGTTACCTTATTTAATCTATATTTGTTTCTGACTGTGATTTGACTATTAAAAATATTATGGAAATCAACACAGCATTGCATGAATATTTCTTTGTTATTTATTGTAAGTACTTACACCATTTATGAATACTAAATTGATGAATAAGAAAACTAAAGAATAATTATTTTGTATCATTAAAACAACTTGTAAGTTTGGTTTACAACTAGTTCTGACAGCTAGGGATTACAATACCAGATTAATATATAAATTAACATGTTTTAATTTAATTACAGGTATTAAAAAATATACAAAAATTGGGCACAGGGTTGGAAGCGTGTTATTGGTTGAATAAAAAAAAGTTATCCATAATAATTGAACAGCAAAACTACATCTGTTACCATATATTTGATAATAGATGTCACCTTTGCAAGGAATTGATCATGACAGAAAGGAACTAATAGGAATTGCTGGAATTTATAACTTGTTATGTTAAATATAAAAAAATAATACTATTAATTATATAAACGTTTTGATTTTGATAAATTTTCAATTCTGAAATACCAGTATTATTCATTTTCAAACTGTATACTTTGGTATTGCCGGGCAGTTAAAATACTGAAAAATTTAGATTGATGTACATGCTATTATGCTGTGTTCACGTTTTAGGACATCAGATATTAAAGTGTGTTTTATTCACACGATATAACTACAATTTTCTCACTATTTCATGCATCCGTAGCCACATAACCAATTCGAATAATATATATATTTATATTTTATACCTATAAACATTGTCCTATTTTTTTTTATATAATATATATTATATGTTAGACATTTTCCTAGAAGTAAAACATTTATCATACACCTAAAAAATTACAGCCAACATTTTACAAACAGTAGTTAATTACAATGATATTTCCTACGGCTATATGTCATCGGTAAAAAAATATCTATATGTGCGCTATAGCAAATGCGATATGTGTACCCTCATATTCCTCGCAGATGTAGTAAATTATTTTTTTTATATTTAATAACAGTCACGTTTAAAACACTACCTATACTACTTCGATGCACTAATCTGATTAAAAAAGTGTCTCTTGGGATCGTGAGCAACGCTCCGGGTTCAGGGGTGAGGGACTCTGCGGGGTGAAATCTCCGCAGGAAAGCCCCGAGGACCCGGCTCCGGAGCCTGGAGTTCGCGGCCTGCAGCCCAGCTCCACGTCCTGCGACCGTGAATGGCTCATCGCTTCGGAAGTCTTCGAACCCATCAAAACGTCTTTAGGGTGAAAGGGCAGAGGAAACAATTTCTTCGACATGTCGGGCTCCTCGGAAATGGCGGAGGACCCCATGCGGCCCGTTGCCCCCATCGTGCCGCTGATGGTGGCACAGCTCTGTCTGCCGATCACGGTCGGGTGGGAGAGTCGACGGAGAGCTCTTCTCGTGATGGGTTTGCTCAGGAAAGACTGGTTCTTCCTCACGAGCGGTGATCGTGAACCGTGGGATAGCAGCGTGGCTGACATCGATAGCGGAGGGGATGATGCTACCGGAATGGATTTTCCCACAATGTGTCTCGATCGGCGCCGCGGTCGCAGCTCTCGAGTTTCCTCGGACGGATGGCCCCTGTTTCTGTACGTTACGCTTTCGTCGCTGTCCGTGGAGAATTGCTCTATCTCGTCGTCGGTGTCCAAGCAATCGTCTTCATCCATAAATACAGAATCGGATCCGACAGAGTGGAGGTCGCAGTCTTGATAGTCAACGCTCAGGGAGACACCGCAGCTGCCGATGGACGCGAGAGGCGCCATTCGCCTGGAGTTTCCGTTTCCCGCGGTAGAACCCAAGCGACCGTCAGATCTTTTCCTCGATGCAGAATTAAAGTCGAGAATGGTGTGTTCGCTAACGCACGGAGACAGTTCCGGTGTGGCCTGTATGACTTGTATATCGATCGGATTGCAGATTTCGCCAGGGTCGGCGTCGTGTAAAGTGTACCGGCGACCGCCGCGCCCTCGGGAAGGTCTGGGAGCCCGGGGCGACGGCGGCAACGTTGGCAGCGCGCACACGATCGACGATCCACGGCGCTCCAAATAGGAGCTACCCGAGCTCGAGCAAGTGACGCTGCTGTACCTTCTGGACCCCCCGGGAACCGCCAAGAATCGGTTGACGTACTCCGAGGGCGCGGTGCAAGACGAATCGTCGACTGCGTCGGTCATCTCCGCGTCATCTTCATAGAACGGGGGCCCGCAGTCAAAACCGAGTGCAGATGCGGGAAGGCTGTCTCCGCGAGACTTTGTCAAGCGGCGGGGAGGCGCCAGCAGGCTGCTGTAGCCTCCGCCGACGGAGGAGAACCGAGGGACGCGGGACCGCGGGGGCCAAGGCGGCCAGGGCGACGGTCCGCTGAGGGAGAATCTAGCGCTGAGAGCCGCCTCCAGTGCGTAAGCGAGCTGTCTCTCCTCTTCTTCGGCCTCTTCTTCCGCCACTGCGGCGGCGGCTATCTCAGCGATCTTGGGGTCCTTGAGTGCTTTCACGGACTTGCTCCTGCTTTTGTAGACGACGAGAAAGACCATGAGGCCGAAGAACCCGCCGAGTGTGGCAGCGATGCGGATGCCGGTCATGACATCGTACGTGGCGTAGAACTCTATCCGCAGCTGCTCGCGCTCGTCCGGCCCCCCCGTGCTGTTGTGGCCGGCCTCCATCGCTCCTCACGTGCGCATTCCTGAAACGGGATATTATCCGTATTAGTATTCTCATATTCAACACTCATATTTTATACATATACAATCCGGAACACGACGAAAAAATAGCAGTGTATTTTAGTTCTACAATTTTTTTTCATAAGGAATAGTTCCGACGATGACGTGAGCCGAAATAGCTATCAACTATACCTTATAAAAAAATTGTAGAACTAAAACATAATGCGTTGCTATTTTTTCACCGTGTTATAATGGAGTTCTACTAATTAAATGCCAATTCAAACAATATGATCCGGAACGTTCCTTTTGGAGAGCGCTCCCTTTACACAGAACATTTTCGCTTTATGACATGCATGCAGATTTTTTTTGCACGATTTTGATTTCATGCGATTTTTCACGAAGACTTAATATTATAGACAGATAAACCACGTTGGTGATAACCACACGAAGAAGTTTGTCATTACCAGGTTTTGAATGAAGAGTTTTTAAATAAATGCAATTCCTGGGGTAAAGAATAAATGAATGTTTCGTTTTTTAAATGAGACATTAACACTTCAATACCGAGGAACGTGGAATTCTCGTCTTTTCATCATAGTTCTGACGATGGCGTGAGCCGAAATAGCTATCAACTTCATCTTATAAAAATTTTGTATAACTAAAATACATTGTTATATTTTCATCGTGTTACAAGATAATATATACGTTTTTCCACATTTTGAAAGTAAATATTTATCGCGTGTGCTTAAATCGGAAAAACCATTCATGCATACGTATCGGCTGGGGGTTTCCCTTCTCTCAAATAATGGTTTATCCAGTTTCAAAAATGAACCTTTCGACAAATGAATACGTGGCTAGCTTCTTCGTAACCGTATCTCCGACCATAAATGAAATATATGTGTGGACGCCGGTGTTACGGCACAGGTATATTCGTTTTTTGTGGTAAATTTTCCCTTCTACTATTTGAAATATCTCTCCGGGGTGTAGTTTTGGTGAGAATTTTACCACATCTTACCTTGGCGTTGCTATATACACAACATTCAGAGTACATATATAATATTATATATAACAACCCAGCAGTTGTACGTAAGTATGGTTTTTTGTACTCAGCCGGTCTAGAGCAGTTATACTCAACCCGTGTCCTGTATCCACTTCTCTAAATTTATATATTATAGTTACAATACCATTCTTATTTTTCAGCAAAAAGATGTAACATACACCCAGTCCTTTTTTTACGCGATACATTGGTTCCAGAAAACGGCGCGTAAAAAAATCGCGTAAAAAATCGCAACTTTCATATAATTTGATAAATTGGTTCCAAAAATTAAAATATCGCGTAAAAAAGTACCAGAAACGTATGAAAAACCAGAATTTGCTCTTTGAAATTCGTGCAAATTTTTTTTATATTTTATGATCTTATATACACTTATATGAATTATTAAAGGCCGAGAAAAGTGCAAAAGTGTGAAAAGTAAAATTCAACGAATTTAATAAATGCATTGTGTTTAAACAAGTTTACGAGGCGGACATACATCCCATGATTTTACGCAATTGCATTATATTTCTTTACACACCCTAAAACATAAATTCGCATAATATCCGATACACTTGTCAACATTTGGCAATTGTATGTGTATTTAAAAAAATGGAATGCATTGATTGAATTGGCATTCACTTGGTAGAACTCCATTATAACACGGTGAAAAAATAGCAATGTATTTTAGTTCTACAAAATTACTTTTAACAAATATAGTTGATAGCTATTTCGTCAGAACTATAGTTCTGACAATGGCGTGAGCCGAAATAGCTATCAACTATATTTGTTAAAAATAATTTTGTAGAACTAAAATACATTGCTATTTTTTCACCGTGTTAAAATGGAATGCTTTACAAAATTAAGTTTTAAAAATACACATATTTTTTTTTATTTAAAAAAATAATGAAATATACATGCCTAACATCATATTATATATAAATTTCTTCTTTAAAACAAATTTGGGGAAAAAATCTAGTAAAAACGAGTGAAGCACGTAAAAAAATGTAACGGTGCCGTCAAAAAAATCGCGTATAATCGAATTCGCGTAAAAAAAGGACTGGGTGTATATAATATATACAGTGGAACCCGTCCAACCGCTCTCGCATAATACGTTTTCATTTTTTATGGTTCCGTCAAACACCCTTCTTACAAAATCTTGACGATTAAATGTCATATTAATTATATAGTAATTGGAACTATTTTTAATATTGTTTTCTTCGACAAAAACACATACTTTTAGCATAACATATTTTACATAATATAAAGGACAATGTTAAATAGTCCCGTATCAACCGTTCCCCGATTTATCGATTTCCTCGAACTAATATTATGGTTCCGTCTCAAATATTATCCCGATCGACTAGTTTTGCTAGATTTTTTTCTACCCAATACAATTTGTGAGTTTGAGCATATTAAATCTTATATATTAACTAAATAAATTTATGATGAAATATACAGTTCGCTCAAATTTCTTCAGATTTTCTCTTATAAAGAGTTTTACAAGAAAAAAAATACAATATCATTCGGTTATACCAATAAATTAATATAACTTTTACAAAATCACTCATATTTATCATTTTTTATAAAACTCCATTTTTTGAAAATTAAATAGGGGGGACTTTAAGATTTTACTTTTTTATTATTATTTTAAGCTTTCCCGTATTCCTTGTTTCCTGCATTTTTCGTTTTTTTTCTAGGGTCCCTTGAAAAGCATGGGATCGAGGTTTTACTGTATATATACTGTGACATTTCTTTTGTTCTTCTTTGATGTTGATTGAAGAGCTAAAAATTTGTGTTGCCGTTCAAAATAAGTCAAATTTAAATCCACACTGTAATGTTCGTTAAAAATACGTGTTGGCGAGACTTTCGCATTTTTCTAGATAATGTCTAATTTAATAAGAATATTAAATGGCTTCAATTCCGGTCAAACAGCTGAGTCCAATATACACTTAGAATTTCTAGTTAATGGATTGTTCGAGTTTTTTTTTTACATTTTTGACAGGACAAGGTGTAATGTATATGTTTATGCATTTTTAGGTAACCTATATTCGAGCGTTGCAAACTGGTTTTCTGTAGGAGATAAAAATATTTCATATATTATTGTTTTTGCTTAAGGGAGCGGTGGTATTAAAAAATTTGGGAAGCACCGACCTATGTAATATGTGTATTAGTTTTTTTTAAAACCATATATGCTGCCAATGTGAACATATTGATTCATAATGATACTTATTTCAAAATAATATGTGAATCTTATACAGCTGGTCATTGTGTTCGTAAAGCGACTAATATTGTTCTAGCAAAAAAGTTATATTGAGCAATTAAAAATGTTTTTTGAAAATGTGACACTTTGTTCTAACTGGTGAAAATATTATGAAGATAGCATAGAAAGAATGATATGGTTTACCGAACCGTGTAACGCGGTCAAACAGTACATTTAAAATTGATTTTCAAAGAAAATTATGCTTTGTGACAAAAACTATTATCCAAATTTATGAAAAAAAAAACATGAAATTATGGTAACATTTTTTTATTTTAATTGCGTGTTCCCTTTATTTTTGATGTTCTAAAACGACTTCGTTTAACGCGGTTTCAAATAAATAATAACAAGTCGCGTAATAAGCGTTTCACGAAGTCTTACTGTATTTTTATCACATACTTCATTGATTATGTCCACACGAAGAAAAAAGGGATATAAGTCTATGCGAAGGTAGCTTCCCGACTATTGTTAACTATTTCTCCATGAATGAGGATCGATCGTTTTCCCTTTACAATTCCATAAAGAGGACATTTTGTATTTTCCTCCGTTCTCTTACAATAAGCTGTCTCATCGAGTGGACACAAAAGAAAATCTTTTCAAGTATATTGTCTAATTTTCAGTGATATTAGAAAAGCTTTTTTTCTATTTTCCATCACAATTTTAGTAATCCTTTAAGCTTCTTGCAATATTTTACATAAGCCTTAAATTATAAACCCATATTTCCGCATGTTTTTCTATCTGTAACGCAATTATTGTATATTTGTCACTTTAAAATGGTGAAATATGAAAATCTTACATATATGCATTACTTTTATTAATTGAATTGGCATTTATTTGGTAGAACTCCATTATAACACGGTGAAAAACAGCAGTGTATTTTAGTTCTAATTTTTTTTATAAGATATTGTTGATGGCTATTTCGGCTCACACCATCGTCAGAACTATAGTAATTGTGGCAGCTGTGCAATTGTGCAAGACAAAACCATTTTTAAACTACTATGATTGACAAAATATACCGTAAATAACAATGGCATCATGTAGGATATCGAATTATAAATATGAAAATGTCAAATTATCGTACAAAAAAGTCAAGGTCACAAAATAAATAGTTCAATGTCATAAAAATCCATCTAGAGCATTTGAGATATGCCAAATAAATATTTCATGTCCGCAATTAAATTTCACAAATAAATATATTGAATTTATAGTCACTTTCAGGGCTGGTACTGGAGAAATATTTTTTTTATAAATAATCCTTTTTAAATTATGTTGCTGTGTACTTTTTGTAAAAATGTTACATAAATACAGTAATTTGCCAGTTAACGGCATGGGCTGTTTTCATAGGTTGACACATACTTAGAGATAGGGTTTTATTATTAAAAAAAAAAAAAATATTCGACAAGCATGTATTATATATTGTTGTATTTAAATAATAAGACAAAATGTTCAGTTCTACTTGCAGAATTTAATATTATTAAGATCAGGACCTGAGAAATAAGAAAAATGAGTAAAAATGAAATATATATCTAAATGAAGTAATGACGTATTAAACTCAAGTTAAAAATCCATTAAGAGTAGAGTTATGAAATACATTTACAATCAAATATCTGGGAACTTGAATATTTTAGGGAATATCACGTATTAAATCAGGATTTCTCAAACTTTTTTAGCAAAGGAACACTTCCGTAAATTTTAACGTAACTCTTAGTTTATTGTTTAGTTCGGGTGATAAAACTTAATAGAATCGTACATTCAGATAGTAAAATCACATTAAAAAAATGCGGAATATAGGAAATTTAGTATTAAATATTACTGTCGATAGCCTTGTTTCAATTAATATTGTATCAAATTCGAATTACTACAACTTTTTACGATTCCACGTGTTTTGTCAATAACGACCCGGGTTTCGCCTTTCGGTATCTTTAGGCATTATATTAGATGGATGCAACAGAACTGACGTACAATAAACAGTCAAAATCGTCTGTATACCAAAGGTATTAATTACAAGAAAACACAGATCCCAAGGCAAGCACTAAATGGCAAATAAAACATATTTAATAATAATTACCGCAGAGTTGTAACAATTTCAATTTGATATTGACATTTCATCA
Source organism: Himalopsyche japonica (assembly GCA_028555115.1). Classification (NCBI taxonomy): domain Eukaryota; kingdom Metazoa; phylum Arthropoda; class Insecta; order Trichoptera; family Rhyacophilidae; genus Himalopsyche; species Himalopsyche japonica. The sequence continues at coordinate 3,426,229 of JAHFWJ010000143.1, forward strand.
AGCACCTTCAGTCGATATCATTAATTATAAAGTATCAGTTAATAATGCTTGTGATGGCTTAAACCGGTCTTAATTTCATAATATAAAATTGTAGAAACAGTACAAAACACTGTGTTTTATTATTTAGCTCCTACGACTGTTTATAATATATAATATATACATATAAAAGAAAAAGTTATCTTGTTCGTTGGAATAGTGATAGCAGATCTATCTTCCCATAAACAGCTTAGACTATTTGAGGTCCGGAATTTTCGACGAACAAAAACATGCTAACAAAATTCAGAAAGTGAATGAATTATTCAGATCTTGTCGAAGGGCTGTTGTACAACACGGGCGGTGTTGGGAAGGGTTGTGTTTTTTATGGCACTCATCCAATATCTATGAATTATTATCATGATTGTAATTTCTTTTCTATATTACCTTTATCGAGATTTTCCGATGGATTTGGAAATCACTTTTTAGTTTTTCGTTTTATATATAAAATACGTGCGAATTATAATCGAATTTTCGTAAAAATACATTTAAAAACAGGCAAATGGTTATAACTGCTGACTGTTTATAGGTTATATTTCATAATATGTTTTAAATTCTACATTCTTTGATACGGCAAAATATTAAAGTTGCAACTTTATATGTCACAAATTTAAGCTAAAAATATAAACCTCTTGTCATCTAACTTGTTAGAATGATTTCAAAACGTTGATGGCAAACGGTTATAACTGCTATTATTCACTTTTTTCAATGTATTATATAATACTTTTCAAATTTAAAGTTTTAACACGTGTCAAAATATTAGATCTGCAACTTATTCGTTACAAGGTTATATTCAAGATATCACTTTTTTCCTTCTAAATCGTCAGATTGATTTCAAAATGTTGTTTTTGCTCTCCAGAACAATTATACAAACATTTATAACCGTTTGCCATTGCGTTTGAATTACATAATTAAAGAATTTGTTGTTCTGATTTTTTTAAATTTAGGATTTTAATCAACAATATTAATTTGAACGTCGTACGTCCAACCAATGAACTACTTTCATATTTCTATTAAAAGCTAGTTCTGATGAGGGTTGAAGCCGAAATAGCTATCAACTACATATCTTATAAATTTTGTGGAACTAAAATACTTTGCTATTATTCTCATCTTGATATAATGGAGTTTTACCAAGTAAATGCCGATTCAATCAATATATTACAAACACTTTTAAGAATCTTAACTACAAATTTAATTGATATTTACTTGGTAGAATTCCATGTTAATAATGTGAAACTTCTGAAGCTTTAGGTTGTACAAGAATCATATTAATACGCTGATAAATATTTTTTTTATATTTAAATCAACCACTAGATTTTACAAAGGAAAATATTTGAAATTTCAATTTTTCAATTAATGATTTAAACTTTCTGCACCTTAAAATGAAAGCCCAAGTCTTGATGAATATATCCTCGGAAAATTTGAAACGCAACTTTGAATTTCCCTGGACATAAAAAAAAATGACTTATCACTTATTGTACATTTTTGAAATTCTCTTTTAATTATGATCATTTTTATTTATTGTTTATATGTATGTTACAGCTTTAGCATATTTCAAATTAAAATATATATTTTCCTGGCATTTCAGTGAAATCATATCCCAGCACATTTCCAGCATATCTAATTAAATTATCAACACTATCTGGAGAGAAATCAAAAAGAAGCGTTTGTTCTCATTGACACGATATTTTCCCACTATTTTTGCTCTCCTAGATATTAACGATTTGTCACTAATTTGGCTTGGCTCTATTATATTATTGCTACATATATTATTCAAGTGAACTGAAAAAAAATATTTTTCAATAGCTGTTTGTTTTATAGTATACTTGTCTATGGTTTGGTCTCCGAATTCGCTAGACATTTTCAAGGTCAATAATGTCAACAAAACAAACAAATGTCATATAAATATTTGATTCACTGTTTTCGATAAATTCAAAAACGCAATCGAGTGAACATAACCTCAAATTTTATATGGATACTAGAGCCTCTTATAACGTAGTATTCCGTCACAATAATATATGTCAGAAGAAATTATCCGTAGTTCATATTTTTTCTATATTTTAATAAAGCTGAAATTATAAAACCGGGTCATTGATATATTCAAAAAAGGTCTCGGTTATAAATTATTCAAATAAGCTCGCCGACAGTTGATCAAATATTTTATACAACCGGAAAAAAATAAACGTTTGGTATGATTTCATGTTGAATAAATAAATATACACGTAGGAGTATTGTATGTAAATCAATTTCAAATTATTGGTGCCTGACTAACTGTGAGTTTATTGCGTTTATTTATAGAAGGGAAAATATTAGTGCTATTGCGGCGCCATCGAACGGCAGTAAAATTAGCCACGGTTCATAACGCGAAGGCCGATAAATTATATTCAGAAATTCATAGATTATTATGAAATCATGACAGCAAGTGAACCCGTTTATCGTTGATTTATTTTGAGGATTCACCTATGGCAACACAAAAAGTTTTGATTTGGCGTTGCTACTACGATTTTCAAACGGTAGTTGTCTATTAGCGAATGTTTTGCTGATAGTGAATTTTTCTTGAGAATTATTTATGGATTGTTGGTGGTTTCTTTTGTATTTATAAAAAAAGGAAGACTGCAATCAACATACCACCATTTTTATTTGAATAATAAGAACACATTTAAATTATTACAATTTTGTACGATACCACATGTTTTTTTTTACGATCCTGGTTTCGCCTTTCGACATCTTCAGGCATTATATAACACGGATGCAACAGAACTGACAAAGCTGTATCAATTCAAATATGATATTGAAATTCCATCAAGCGCCTACAGTCGATATCATAAATTATTAATAAAAACACATTTTTAGTACTATATTCATTAAATATTTCATCATCAGGACCGGTTTCGCTCAAACTGATCAGCTGATAATGCTCGAAATGCGAAACCGTTACTGATCATAAAATATACTGTGGAAATATTAAAAAAAAATATTACGATGAAAAAATACCAAATACTACAAAGTTTATAAGGTATTTCAGCTTACGTCCTCATCAGAACTATTTAAATAGTGACAATATGCTTTTATTATTTAAAATATCATACCTTTCCACCAAGAAGTGACAGTTAACACTTTAAAAAAGAAATTGCCATCTGCCATCTCAACAATGAAGACATTAGCAGTTAGAGGGTTTGATAATGGCTTAATTAATTCTTTGATCAATTTTAAAATACAACTAATGGCCATCTTCTTAATTCAAATTTTCTCCATATTCATGAAATGTTTTCCGTTAGAATATTTTCACAAATCAAAATTATTGCGATGTATATTGGGCTTGATGCGTTATTAAGTTGGTATGATGTTTTTGTAAATATTTTGGCGGCTAATTTTAAAATTAGAACAATAAAACAAGCGTCTGTTAAGCATGTGTTGTGAAAATTATCTGTAAAAAATAGGAATGAATTTGTTTAGAAAACATTTCTCTTCGGTAAACACGTCATGGTAAAAGCTATCAACACCAGGGTGTCTTATTATTTATCAAAAAAAATGTAACAATCTAATTGCATTACTTGTTACTCACTTTTAAGGAGTCAACTGTCGCTTTTAAGTGAAAAGTCACGATATTTAATCCTTTTTAATTAAGAAATTTTGCAATAATGTCGTTTTTTAGCAAACAAACATTACCAGGACAAATCAGGCTTTTTTTAAGTGTCATATATCAACACACTTGAATTAACCTTCTCAATTTTATTTTGTTACAGTTTGTACATTGTACAGGTGATACGTTAGTAACCTAAAAAGTTAAATAAGTAAAACAAAATTTTATTACTAGTTTTATAAGAATATAATGTCCCTTTAATAAAAATTTACAGGTTATCATATATAATTTGCCTTATATAAAACTATATAATTGGATACTCTAAGCACGTAATGGATTTTTAATTTGATTTTATTTCAACTTTATTTATTTTTAGAAGGCCTTAACATTTTATTTGTCAACTATCTCAGTTCATTTGGACATACATATAATTTTACCAGTCTTAGAATCATTTTTTTTGTATACCTGGTAGTTATTAATTGAAAACTTTAAATGAATTGTTGAGTTTTCATCTATATCACTTCATTTGATTATATGCCTGCGACGAGAAAAACCAGTTTGACTAAATCACCTAACCTAACCTTGATAATATAAAATTATGGAAATAGTACTGAAAATTGTTTTTTATTGTTTAATTGTAATGTCTTTCCGACAAGAATTTAGTTTTTATAACAGAAATGTGGAGTCAAAATCGGACTCGTGAAAAACGAACGTCTCCGACAAACTTTTTCGATTAGACGATTTTGAAAAACATCGCACCGAACAATTTACCGGATTGATTGATTCATCTTTAATTTAATGCACATCAATGGGATAAGTAAGAAAAAACCTAACCAAATTAAACTTTTTCGAGTCGTGTTTTTAGTCAATGTCGGATTCGTGTTTTTTTAAGACTCCACTGCTCTGGCTTACAATAATCTATAATATCATTTTTAATTTTGTCGTTCCTATAAAATTTGATTTCAGAATCATTTATTAACTAAATATATCTAAACCATTGTCAACCCTGATAAATTGAATGATTTGAAGGTTGTTGGGTCATTTTGAAATTATTTGAATTTTATTTACCTGTATTTTGCGTTATCAATGCGTGGCCACCCTACCCGACCTGTGACATTGACTAGTTGAGGGGTCATAAATAAATAAAGTTTTTCACCATTTATTGGACCAAATCTGTTATTGAGTATTTTATTTTGCAAGTAAAAATACTCTCGTAAAACGAATGCGAAATTGTTCAGCCCATCACTATTTCATCGAGAACGATTGATGCTATCTTTGAACAAATAAGTTTATGAATGGCCTCTTTAAATAAGTTTATTTGTTATATCGTTTAAGAATGTTTGAGGTAATAGAATCAAGATAAAAGTTTGTTGTTTTTATCGTGTTCCGCGAAAGGAAATTTAATATAGCCTTTTCTGTATCGACAATAGTTACAAAGACAATCGCCAAAGAATGTAATGAATGTGTCTACGGCCAGCGAAAAGCCATACTACGAAACGTAATTGTTATGTTAATTGGTTGCTTCTCTTTTTTTGATGTTATTAGACATATAAAGGTTAGGCCTACAAAAGAGTTAGTGTTTTGTTAATCGCTCTTATTACGCCTCGTTTAAACCCTTTCCCTGCTGCGTCACGTGAAAGATATCCCAACACTGAATACTTAAAAATAATATAGTTGCTTTGGAGTTAAATAAACCTTTGGAAATATTCAGGACTGAATCTGAATATATCGTATTTTAACTCAAGTTTGAATTGTTGAAATATTGTATATTTTTACATATTTCGCCTTTCCTCGTCTAGGAGAGTTCCATCATACGGATGCAATAGAACTAATACAGTAAACGATTTGCATCGATTATACTCAAGCGGAATCATAGACAAAAAATTACCGTACAAAGACCGTAAAAAATTGAATGTTCATTGTAATTCCGTTTGAATACAATCAATGCAAACCGTTTATTATGTGTCAGTTCTCTTGCACCTGTGTAATAGAATGCCTGAAGATGGCGAAAGGTGAAACATTGGTGAGTAACAATACATGTGAAGTTGTAGAAAGTTTCAACAGTTCTAATTAGATAGAATATTTAATTTCCGTCAAGAACCCTTAGTCGATATCGTAAACTATAGTTTAACTTAAAAAATAGCTCGGGCACGAAACGTTTGAGACTGTTAACACTCTCATATTTTGAGTGTATACTATTAACTGTCTCAATATTTGAGAGAGTGAGTGAGTTACAGGATCGGTTGGGCAAGAGGGAATTTTTTAACATCCCAAAAACTTATACATATAAGAAGTAATCCATAAATCGATTAAAAAAATGGTTTTTCTTGTTAAAGGTAGATTCAATTTATTATTTATGACGTGGACCTAATTACCTCCCTCCGATTAGTAGCACTTCTAATGAATAATATATGTAACCGAAATTATGTGGCATTTACTTTCCATTTGAATATCACTGTAGAACTGGACATACGCTAAAAACGAGTCAATGCTATATTCAGATCGTCAATTTTGATTCATTCGTTCGTTCGTTCGTACCATTTCGTAAGCCGAAATAATCACATTTAAAACTATACATATGGTTATTTTAACTCCATCACAACGAGATTTTCGGTTAATCGATATGACATTAAAGTATGTTTGGGTTGATTTTTTTGTTCAAAAGAAAGGTAAAGAATCATCAAACAATAGAAAAATAATAACACACGTCTTGACTGGTAAACGGGCCCAAACTGTGTCAAAGTTGCGTATTGAAAAAACGACACTAACTCTGGGATTAACTAATATATTTTTCTCTGATTTGAGAATATCAGAATTTTCTTGGTTCAAATATGAATATTAATCCTTTAAACGCCAAGCCAATTCCATGGATTTTTTTCTGTACACCACCATTTTCAATCATCGATTTTTCCATGAAAATTTCACGTTACATATCCAGAAAATCATTTTATGCTCAGGTTATTATTGATTTTCATAGACAAGTGATTTTATAATAAACGATATAGTTTAAATATAGCACAAAACACTTCCATAGTTTTTCAAATAATATATATATCTATAGAAAAATACAATTTATAATTTTCGCCCACCGCGTCCCTTGCAATGGTCTGAGGAGCGGCGAGAGACTTATATTTGTTAGTTCGTTTAGAATTTCGTCGAACGGCGAATGGCTAACGCATTTCTGTAATAAATCATTTCCGGGTAATATTTAGGCTTTTTGAAAATACCGCCTGTATAGTTTAATTTAAATTTAGTTTTTTTTGCTAGCACGATATAAGCTGGGTTCTTAAAACAGAAGAGAAGACGTATTGTGCACATTTTCTACACAGATATATATATATATAAGCAAATGTACGCTTAAACATAATTATGACGATGGCATGAGCCGAAATAGCTATCAACTATATCTTATAAAGAAATTGTAGAACTAAAATACATTGCTATTTTTTCACCGTGTTATAATGGGTTCTACCAAGTAAATGCCAATTCAATTAATAAATTCAAGCTTTAGCTTTTTTTAGCTCCCGAAAGCTCAATTATTCATTTGTGGGTGGCGTTGAAATATAATATTTCACTATCCTATTTTCAGTGCAGCTCCTAATAGAAACAAGTAAGTACTACAAATTTACAAGTCTTCTAGATCGTTCCACTTTTTCATAACAGGTTTATGTGTTTTATTTATAATATAATGGAATGCTATCGGCCCGAGATACAAATAGACGTCGAGTACAAGTTCTGAGTATTCTGTTAGAAAACAATATTGAATATTTATTAAGAGGTGAATTTACAAGTTGTCCAACCGATCTCAAACGTGTTCACCTTCGAAATATTTAGCTTCTGAAATATGCAAACTTTAAAGCTGTAAATAAATTCCGACAGAGTACAATAGATTTTTCAACGAATTTAACAGAAATTAATAATTGTAAAGATTTTCTTTTGAGATTTACGTTGTTTTATATTACGATTTTTTTGTTTAAAATCTTTCAATATTACTAAAATTTCGCAAGAATGGAATAATAACGTGAGGTTTTTAATATTAAAAACATATTTTTAGTACTAATTTCCACAGTATAGTTAATGACAAGGACCGGTTTCGAAACCCGCACTTTTCAAAAAATATATTGTGAATATAATTACAAAAAAATGTGTTTTTATTAATTAACGTATCATGCCTTTCCATCAAGAAGTGACAGTTAACACATTAAAAGTGAATAATGTGAGGGTTATGTTGTAAGTTTTCTTTTCTACTATTCAATCATCAAAAATAATGCTAGAAGGATAGTCATCATAAAATGTATTTTTCCATGAATTAAATATATGTTATTAACTGTTTCTAATCACCGTACAAGATCAGTTTCGTTAGTTCTGTCGCATCCGTGTGATAGAATGCCTGAAGATGCTGAAAGACGAAACCCGAGTCGTTAGAAACGAAACTTGTGGAATCGTACAATGTTTAACAAATTAAGTTTGATATTCAAATTCCACCAGGCAATCTAAGTATATAAAATAAACAAATTAATTCTTGTAAAAAATGTGCATTATTCAACACTAAGAAGTGAACATTAACCATTAAAAATACAAATATTTTGATTGCTAATTATTTTCAAATAAACTGGAACCAGAACTATGCTTACATACAAATCCTTAAATGAGATAACTGTGAATAATATTTTAGACATTAATAATTATAGATTATCTAGTTAAACAAGTTTGATATTTAAATTCCACTAGACACTGCTGTATTTAAAATAAAATAAATAAATTCTTGTAAATAAATGTGCTTTATTCAACACTAAGAAGTGAAAATTAACAACGTAAAATTAGTTCTCGATTTAGGTTATTATTTAAAATTGAATAAATCAGAATGAATTAAGTATAATATAATTAATGGCTGCTCAAGACACAAATCCTTCAACAGGGAAAGTGTTAATAGACTTGCACAGTATTAAAGCGTTAATAGAGAAGGGGGTTACCCTTTAATGGTCTCCGCGGGCTTTTCTAAATAGAAAGGTAGATAGACAAACCGTTCAGGGTTAAAAGATTTAAGAGTTTTGCTGTGGGATTCCCTCGAATCTCCAGTCTCCGTTTTCTCTCTTTTGGGCAAGTTCATGTAGACATTCTGACTATAAAATTAATTTGATTATATTTCACATTTTACTATATTTTATGATACGGTAACCATTTCAACGCCAAAGTTTTTAGTTTTCCTGAAATCTTTATAAAAATGCTGTTAAAAAATATTTTAGGTGTATAATAATTTTTACTAGTTTTTATAGAAAATAAAACTCACTGACGGAAATGGTTAAAATTGACTGTATATTATGATTTCTATCTTGTCCGAAGAGCGGGAATTTTATTCAAGTTGGTGCGACCAGCTGTCGGACCCATAGGTTATTCCGACTTGGTGGCAACAAAGGAGACGTTTAGTGCTTTTTGTAGATTCGCGATATATGGCGAGCATACTGACCTGTAAAGATAGACTGGCGGACCCACAAAAAGTCCAAAAATGTTTTGCGGACCATCAACATTGGAATGAAATAATACATATTTATATAATTGATTATTTATTCAAAACATTTAATTTTGCAACAAAGACGACACGACAGTAACCAAAAAAATATAATTTAAAAATCCAAAAAATTCAAGATAAAATTTGATTGTTTATCGATATAATATCACATCGCGGACCACCCAAAAGTCTCCGCAGACCACCGTTTGAGAAATTATGTTTTAGGACAGGGATTCCCAACCCCGTGCCCGCGGGCGCCATGGTGCCCGCGGAACGATTCGTGCGTGCCCGCCACTATTCGATCGTGACAGAATTTTGTCGTTAACACTAATTAAAAATGTAAATTATTTTTATTTATTTGTTTGAGTCTTAAACTTTTTGAGTATCTAGGTTTATTATATTGTTTCATATGTTTGAGATATTGTAGGTATGAGTATTTTTTTATTTATTACATAAATATTCTTAGAATAAATAAGTGGTGTCCGCCACCCTACCGATATTTTAGAATGCGCATTAGAATACAAAAAGGTTGGGAATCCCTGTTTTAGGGCAAGCCAACGAGACTTGGGTGATTGCTCCTGAGACAATCACAGTACATAAATAATGTTAACGCTTAAAGTGTTACGCCCACAGGAAACAACTGGTAATACCAGAATATCCGTAAGGACGTGCCGGGTCTATATTTTATAACACGTCAATCTTTCTGATTCCTGCGTTCTTAAATCCCAAAAATCTACATGATTGTGCTGCTTTTAAGTTGTTAATTGTTAATTATTGAATAAAACATACGTATATTTATTTAATAAGATTCAATATTATAATATTGTAATTGGAAACGGTTTCATTATTGTTTTTGATTCTTAGTTAATAATACTCCAGAAAAGTGAAGCCAGGCATGATATTAATAATATAATATATAAATGAAGATATATTACCAAAAATGTTGTATTTAAAATTGAAAGGAAATATGCTGTTTTATACCATATTTTGCAAACAGCTAAAAGGTTGATGAAATATAATGAATATTATAATTGCTTTATATTTTAACTTTAAACTTTTTAAGTTTCATCAAAGACCGGAAAAGTAATTTTGTTTTTTTTTATATCTCTTTTTACTAGTTTTATATCTGGTCGTGTCGGACTTTCAGATTTAGTTTCGTTTTCGGAAAGCTTTCACAGAAGCCAAAAAGTTTACGAAAATTTTTGGAAAAAGTATACATTCGTTGTCCTGCGCTACTCACTCCGTAATTTGTACATTATAATAATATACAACTTTATTTTTGATGATAGTAATAATTTAATGTTTATTGTTATGTTATATATATTTTCTAATCTAAAAAATAGCTTAATTCATCAGGATCACTTGATCAGGACCCGCGTAGCGTGTTCATGCCCGAAACGTAAAAAAATTACGAAGGTCGATATTGTTTGTATTTTTATTAGCCGACAATATTTATTTTTGATTTTGTTGCCTTTGAATATTACCGTGAGTTACACTTTTTTGCATAGTAAAGCTGAGTCTACACGTACCGTTTTGAATATTTTTTTGTAATAATCATTCAAATATTTTTCATTGTTTTATTGCACTGTTGTTTTTAACAATTGGAACATAAACATAACTGGACTATTTCTTTAAAGTCGTTTTATGAAAAGTTCAGCGCAGAAGAATTATTTATGTAGATTTTGATTACGGTAATTTTCGATTTTGAATGATTTAATGAATTTTGAGCAAACATGAGTGATTTTTGAATAATATAGTATAGAAATTTACGTGTATAATATATATCTACAATCAGGCTACAATATATATATGAAAACACCTACACGTGTGGACCATTAGAGTATGAACTTACCGCAGATTTATCTGTGTAATATGAGACGCAAAAATACCGAAGTCGAGTTATTTGTGCTTACCGACACTTTAATGTGTTTGAAATAATGCATATTATTAAAAATTTGTAATTCCTTTTTAAAATTCAAATATATTCTGAACAATACTTTTACATGGGATTTTACATTAGCAGTAAAAGCATTAATACAAAATTAAAGAAATATCGCAATATCTAACTGAACTTCTGGTCTTTGTGGTGAACTTTGCTTTCATTGCTATTAAGTTAAATATTTAAATGAACTCACTCCAATTACGTGTGTTGTTAAAATTATTTATTTAATATGAATTTACAAAAATAAGAAACTTCGGTGAAGATATTATACAGATGTTTTGATAAGGAAATAAAAAAAGCTCGTCTTATTAGAGACGTCATGCGTAATATACTACTATGCCTTTTATATATATTTTTCATTGTTGTCATTTCTAAAAATTGAAATGTTGGTTAAATTTACACAAGTAAACGAAAAAAGATATTTAAATAAAATCTAATCCTGTGAATGTTTATTTTCCATATATATATTAAAATGATGTGTAACTTTTAATGTATTAATTGGGACTCTTTGGTGGAAAGGAAATCTACTTTAAATTATAAAAAAAACGCATTCTTAATGCTATTTCCATATTATACTGTACCGGTCATAAATAAATTGTGGAAATAGTACTAAAAAACTCTTTAATAGTAACATTTAACACTTCTACTGTGCTAAAAAAATAGTCCGTCAGTAAAGTTATCAGCGTGTGCCCTGACAAAAAATCATTTTAATAGCAGGAATATTTTTGGAGGAAAATACATTTAAAAGATATTGACAAGATATCTCGTCTCAGGCAGCCATTCGGTAAGACAAAATCTGACTGGTACATAATAATGTTTTTTACAAAACAAAATTCAAAATTAACAACTTTTATATGAAGAGAAGTTGAATATATAAGATACAATGTTTGAAATTTTAATTTAAATTTACTAATTTTTATATTTCCGATGTTAGAATATTATCGCTCAACGATGTGTGTTATTCAAAAAAGCTCTTTTTGTCTATTTAGATACTTCACAAGTTCACGCTACGGTGAAAGCATTTATTACGTTATATTACACAACTGAAGGATGAAAAGCTTTGTGTCTTTAGGTTAAACAAACATCCCTAACGTTCATTGGTGTTGCAAGTGGGTCAAATTGGAGGCACATCTCCGATGTAATGACATCATCCGGCCTTCTCTCTCCGAATCAAGTCGTTGTTGGTAGGCCACCCATAGGGGTGAACTCAATATGTAATACTAGTGTTGTCCCAAAAATGTAAAAATGAAAGATTACTATCTGTAAAATTTATTTTTATTAGTGGACCGGTGAAACAATAACAGCCACACGACAATAATAAATACTGAATAATATGCTACCATTACAAGACAAATATATAACAGCTATTGAAAAACGTCATAAATTGAATTTCAATGAGAATTATGTACATATTATGGGAAACTGTCGACCTTGTGTTATATTGTCACCCTGCTTAAATTTTATATCGAAAACGATCGTAATTGTAAGCAATAAAAAAATTAACTGCCATTCAAAGGCAAATTATTTTGATTACCAATAATTAAGCCATGTGTTTATATCTATGATTTTTTTTTTGAAAAGTTCCTATGATATAATCCGCCGTATGACTTTGTCAAATAACAATACAAATTTTAAAATGTTTACTATCAATTCTTGATGGAAAGGTGTGATATTTTAAATAATAAAAACACATTTTTTAGAATTTATTTTTACAATATATTTTATGGCCAGATATGGATGATCTATTCAATTCAATGTTTGTATTAAGCGACAAACTCTTTTTTTAAATTTATCGACCTGATGGAATTTCAATATCAAATTTGAACTGTCGTAATGTACATTGTTTGTGATTTTATCACACGAATGCTACAAAACTGATTTTTACTATCTGACTGTAAAATATTTGAACAATTCAAATTTGATGAGCCTCATTAATGAGAATATTTCTAGGTAATTACCATTTATCTAGATTGTGAGGAAACATACAGAAATTCACCACTTTTTTATAGCTATTATTTCCCAAGTGAAATAATTCAATACCAATATATTTTGAAATCAGAGTTTTTTTAAGCATTTAAAAAGCAGGTATCTTTAAAGATTTCTTAAGAAATGATACACGAATTCGTTGACTTTAAAGTTTGATAGTCAAGAAGACACCAGCATACTTTGAAGGTAACTTCTGTCATATGACATACTAAATAAAGGAAGGCTGGACTATAAATAGTGACAAATGTGGCATAAGGATACCTGCCACCTTATTTTATCAGTTAAAAGTTAAATGGTCAATTACTATACCATACTATAACTTTAGAATTCACCCTACTGTATGTAAAAGATTGTATAACATGAAATGTAGTTTTCGCTATGATATAATGTCAGGAAAATCAAATATAAGGAAGTAAAACTTCTTGACATTGTGATACTTCATACCTTTATGTTACAAGGATTTTTATTAAAGCAATTTGACAATGTGAATGTTTTTTGAGCAGTTTGGTATTGCTTGAGAACAATCAAAATCAACACGGTTGTCAACACAAATAGAACCTGATTTAAAAAAATATATAATACATCTTTATATGTCGGTGGTATTCCGGGAAAGTCCCTGTGGACCGCCGCTTAGCGCGGATCCATCCGCTCATCCGGAAATGCAAAATGTTAATTTTTATCAATTTACGTAATGCGATAAACAAAACCTTGACTGTTGGTAAACATGTATAGCATGTAAAATGTCCTCGCTCTATTTTTTGTTTTCATCCAAGAGTTAGTTAAGATCGCCGTTTTGGAGAATATAGATGTAATATATATAGAAATATTGGGTCTTCCAATAGAGATGATTTAAATTCGTAAGGTTATAGTAGAAATGTTGTCAAAGCGACATCTGTCAAATTTGTTGTCAATTCATAAATAGATGACTAAAAGCGTTGAACAAAACATGTGCAAATCATCAATTTTTGATGGACATTCATGGACACACGAGTGATTCGAGGGTATGCAACTGACCATTGAGATCGTGAGATTTAATGCATTTAAAATTCTTCCTTTGCGGCTATTTTAAATCGTAAATCTTTACGAATAAACCATTAGCACTTGACACCCTCAAAGTCAACATAACAAACGCTATCCAACAGATTCAGACAAATTAAATGAAAATTAGACCTCCCAAATGAGTACCACTAAACAAAGCCGCTACGGGCATTTGCATGACATTATATTACACATTTTACATCAGAAAATATACTTTCAAATGAAAAAAAAATAGTTGATATTTCACACACAACTAGTTTTATTTACATTTTAACAAATTTCGAACACCCGTATAAAAAGAGGTTTTATTAGAAAAGTTTATTTGTTGAAATTGTGTACAATTCCATAGGCTTTGAAACTTTCAAATCTTTTTTTAACTTTGGGAAAAAATATTCGATTTTTTTGTGTTCAATTTTTACACAGGTTTTAGTGGTCACATATCTTTCGTGTAAATAAAACATTTCATCAACTCACCTCACATTTTGTAAGACATAATAAAATTATAACGTCGTATACATAATACATAAATATACGTCCACTTTTATGTCATAAACACCCTGCTACTTCATGTGTACGACATTATAATATCTATGTTATCCAATATAAGTGTACTGAAAGATTTATATTTGAGTTTCTAAATGGAAAAGGATCTATACATGGACTCCAGGCACATCCGTATTACACTAACAATGAATGCATGAACAATTTCTGGCTAACCAAGCGTTACACATTTAAATATTTGGCAACTCAACGAGTAATACGTATGACCTCCTTCATATTATATTTGACATTATTTTATATTAGTTCTGTTGTAAAGGCCACATAATGTAATTAAATCTTGTATTTAAGATAGAAATGATTTAGTTTTTTTTTTATCTTTTATACAGTTTATTGCAATGTATATTTTAGCTAGAAATAAATAGAACCCAAGAAAAAATTAAACACGACTCCGGCTAAAAAAGGTTAAATTTTGTCAGCTATTTTCCTATATTTCCTATTTATGTGCATTAAATGAAATATCACCCAACCAATCCGGCAAAAATTGTTCATTGAGATATTTTTATGAAACGTGTAAATGAATAAGTAACCGGTTTTGCTCGTTTTTCACGACTGCGATTCCGAATCTACAGTCCTGGCTAATGCTAAATATTTTTAGGCTGAGCGGTATGACTTTTGAGATTGTTTATTTTTATTTTGTGAATGTTGCAGACATGATAATTAAAACAACCAAAATTAATAATATTTTCATATACGTATCATTCCCGACAATATTGTGCAGAAAATCTTAAGAAGGAAGCAATATTATTATTTAAAAAAATGGCGTTCTTAAGTTTTTTAAGATTATAAGCAATAAACGGCCATTTTAAAAGTGAATTTCAACAAGCAAAGTTTCACAGTAAGTCTAGTTCTTTGAATAAAAAGAAACTTCTACAACACCTATTTGAAAATTTGAACTGTTACAACTTTGTACGATTCCATTTATTTTGCCACTTACGACCCGGGGTTCGCCTTTCGGCATCTTCAGGCATTCTATCACACGGACGCAACAGAACTGGCATACAATAAACAAGAATGATTCATTAACAAGATCGTTAATGAAATTTGTCACAGGCAATTGTGTTAATTATTATTAAATTTGTTTTAGCTGCCATTTACTGCTTGCCTTGGGGCTTGTGTTTTCCTGTAATCAGTACCTTTGTTATATAGACGATGCTAACTGTTTATTGTACGTCAGTTCTGTTGCATCCGTGTGATAGAATGCCTGAAGATGCCGAAAGGCGAAACCTGGGCCGTTAGTGACAAAACATGTTGAATCGTACAAAGTTATAACAATTCAAATTTAATTTAGAAATTTCATCAAGCACCTTCAGTCGATATAATAAATTATACCTATTTGAAAACTTTTGGTTCATATCATCAACAGAATACTCGCTTTATTATAAGATTTATTTGGTTTCTTCAGTTCTGCGATCTAAATTTGGAACGCACTGGATATAACGAGAGCTTTTAAGCTTGCAATATAACAAGTCGTAACTTTCAATACAGCTTTAGAGTATAGTGTATCGTGAGTATACAGTACACAGTATTGGCCTTGATACAGATTCAGTTCGCTAAACCAGTGTAGGTAGGTCAAGTGAGAATAATATGACCTACCACTGAGGAAAAAGTGCTTTTACACGAACAGAAGTTTGCACATCAAAAGAATTAAATATTTCTTTTCATTTTCGTACCAAACAACAATAAAACATTTTCTTTTATCATCGATAGATTAATTGTATTTGTTCTTTATTATATAAAATTAAAACAAAACTAAAAAATAATTAAAAAATGACCAAATTTATACTGTAACACTAAAGAAACTAAATTTATCTTATTATAAACAAAGTATTTCGTTGATGACATGGACCAAAAGTTTTCAAATAGGTATTATTTACGATATCGACTGAAGGTGTTTAATGGAATTTTAATATCAAATTTCAATTGTTACAACTTTGTACGATTCCGTATGTTTTGTCACTAACCACCCGGGTTTCACTTTTCGGCATCTTTAGGCATTATATCACACGGATGCAACAGAACTGACAAAAAATAAACAGTTAGCATCGCCTATATAGCAAAGTTATTAATTACAAGAAAACACTTACCCCAAGGCAAGCAGTAAATTACAGCTAAAAAGAATTTATTAATATTAATCTAATAATAATTAAAAATATAAATGGGGCTTTTTCCTTATCATATAGAGAATATCTATTATCAAATATCTAGTGATGAAACGTAAGAATTTACGTCATGAGATTTTCGATTCATTGAACCGATCTCACGTAAAGGGTACAACAAGGGGAGTTGGGAAGATTGAGTTGATCATTGAGAATGATTGAGATAGAATGCCTGAAGATGCCGAATGGTGAAACTCGGGTTAGTAACAAAATATGTGGCATCGTACAAAGTTGTAACAATTCAAATTTGATATTAATATACATATAAATGAATGTTCTGCTATCGTTCCTATACTATTCATCCGATTGAGATGAAAATATGATGATGATATTATGAGATGAAACAAATTAGATCAGAACTGAGTTTGCTCATTGCGATACAAAAAGTTAAGTTGATTTGTGCACTTTTGCGATGGTTTCTGAATTAGTACAACCATTAGATCAGAACCGGTTTCGTTTATCGAGAAAACTATCAAATAATACACTGGATTATGTGAATATTGACTGCAACTTCGACTCCTAATCCGACATTGGCCAACAACACGATTCCAACTAAAAAAAGATTTTTATGATATCGACTGAAGATACTTGATGGAATTTGAATATCAAATCAACTTTGTACAATTCCACATGTTTTGTAACTGTCAACTTGTAATAAAAAGGCATGATATTTAAAATAATAAAGACACATTTGAATTGTTGAAACTTTAAAAGTTGTAACAATTCAAAATTGAAAAAAGTATATTTTTGCTTGTTTTTTTTTTTACTTTATTTTCTAATTATGTGCGCTAAATTTAAGATTAATTAACCAACCAATTCGGCAAATTGTTTATTGAGATATTTTTTTAAAATCGTCTAATGGAAAAAGTATTCGGAGTCGATCCTTTTTTATAACTCCACGACAATGGATTTGATCAATTATATTTTTTTCAAAATTCTATTCTATATTTTACAACGATATGTAGATAAATTATTAAGAAACATTGTTATAATTAAATTTCTTTGAATTAATATGATAATACCAAAATAAAATATTATGTCTGGTTATGCCGGAAAAGTTAAAATTATTTAGTGACACGGCTATTTTTTACTATAATATATAATTTTTTCTATAAAGAAATGAATTGATTTCAAAAAGCCAACATAACATTTTAATCCTTCAAAACAGAAATCACGGCGAAAGCTTAAATCAGTTGTGCTACGAAGTTCGAAGCTCGTAGTCGCAGCGTAGTGTTTCGGACTGAAAACTTTCTAACGGCCCACCCTCAAGGTACGAGCGAGCGCAACGCCAAAGACACGTAATCGTAGCGAACTAGAGGATGTTTTGCAAATTGTGGTAGGCAATGTAAAATGGGTTGGTATACGTGTAACGAACTATGCGCTAGGCTGTGTATGAAACTGTGAATTGATATCGTCGAAAACAGCTTAGATTCAAAAAGATTTGAAAACAAATAAATAATGGTAATACGATACCATTCTTAAATTTACACAAGGAATTAATATTGACTTTTAGAGTGTTAACTGACACTTTTTGATAGTAAGTACAATTTCAACAATTTTATATTATAAAGAGCATGGCCGGTTTCGCCCACTGGGAGAAATATCTTCGATTACATTACTTTTCCATATCACGATCCTTTAAAGATTGAAAATAGTCCACGGCCCCCAGAACATAAACCATGTCATCAGCTTAATCTTTGGCTGTCGAGCCTTTTGGAAAAGTATTGCGATTTTCAGTATTTATTCTTAGTTCTTGAACACATGATTTTATGTACCTGCTACATTAAACTCAAATATTTTGAATAAATAGACTTGTTTGTAAATTGTATTCTATCTGTTGATAATGCTCGCGATAAGCGAAACTGGTCGTGGAAGTAAGTACTAAAAAAATGTGTTTTTATTATTTAAAATATCATGCCTTTCCATCAAGAAGTGACAGTTTAAACACCTTAAAAGTGATATTGTGTTTCTACTATGAGAAAATATTTCTTTGCGACGTAACGTAAAAATTACTTTGAGTATAAAATTGTATTGCCAATGTTAAATTATTTATTCAAGATAATGTTGTGAGAGCATGCCTCTCCTTTTTTTTATATTGGAAAGATAACAAAAGAAATTATTCATTGAAAAAAATATTGGTTTTATTTCTTCAATAAAAATTCACGAGTAACGTAGCGACAAAGTCAAGTGGTCCAATAATGACAACCTTATACAATAATAAATGTAAATACAATTTTGTTAATGTTCTGTTTGAACCGAAATAACAAAAAAAATACTGATTACTCGGTAAATAAACCAATAAGAGAAAGGAAAATATTTAATATTCAAGTAAATATTTAGACCTAGATTTTCGATTCCCAACAAAGCTAATGCCGACCTTCTATTCAATGTGCATTTATATGACAAGGGCGCCGATAAGATAAATTGTGATAGAATCAAAAGATGGCGGGTGATTTAAACATTTTTCAAAATATCCACCATTCTATGATATATTTTTGAAATTCAAAATTAGAACGCTTTTGTTTTTACATTCTTTTGAAAAGGATTCATTGTTGGCAACTGAAAGCGTTCAGCTAAAGTAAAATTTAAAAATGAATAGACATGATTCAAATGATCTGAAGATGTCAGCCAAGTGACTGATAAAGACCCATTTCCTTTGTCTTTAAAGCACAATAGTGCATGGCTAAACGATCGGTCCGTGCAGCTCTGTATCGGTCCAAGAATATGAAGAGTAAAATCGATTCTTTTTATCAGTATTGCGTTATGGAAGGCGACCGTGTGACAGCGGCTTCATACACATAATGGGTGGAGATGGAGCAAACACTTTATGCTAATAACAATCAAATAATAATAATAACAATGTTATGTGTTTTAAATGTTTTAAATAATAAAAACACATTTTTCAGTACTTATTTCCTCAAAATATTTTTTGATCAGCACCGGTTTCACTCATCGCGAGCATTATCAGCTGATCTCTGATCAATTACTTCCCTAAAGAGTTCGTAATGATTGTTAGAGCTCTTAATAGATTATTGATTTACCTTAATTTTATTTGAAAATTATTAATAAGTGATTGTGAACATTTCATTTTCTAACAAAATTACATCATTTGTATTAATATTGTATGATTTCCTGTAAATTTTTTCTTAGTTGTTTAACCCATGGTTTTGTATACCTACTACCTTTAACTCAAACATTTTGTATACATAGACTTGTTTGTAAATTGTATTCTATCTGATGCTCGCGATGAGCGAAACCGTTCGTGATCAAAAAATATATTGTAGAAATAAGTACTAAAAAATGTGTTTCTATTATTTAACTTGATCCCTGCCGAGCCGTTTAGAGGATATTCCAACCATATCATTATCTGGCAAACAATAATTCGATATGTGAAATGGTTACGATATTTGAGTGGTCAATTTCATTTTCAAAGTGTTGAATATCACTTCTTGGTGGAATGGCACGATGTTATAATCCATTTCCTGCTGAGCCGTTCAAAGGATATTCCTACACCTAGACTTCAAAAATTTATTGAGTAATATTCGTTTGAAACAATCTTATTGAGTTTGTCAGGACAAATCAATCAATGCACTAACTCAAAAATTGGCGATTACAAGAAGGTTTTAACTACTGTTAATTCATATATTTTCGGGTATCAACTATCAGCACAGGTAAATCAGCCGTCTCAACAGTTGAAACTTTAGCAGTCAGAGGGTTAAAGTATCATGCCTTTTCACCAAGAAATGACAGTTAACACCTTAAAAGTGTTTATATGTAATTAAACACGAGCTTAAACAAAGTTACAGGAAAATCCACTGAAAATACAAGTATATCATTATGATCGGCACTTGAATAATTTCGAATAAGGTTTCAAAATTGCAATGGTTCTACGGCTGGTCGAGAAGTGAAATCCCTTCGACGCCGGCCTTATACAATATTTAAATTGTGAAAAAAAGCTTTTGTGACTGCGGGAGCGAATGGCAGCGGATGTGTATACCCGATTCGCTGCGCATTTATAATCTTCGCTTTTTGTTCGGTTTCACGTTTTTTCGCCTTGTTAAATTGCAACATAAGAAATTTAAAAAATTTCGCCATCTCAGCTCGTGCAAACAAACCGTTGTCAGTGTTGGAAATGGGTCAACAATATATACATAAAATCATCGCACTTTTTATGACTGAAAAGCTTTCCATAAGAATAATGCCACGTGTCACAATTGGTTTTGTAAAAAGAGCTTTTTTAAAATAAATATTCGAACATTAAATACGTTTAAACTTTTTAATTAAGCTCATCATATGAATTTGTTATATTAAATATTTCTGGTTGGTGAGAAATTTAGCATTAATTTATTTTTGAAACGTATTAATTTTCATAACGTGTTTTGAGTGAAAGTTATCATGTATCTGTTGAATTCGGCGGAAGCTCATTTTTAATTCGAATTTTAAGTAAACAGAATTCACAATTAT
The DNA here is from genome assembly GCA_028555115.1 of Himalopsyche japonica. Lineage (NCBI taxonomy): Eukaryota > Metazoa > Arthropoda > Insecta > Trichoptera > Rhyacophilidae > Himalopsyche > Himalopsyche japonica. The sequence goes on from JAHFWJ010000143.1 coordinate 3,447,501, forward strand.
CAATTTTAATTAATATTTTGCCAGATATGATATTAACCTTCTGATTGCTAACTATAAAAATTGATAAGTTGATAATGCTCGCGATTTGCAAAACCGGTCTTGATATATTGTAAAAAAAGTGCTATAGAATGTGTTTTTATAATTTGCTATATACTACATTTCTTCTAAGATAAACACAACGAAAGTGACTTAAAAATATAGAAGAGTTGAAGGAGCAAAAACATTCATGAAATAGTTGATTTCTGTTTTTAAACATAACCCGTTTTATCCTGATAATCTATCTCTATAAGATTAGCCTACACTGATCAGATTTTTTTTTTAATTTATTGTGAAAAAACCGTTGTTGATTATTTATTAGTATATAAGAAAACTGATAATAAAGTATAAAAAATATTATCGACGAATATTTCTCCGCAAATCATAGATTAACAGAACATTTAAATTTGATTGATACTTAAGTACCGCATGTTAAAATAAAAGTGTAAAATTCTGTATATTTCCATGAGTCTCGTCACAAACAACTCGAGTTTTTACCCTTCGCTATCATCGGACATTCAAGTACGAAAGCAAGCACGAACGAATCCGGAAAGACCGAAAGCTTTTCAGTTTGAGTTCAACCGAACACTTCAAATTCCGTCAAGTACCGTTGCTTAATATGTATAATTAGTTAAATATAAAAATAATGTTAGAAAAAATAACAAACAATTCATATTTTACAATAATTGTCGTACTCTATTTCAACAACACGTCATCGTCAGAATAAAAAATTGGAACCGAAATGGCAGCCAAATTAAATTCTTGTGTGAACAATGGAATTATAATAAATAAATACCAACACAACAGTTTTAATAAGATATTCAGACCTTTTTAATGTGTTTAGAGCTAATGAACATATTATTGAATAGATTAATTGACGAAAATATAACAACATTGTATATTTCGTGGTATAAAGATCGCCAGTCATAATCGATGTCTATTTCGGCTCAAAGACATTCACCGAAGAATCATAAATGTTTATAATAATAAAAAAACCTCTTTAAAGTATTGAAGCGTAAGTATAAATCTTCTGTTCTATGTATTGAACAATGTACGTTGGAATAATTCAAAATCTCGTAAATTATGGAATCTTGGAATAGAACAAACTAAAAAAATGCATCTCTACACTAAGCGCCAGCCAATACCAAAAGTATGCTTCTTTTAACGACACCAAATAATGCGGCAAGTACAACAACTATCCATTATATTTATACATTTTTCATCGTGTAATACGAAACGTGACTTTTAATAATTCATTTAATGATATTAACAAGTTTTCCAGGTTTCGCCAAAAGCTCTGGCGAAGGGAATATTATAAAAGCTTTTCGACGTAACTAAATATTTGCTTTTTATAAAACATCAAACAGGATTTTTTCAACGGCTTAAAGTCAATATTACCTCCGGAAAAAATATAGCACAATTGACGAGTTGATTTTTATTATTTTCATTAAAAAATACTTTTTTCAAAACAGTATCACATCAAAGACTGAATTAAACTCTGTGACACGTAAAGTAGAGCTACTAAGTCAACTATATAAGCAAAACGCTAAAGATTGAATCACCCAATTATAACAATTTACTTTGTCAAATAATTTCTCATAGTTTTCGGGAAATTAACTCTATATCCGGGTGTTTCCATGCAGACTGAATAGGAAATGTTATATAATACTTTCCTGCAGTAGCGTTAACGGAAATTCAAGGCGTAGGGAAATATTTCAATAACATCATATTACTTAGTATATGAATATATAAAATATTTAAACTCACTATACATTTTAATAAATTTAAATATATTTTTATTTGTTTTATAGACATTCAATCAATAAAATACTTGATGTACACATTAAACACATGTTAATACATCTTTATTTTTCCCTCATAGTAAATAGATATCCAAAAGTATCTCAATCGAAACGTTAATAAAAAAATACCTTTAATGATTTGACCAACAACATATCTCTACTTCCTGGTGATAAAATATTCTAGCGATCAATTGCGGATCGTACATTGCTTCTGCTATCAATTGATGCGGCTGTAAATTGTTAGCGGTAAATTGCCAATGCAAAGAATTCGATTTTTTCATGAGAGAAAGCTGAATTGATTCAGTAGAAATCGAATATGAAATTAATTAAATAAACAAATAAATGTTTTTTAAATGTGTAAATGAAAAAATTGGATTCAGTAAATAGCTCCTAATTAAAAATGATACCACTTTGTGGAATCGCAGGGTTTCGGCGGGAGTCGTGAAAAACGAGGAACACCGACTACTTTTTCTATAAGACGATTTTAAAGAATATCTCAATGAACAATTTGCTAGATTGGTTAGTTGATCTTACATTTAATGCACATAAATAGGAAAGGTAGGAAAAACCTAACAATTTTTTTTAAGTTGAAGTCGTGTTGTTGGTTAATGTCAGAGCCGTGATTTTTTAACAACTCCACAGCCCTGATTTTAAAAGAAGTATGTTCATTTGATTACTCAACGCGTCCTATTATCCATTTCTATTCCGTACAATGGATAATGGTTTGTATTTCTACGAAAATCCCACTACTGCTTACCGGAATGTTGTGAAAATTTCTGAGCGCCAGAGATAAAGTTGCTCGCTTAGTGCGGTAATCTCTTCAATTTAAATTGTAAACCCTTTGCCAAAAGATGTCACTTTAAGCCTTCATTTGCGAACCATTTGAAAAGAGGTAATATCATCATTATAATCATTTACTTGCCCCGGTTAGTAGGGATAATCGTACAAATTAGTTTATGTTTATTATTACGTCCTCCGAACTTGTTGGGTATAGTGTAGGATACAAGTACAAAGAAAAAAATAGAGCTGGTATTTATATTATATTATGAATCTTACAAAGATTTCTTTTGCTCCATGTTTTAAAATGTTTCTTGCGAAGCCACATAAAAAATATTCCAACTGCAATACTTTTTAAAACGAAAACAATAATTATAGTCTATGATATCGACTAAGCACTTCAATTTAAACAAAAAATCCACAAGCTTGCTTAGGATAGTATCAAAAAATTCATCCATATTTTTTGAATAAAAAGAAATAAACGCTATTTCAAGACTTTTTTAAAATAATAAAAACACATTTTTTAGTACTTATTTTCACTTATTAATAAATAAATAAAATAATTTTAGTGATTTTGAATGTTTTTTTTATTAATATTGTTTGATTTTTTGTAAATTATTTCTTAGTTCTTGAACCTATGGTTTTGTATACCTGCTACCTTTAACTCAAACATTTTGTATAAATAGACTCGTTTGTAAATTGTATTCTTAGTTATAATAATGCTCGTTATATCAGTTGATAATGCTCGCGATGAGCGAAACCGGTCCTGATCACAAAATATATTGTGTGAAATAAATACAAAAAAATGTGTTTTTATTATTTAAAATATCATGCTTTTCCATCAAGAAGTGACAGTTAAAACCTTAAAAGTGACTATTTCAAGACCTCTGTAAATGACTAAACAGCAAAAATTCCATTAAAAAAAACGGTCAAAAGCGATAATATCTATGGCAAGACCAAAATATTTTGAAAATAGATCGATTAACGCGAGAGTGTTTGAAATTTTTTAAAAAGTGTATGGTTGTTTATATATATATATATAGAACGAAGCATGCGAGGACGTAAAGTCGGGGTACCAGTGAATAAATATAATTATATATAATACTTGAATATATTCAATCTGCACATCATTTTTACCACTCATTCTTTCTAGAAGAAATATTCAGTAGCAGTAAAATCACTCGACAGTGACATACGAACAGTGTAAAAAAAAAACTATTCAACACGAAATAAATTATTTAGCTGGAATTTTAAAATGCAGATTTGGTCGACACGAAATTCTATAGTTACCGAGAATGGTTTTTATTTATTTATTAATATGTCGTATGGTTGTTAATGATATAATAATCGTCGAGGTACCAAATGTATTAAGTTATAATATGACAAACCTATGTTTTGTGCGGTTGGATAGACGCTATTATTTATGTAGACGCTAAGCAGTCAACCCCACTGTTTAAGATACATTCGCCACCAGCTGACAGATGAAAATAAATTGCGTTTTACTCTGTCTAGAATTAAATGCCTCACTCTGTTTACACAATCTTACACCCTGGAGGCCGGCGGTTCTCAAGAGAATGATGGATTCGTGCACCGACGATTAATCGTGATTTATAATGTATATTATACATTTCGAACAAAATGGCGGTCAAGTTGCATTCAAATAATATACACAGCAACAACATTAGTATTTATACCGTATATTTTAATCAAACGGTGCGTGAATCTTCGACTACGATTATATGAACGATCTGACTTGTAACGTCTAAGTTTTTGAGACGGCATATTACAGTATGTCGATAGTTGATACTCAATGAAAATATAAAAGTTTTTAAGATGTAAACAGTCACTTCTTGATGGAAAGACATGGTATTTTAAATAATAAAAATTCATTTTTTAGTATTTATTTCCACAATAGATTTTATAATCAAAGCCGGTTTCACTCATCGCGAGAATTATTGACTGACGAGTGAAACAGGCCCTGATCATAAAATATAACAATGGAAATAAGTCCTTGAAAATGTGTTTATATTATAATATTTAAACACTTTTAAGGTGTTAACTGTCACTTCTTGATGGAAAGGCATGATATTTTAAATAATAAAAACACATTTTTTTTAGTACTTATTTCCACAATATATTTTGTTGATCAGGACCGGTTTCGCTCATCGCGAGCATTATCAACTGATAGAATACAATTATTATTACTTATATTATTAATTATAGAATACAACTTATTGATTGTTCAGAGCTCCTAATGGATTATTGATTTACCATAATTGTAATTGTAATTCTTAATAAGTGATTGTGAACATTTAATTTTTATACTAATTTACTTTATTTGTATCAATATTGTATGATTTTATGTAAATTTTTTCCTAGTTCTTGAACCCATGGTTTTGTACACCTGCTACCTTTAACTCAAATTATTTTTTTGTTTTGTATGAATAGACTTGTTTGTAATTTGTATTCTATCAGTTAATAATGCTCGCGATGAGCGAAACCGGTCCTGATCAAAAAATATATTGTGGAAATAAGTACTAAAAAAAACGTGTTTTTATTATTTAAAATAATATTTAAAATATAGGAGTGTTATTTTTTTAGAACCTTTGCGTAATAAATTTCAAATTATTTTTTTAATCACATACGAGCAACATTAAAATCGAATGAGTAAATAAGAAAAGCGATGTTTTTTAAATATTAGGAAATATTTTAATAAATAAATGTGTGTTATTGTTTAAAATAGAAGACGAAGAAGTAACAATTAGCCCCTTAAAAGTGTATAATGATATAGTAGGTTGATTTTTTTAACGAGTCATTTTCTAGATTCTCTACAGCTTCACGATTTGGCAGTCTCATTGTATTTCTTATAGAGTTAAAAACATTATTAATACATTATTTTATGTTACTGACATCTAGCGTTTCAATTGTTGAGACTATTGATTGTAAAGTATATCTAAAATGATAAAATATCTTTTGGTATCAAAATAAATTGAAAATTTGTGGAAATACTGAGGACGTTATATTAAATTGATTTGCTGAAATTTTCTACGATTTCATATGTTTTGTCACTAACGACCTAGGTTTCGCCTTTCGGCATCTTCAGGCATTCTATCGCACGGATGTAATAAAACTAACGGATAACACCAGTGACAAAGCATATTGGTTTGTATAAAATGTCAATAATTCAATTTTTATATTGGAATTCCATTAAGTACCTTCAGTTGATTTATAAATTACATTTTTTTTTTAATAAAAATTTAGTATTGTATTTTAACATCCGAAAATTTGTTTGAAGTTATATGAGTTTGATTTTTGATGAACTTAAATATGATTATATCATAAATAACGCTGAAGAAGCCTCTAACTAATTTTATTTTAGAAATGATAATATTATTTTTAAACTTATTGGAAAATAAATCACACACGTGTTGGGAATCGCTGTGTCAGACTCTTGTCTAGAAATGCCTAGGGATTTTCAAATAAGCTAGCTAAATAATTGTTTGAAATAAAAATTCTTCTTGCGAAGTTTCAACGCGGCGGTCTGGTTGATTCGGTATGACATCTGGTTCGAACACTTAGAGAATTGTGAGAGAATTGTTTGGGCTATTATTTCGTTCGTGATTTTGATTAAACGAAATTACTAATGTTTTATGTTTTCTTTGATAATTACGTTCGTGTCACTGTATATAATTATGAACGGCGGGCCTGTTATATTAAATTCAAAACAATATAATTTAAAATAGCTTTAATCGGTTCTTAAAAGATTCATTAGGACAGCTTACTATATAAAGATCTTAGATATTTAAACAATCTTCCACATAATTATGACTTGATTATTATTTCATTATTCCATGTAGAAATAATTCCAATATTTAATTCACTTTTATAAAAGTGTATTAAGAATACGTCGTTTTAGCTGAAACAATTTTTTAAATATTTAACTGTTAAAGTAGGGATAAAAAAATAAGATGGCTTATATTATTAAGATGTGGTTGTAATAAAATGTTTTATTTAAATTTAAGCAATTCTGTAAAATTTATGATATCGACTGAATGTGCTTGACGGAATTTCAATATCAAATGTGAATTGTTAAAACTTTGTTCGATTCCACATGCTTTGTCACTAACGACCAGGGTTTTGCCTTTCGACATCTTCAGGCATTCTATCACACGGATGCAACAGAACTGACTAAAAGTTTTAACGTTAACTGAACAGAACTGACTAAAAGTTTAAAAGTTTTTTATTGATTATAATATATTAAATAATTAGTATTGTAATTACGTGAAGTAACAAAAATAACCAATTCGTATACTTTAAGATTAAACACTTTTAGACTAATTTTTACGGTTAATAATTATAAAATTGAATTTTTAAAAGAACGTTTTTCTGTATTATTATATATTTTAATGAAGAATATGAAATATATAATGATTTTAAGAAGAACATTAACCCGTTTTTCCTAGAATTTTTTTGTCTCAAAATTTATAATAATTCCAACAAATCGTAAGTTTATATGACAAAACATTTTCTTTTCTTTTTTCCTTGCATTCGTATTAGGTTAGATCCTACAATGATATTATATTATTTAACTATAGACAGATTAGACTATAGACTAAGCTTTTATTGCGTCATGCATAATGGAGTGGATGTAAAAATACTAAATGTTCCAATATGGAACACTGGGCAAAAATGGGTTAAGTCAATGGAGTGTGGCACTATCACATATAGTTTCAAGAACACGCCTGAGTTTCATAAATACGAAAAATCAAGTATTGGTTAGAGGTCAGAACAGACTGTGCGTCAAAATATTCTTGGAATTCTAAATTTAAAATTGTATTGACACGCTGCATTTAAATGTAAATAAACCTAACCTCAAATGAATAATTTAATTAGTTGCAGCAAACAATTTTCAGAGTAATAATTAACGTAGTTGTGCTCACTCTTCAAACGTCTCGATAATTAATTATTCACGGCGCGGCGATAATAATCAATCAAGTGTGGCTTATTGGAAACCGATAAATAATGTTTACTCAGGTAATATGGGTGTTATTTTATTGCGAAACGAGATAGATCAGAAATATCTGTCAAGAATTTTGATACAAGTGCGCCGCAAAGATTAGTGATGATAATTGTTTAAGTAACTATTTATGTACAGCTCGGGATTACACGCAAAATTAATTTACATGCCCAAATGGTGTTACAATTTGTCATTGTAACAATTGACACTGACGGTTCTATTTTTAAAATATCAATGCATTATTTTTAATTTGGCAGCACTTATTTGGTATTCTTTTGTTTTGCCGCCATGATGGTTCAATTAGTCTTTTTTAGCTGTCATTTGGATGAAAATATGAATAATTGAAAGCAGATACGTAGATATATCATTTTATGACAGTACGGTAGAGCTAATATTATAAATTACCTTATGGTTCTGATAGTCGACAGATTATTATTTACTTTGAACAATACATAATAAATGAATTGCCAGCATATAAATGTATTGTGTGCGTATTATTAAATTTATATTTGACTCAAATTATATTCATTCATTAGCTTGCTTAAGAATAAAGGATGTGATCGGTCTGTTTGATGTTAGTCACATATACACACATACATAAATATTCTGCAGAATACGTCTGAGTTTATACTGTATATGAATTTTATATACGGAATACATGTGAATACGAAAATAAACGAAAAAATTAGATAGTAAAAATACAGAGGAAAAGTTACATCAACTAATTCAAATTTAAATATTTTATTATTTATCTATAATCAATCTAAACATGTAATCATTGAAATATTATTGGGTTATGTTAGATTTAGAATCACAAGTTTAGCAAACAGTTTGATAGACTAAAAATGATGAAGAAGAGATATAGAGAAGTGTCAAATATTTAACTTAGGAAGAAAACCATACCCTTTTTTTTATTTAAGTTGGTAAGACTGGTATACAGAAATTCTAATATAAAATTAAATATAACTTTGATATTAAAATGAACTTCCACAAAGTTACCGCCGAAACCATCGAAAATACAGAAATTCTATTTTAAATTTCAAAAACACATTTGTAATTTTTACTGTCATGGTCTCGCTATATTTTTACGCTTATTTTACGATAATGGTTTTTTACGCATATTATAATAATGGATTATTTATTTTAAAACAGCCATCTTTTAGATAACCCATTCTGATTTATGACTAGCTTATTGTCATATGTAAGCAAGTTACTGATGGTTTTCTGATGAAATATTTGCAACGTGATCTTAGAAACAAATCATCAATCAATCGAAGCAATTCTCAAATCAATTGAATTATTGTTTAAATAATATCGCAAATTTCAATACAGAGACCGACCATAAACAATCAATTGTTTTTCGTAAAAGCCTATAGGTTTTTTTAAACGAAATATTTTTTTATGCGCATAGTTGAAATATATTTTTGAAATATTTCCATTATTTTAACATAATTAAAATAGATTTCTAATATATTTTAGGCTCTATAAAGATATCAAGTGTGAGTAATAATATCAGGTCAATTTTTATCACTGGCAACTAAGAGTTTCTTATAAAAATACTGAAAAGAAATACACTCTAGCGATTTCAGCTACTTGAAAGACGAGCAAAATTGTTGCTTCATTGTTACCACACAAAAAAATGAATATTGAGTTTCCTTTTAATAAAAAAATGACGGATCAATTTGTGTATGCTTTGATAATAAATAACCTATAACATTAAATTGGTATTGCTATATGCGATTTCGGCCACGAAGAATTCGAAAATCGAAAATATTTTTGAATTTCGAATTGTCTATTGTTTTAACGTGTGAAACAGTTTCAAAAAAAGAACCACATGGTATTATTAATAGACGCTGATTCATAGCTGATCTTTTTGATTTCGACTTTCAAACAACATTAATTAGCATACATATTTAATATTACTAATGACTGACCGGATGTTATGTTAAAATTTCAGAAACACTAAATTCGTGATTCATAAACGAGAGCAACAGCCAAAAACCGGAATAAAACCGATTAATATTATTTGACTACTATAATAGATGTTTTGTTGGATTTTTATTTCGCAAGAATTCAATAATTAAACAATTAGCGGCGTAACTGTAATCATTAAAAAATGGCGCCATTTTTTAAATAAACAACTGAAAAAAAAACAAATAAAAATAATAAAATATTTGGTTGGTTTTTGTATTGAATCTTGAAAACAACATAACACAGATGAAGCAATATTGAAAAAAAAAAATACATTCTCTATAATATATAATATCCTAATAATATTTTCGACTAATCAAATAATAAAACTAAAATACATAGAACACGGTGAAAAAATAGCAACGTATTTTAGTTCTACAAAACTATTTTTAACAAATATGTTGTAGTTGATAGCTATTTCGGCTCACGCCATCGTCAGAACTACGATTGCGATGGCCCGATAGGATAGTTCTGACGATGGCGTAAGCCGAAATAGCTATCAACTATATTTGTTGAAAATAATTTTGTAGAACTAAAATACATTGCTATTTTTTCACCGTGTTATAATGGAATTCTACCAAGTGAATGCCAATTCAATCAATAAAATACATTGCTTTTTTTTCTCCGTGTTATAATGGAATTCTACCAAGTGAATGCCAATTCACTTGATAAAAATACATAGAAATTAAAGGCGTGAAATTATGATAATTAAGTAAAATATATTAAGAATATAATTTATCCCGAGCTATAATTGCAAACGTGTAATAAATAAGGACCGAAAAGGTACCACTGGGCTATGGTAAAAAAATTAAAAAAAAAATTTAGTTTATAAAGTAGCTATACTCAAACTTTTTTCCTCAGGGCCGCATTCCGATTTTTGCTTTTCTACGTGGGCCGCAACATATTAATAGTAAACTGTAAATGTAACTCATACTATACTGCTTACATATGTATGTATTATGATGTCAAAATAAAGCAATTTTATTTTTTGTGAATATTTATTTATTTATAAAAAAAGACTTACCAACATAAGAATAAACAGCACCAGTGCAGCACCGCTCATACCCACTTGCTAGCCGAACCCAATATTGAAAACAAGACCAAAAAAATATTTGTTGTTTATAATTATTTTGGGCCGAACGTCGGCGAGAGACATCTATTATTGGAATTATTAAGTGATAATTTAATAATAGAAATGCAGTCAATTGGCATACAGCATATTGCCACGTCGAGACATTGAAGTGAATAAAACCGATCGGCGGTAGAGTCGCAGACCTTCTTCATCACGGGGGAGCGTCTCGTATTATCGATCCCGCTACCCCCTTTAGCATTCTTCTCCACCCCACCTGAGATGCCAACCCAACTCTGCTCCGAATTTCAATGGCGTACGATGCTACCAATGCCATGGGTGGTTTATCCACGATATTCATACAGTAAATCACCCCAAGAAGAGCAAAACGTTTTAGAGAACCATTGTACTTATCAATGGTTAAAATAATTTATGATATCGATTGTGGGTGTTTGATAGATTTTCAATATCAAATTTAAATCGATAAAACTATGTACACTTTCACAAAATTAAACCAAACAAAAAATAATAATGAACACTATTTTTCTACATGTCTACCACATAAGGCACATAAAAGATATTTCAACAACGAAAACTTTCAAAAATTATTTATAAATTTTGTGTTAATGGAGATTATCACGAAAATTACTCTACAGTTTTCACAGTTACTGAGACACTCTTGCTTTTAATGCAGAATAGCTCGGATATACTGACGCAAAATAAATAACTAACATATATTTAGAGATATGACTATTTGAAATAACGCAATATGTGATCACTGGCTATAAATCGATGCGGTTTCATTGAAATAGATTTACATGAATTACAAGATATATGTAATAGAATAGTTTGCTTATGTTTAGTATAGTTCGAGAAACATTTATGTAAAAGATCTTTCAATAGGGGTGTTTGAAATTTGTTAAAATAAAATAAAACAAGTTGTGTGTGTGAGATATCCACTCTTTTTTTCATTTGAAAGTATATTTTATTATGTTTAATATGGAACAATTTTCAATCATTCCTATTGAAAGACCTTATATGTCCATCCCTGTTATATTATATAAATATTATATATGAAAAAGCTTCAAAAAAATATAGCGATCAAAAGCGGGGTTTTATCTATTCCATTATAATAGCCTTAAGGAACCCCCTTTTTTGAATATGCCCGCACAGCCTTATACATTCTTTTCTGCAAGTCTAGTGAGCCGTCGAACTTATAGATGTCAGGTGTTTTGAGAGCGTATTCATTTTTTTCGTAACGCAAATGAAGTCCTTTGGAAAATTCGAGCGCTTTTCTACGCGCTTGTCCCGCAGAGCTTTTTCGAACTTGAAAGCTCAAGGTGTTAACAATGAAAAAGAACACTTAATTAAACTTATATATTCGTATTTTTTGTAGCAATTGGTATTACAATATACGTAAGTATTTAATAATCAACTATGAATTTATATATTTATATTCTATGCTAATCACCATGAAATAGTTGTTTTAGCCAGACCTCATTCGTGTAACCTAAGATATACATTATATCCTCGAATATACGTTATAACATATATATCTTGTGTTTTTAAATCCATTTATGCCATATTTTTTAAATAAAAAAAACACACTTCTTTGTATTTATTTCCACAATATATCTTTCGATCAGGGCTGGTTTCGCTCATCGTGAGCATTATCACCTGATAGAATACAATTTACAAGCAAATCTATTTATACAAAACATTTTTGTTAATGGTAGTAGGTATACGAAACATCGGTTTAAGAACAAAGAACAATTAACATGAAATCATACAGTATTAATACAAATAATGTAAATTACTTTTAAGGGGTTAACTGTCACTTCTTGGTGAAAAAGCATGATATTTTAAATAATAAAAACACATTTTTTTAGTTTTTATATCATGCCATTCCATCAAGAAGTGACAGTTAACACCTTAAAAGTGATTAATGCCATATTTATTTCTATGTGTGTTTGTTAAACGTAGTAGAACTATTTTTTTAATAAATGGTTTCGCTCAACACGAGCATTATCAATTCGTAAATAACAAATTATAAACAATTTTACTTCAGCAGGTGTACAAAACCGAAACTTTAAGAACTCATGAAAACAATTTACAGGCAATCATACAATATACATTCAGATGAAGTAAATTAATTGAAAAATTAAATGTTTACAATCTCTTAGTAATATTTTGCAAACAAAATTGAGACAAATCAATTAACCATTAAAAGTACAGAAATAAAAAAAAAAGTCAAAATACTGCATTTTTTTAACACGATGAAAAAATAGCAATGTATTTTGTTTCTACAAAATTTCTAAGATATATAATTGATAGCTGTTTCAGCGTAAGCCCTCATCAGAACTATGGTTCAATTTAATATATCCAAATTTAAATATTAAATAAAAAAATCATTGTGATTTTTTCGTGTATTATAATGGAGTTCTACAGGTAAATGCCAAGTAATTCCATACATTTTTTTACTTAGCAATACTGTGAAATTTTTATCGTTATATTTAAATATATATATGTATGATAAAAAAGACAGATTGTCTCTACTATTAGAAATGGGTATGTTAATATCGTCGCTACACTTACATTGATGGATTGGTATTATGTTTTACGAATAAATAAAAATGTATTTACATCTGTGAACTGACACAAGTTGATTGTATAAGCAGTTAACCAATGACTTCCACTACGCTGCCTAAATAACTATAAATCAAGATGTGAGAAAAACAATGTTCCAATTTTGCTTTCGATCTCTTCTCTGGAACTTTCCAGATTTTTTGTACGTATGAGAAAAAGAAACCATTTTTATTTTCCAAAATGTCAGATGCTATAAATCCTCAAACGGTTTGGAATATTTTTCATATTTCCCTAAGGTATTTCAACAGTATACGTTAATATATACTACACAGTTTGGGCATATACCATTGTTGATAGTGAATATTATCGCTTTATGTTGTAATGTATTGGACATTGAACAAATCGAGAATGTGTTCTGTATTATTAATAAAATAGTTTCTATCACTTTATTTGTTTCAAGAAAGGTTGTTGTCAATTATGCTAAAATGTATTCGGTATTTCTTACAGTACGTTTATATTTACTTTGGATAAAGTAATTTAGCCACTCAACATTTTACGCTCCAAAACTGATAGGTTATCGATTATTTTGGTGGTTTTTCCACGCGTCATTTCCTACAGCTATCAATCGTATTATTTTATTACCACGAATACCTGATATCGAAACTGTAATTCGTAAGAATATCTACACGATATAACAAATATTTAAAGAGTAATCATCTCCAAACCAAATTTGGATTATATGGCTTTCTAACGGATGTATCTTAAAAGCTTCTACGAAATCTGCTTGTTACTAAGTTTCACAGGCATTATTTTATAAAGCGATTTAAGATAGGACTGGACAGGATAAGTGGTTAGCTACCCTCCATCACTAAGTCTTGTAGTTTCATAAGATTGGTTGGGTGGGAAAGAATTTTTAGACCATTCGTCCCGTTGAACAGACTCGGTAGTTGATTCACTAAAAAAAACGCTGTTCATATTGAAATTTGAACCAGCAAATTACGTGACAGAAACCAGCAACATTATGCACTACACCGCGGACCTGAATATCGGAATCGTAACAATATAGCCATAAAAAAAATTCGTAGTATTTTATATCCGAAAATGCCACTTCAACATTGTACGACAATCTGCAAGTAATACAAGGGAATTGAACACAGAAAATGCCTACTGAAAATAAATACCTATTTGACGATGATATTGACTGAAGAGGCTTAATAAAATTTCAATAACAAATTTTTATGTTACAACTCTGTACGATTCCACATGTTTTGTCAATAACGACCCGAGTTCGCCTTTCGGCATCTTCAGGCATTCTATTACACGGATGCAACAGAACTGACGTACAATAAACAGTTAGCATCGTCTATATATCAAAGGTATTGATTACAGGAAAACACAAACCCCAAGGCAAGCAGTAAGTGGTAGTTAAAACAATTTTAATAATATTAAGAATTAACTATCACTGAAGATGCCAAAAGGCAAAACCCGGGTTGTTAGTGGCAAAGCATGTGGAATCGTACAAAGTTGTTACATTTCAAATTTGATATTGAAATTCCTAGTTGGAATAACTGATAGTTGGTATTTGTTATGGCTCAATTACAAGGGGGTATGTCGACCAGTGGCATACAACCTTTTTGACACGAAGGCCTACTTAAAACAGACTGCATGTGAGAAAATTAGGTCAGTATAAATTTAATTCGAAATCAATGAGTTGCAATATCTATTCCAAGTACTATTAGCTCTCAGTGTATTAACTGTCATTTCTAATAGTAAATTATTAAATGTGACAAATTGATTTTATGTATTTGTCGAAGTGCGTTAATCTGGGCTTTTTTATGATTAATTTGTCATACTTAATAATTTATTGCCAAAACTAAGATATTAAGAACAGGATAGAAGATATAATGCGTAAAATTTGAATTGTTGAAACATTATACGATTCCACATTTTTGTCACTAACGTCTCAGAACTGTCAGTTCTGTTGCATCCGTGTGATAGAATACCTGAAAATGCCGAGAGGTGAAACCGGGTCGTTTGTGAAAAAACATGTGGAATCGTACAAAGTTTTAACAATTCAAATTTGATATAGAAATTCCATCAAGCACCTTCAGTCGATATCATAAAATATACTGTGGACATTTTCTACACCATTATATATTATACAATCAAGTTAACGTGCGCTTATAACATAGTTCTAGACAAATACGTGGACCTAAAAAGCTATCAATTATTTACTTTCAACGTTTGTAGAACTTTAGTTTTTTAGTGGTAGTTTTTGTAGTTTTACTGTAGTTTTTTTAGTTGTAGTTTTTGTAGAGCTGTAGTTTTTAAAATACTATTTTTTCACCGTGTTTTGTTACTACACAATTTGTTCGCATTTTTTTTTTGTGATGACGTACTAAAGTGAGCCGCATGTGCCCGCAATCCACATGTTGTGCTTCACTGACTGGTATAGACTTTATAATATGAACATTAGTTTCTCTAAGGATTGTATTAAATCTATGCTGTGGTAAACACTTAGTAGAAATAATTAAATTAAGACCGACAAACCCACATCCGGATTATATGTTACTATTTGGTACCCTATTATTTACAGGGACGATAGATTATACTGAATAATATTGTAATGGTCCAAAGCGAGTGAAGGACACTAAAAGCCACCAGAAATAGATTTTTTAAAAGTTAATGTAGATGACCTTTGATAAAGATATTATCTAAAGTCCCATCAGTCTCTTTTAAGCCCACCGTCTTGTTATCACACTCGCGAAAAACTGATTTCGCTGCTTAAAAACTGCAACATAAAACAACTGAAACCAACACGAAAAAATAAGATCTAAATTTAAAAATGAACGATACAAATGAGAAAAAAACATCTGTCCTTTTATTTTTAAAGCATTTTGTGTAATATATCAAACACTGTGCTTCCCTCGTCCACTGTTTTAAGCTCTATATTTTTTTATGAATATTTTAACTCGATGAAAAAATAGCAAATATATTTTAGCTCTTCAAAATTTTTATAAAATATAGTTGATAGCTATTTCAGCTCTCCATCGTCAGAACTAATTATATTATTAAAACCATTATAAATTCATAATATTGACTGAAAGCACTTGATAAAATTTGAATTGTTAAATTTATTGATTGAATTGGCATTTACTTGGTAGAACTCCATTAAAGCACTGTGAAAAAAGGCAAAGTATTTTAGTTCTACAATTTTTTTATAAGATACAGCTGATAGCTATTTCGGCTCACGCCATCGTCATAATTATGTTTAAACGTGTAAAAAAGGTACATAATACATCTTCTCATCTGTTTTAATTTAAAAAATTGTAGAACTAAAATCCATTGCTATTTTTTCACCGTGTGTAAATTGTTAAAGCTTCCACGTGTTTTTTATTAACAATGCCGGTTGTGCCTTTCGGCATCTTCATGCATTTTATCATTCAGGATGCAACAGAACTGATCGGCTAAGGTCAGTGGAATTGTACAAAGTTTCAACGATTCAAATCATTACAGATATTTGTCCAGCTTATTAATTTAAAATTTTCAATAATATTAAAAATTTCTACCGGGATAATTCCAATTCAATTGGTAAACAAATTTACTATATAGCTCTCCCAAAATAAAAATGAAATATTTTTATACATGTTTTTGTTTTCTCAACTTTTTCAGAGGCTCGCTTGTGTTAAGCGACGGTTATAAAAATGTACATATTTTATAATTCACAAGTAACATTGCTAAATTAAAAGTACCAAAAAATGTAGAACGAAATTTTTTATTGAAATTAGTACAGCTATATAATATTTAATACGAATTTTGCCAATTTCAAATACCTTTGATCAGTTTTTTCCATTTAAAAAACATAGGTACCAATTTATACTTTTCAAGAGTATGTCAATCAAGCATTAGAGTAGAAAATAACGGTTCTCTGACATTATAATATATTAAAATAATGAGATTTAATATGACTAAACTGATATTAAAATCGTGATTAGCTTTTGATTTCTATTAAAATAAATTCGGCAAAAATATGAAAACCAGAAAATGTTGAATATTACATTTATTTTATAATATTATCCGTTGATATATGTATATTTAAACATATATCAATCGAATAACGTTTATAAATATCTCCCTTAAGCTATACCTGTTATTCTTCTATAGAATACATATGAAAATAAGTCTCATAGATCTTTGTACTTTTGTAATTACAGTGATCGCTTTTGATCATTGCGAAAATTCGCAACTGAAAATCGATCATAATTTCACATAACAATTCTAAATTTAAAAATACACTCACTAATTATAGACTCAAAATTTTGTTTAAACAGTCTTTTAATTAGTATTATATCAGTTAATAATGCTCGCGGTGTTATTAAAAAAAGGTTTTTTTTATTGTTGGTCTATATAGATTGGTACCTATGGATCGCGGTTTTTTTGGAAGGTCGCCAACTTATACAGAAACTAAAATCATATAGTCAACTAAACTAACTGATCTAACCATCCAATATGCTGAAAGTTTGAATTGGAAATAATATTTGAAAGATAAAAAATAACGTTCGAACGTTATCGAAACATTTTTTTATATTTTAATAATAAAAATAATTTTTTAGTGCTATTTGCAAAAATATAGCTTATAATGCTTACGACGATTGAGACATGTCCTGATTGCAAAATATATTGTAGAAATGCTACTACATCTATGTTTTTATTATTTGAATATCATCTCTTTCAATCAAGAAATGACAGTTTATACCTTAAAAATATTTCAATTACTCCCCAAAATAAAGATGATACTATAAAATAATTTGTAAATCAAACACAAAATAAATATTTTCATGGTTAGGTATTATTCTGAAAAAAAGTTATGCCTAGTATTTATAGAAGGAAGCTTACCAAAATTGTTCAGTTGGATATCTAGTGCACCTGAACATCTGAGAGCTTTTTTGAAAATTTGATTTTCCTCACTGCAAAAAGCTCAAAGTGTTTTACCAATATGTCATACCGGTTTTCAAGTATAAATACGTTAAATGTAAATAGTCGTAGGGTGTGAGAGAAGCTTAAATATTGTAAACCGATCACTCGATACAAAAGCTTAATTTTCAAGGCAATACTACCGAATCAATAGGCGAGGGAAAATTAAGAAGAGAGAAATTTCAATCAAGACAAAAAAAAATATTGAAAAAATTAATATGGAAATACTTCAACGATTTTATTTTATAGGATAAAAAAACAGTTTTAAAAATAATAATAAAAATCAATTACATTTAAATATGTTTTTTTTTTAAATATAACGTATATTTTAAATTTTAATGTTTAAAAAAATATGATATCGACTAAAGGTACTTGAAGGAGTTTCAATATAAAATGTTTTATCTCAAACGACTTGGGTTTCGCCTTTCGGGATTTTCAGGCATTTTTACTCAGTCGACAATTTCATGAAGAAAATTCTTATATTTCTTCACTAGATGTTTAAGATCAATCATTAATGAAAATTATCACAGGCAATTTTGTTAATTATTATTAGATCATTGTTATTAAATATGTTTTAGCTGCTATTTGCTTCTGGCCTTGGGGTCTGTGTTTTCCTGTAATTAACACCTTTGGTATATAGATGCTAACTGTTTATTGTGCGTCAGTTCTGTCGCATTCATATGATAGAATGCATGAAAATGTCGAAAGACGAAACCAAAAGCAACAAAACATTCGAAATCGTACAAAGTTGTAGCAATTCAAATTAGTCAAAAAAAAAAACTACGCTGTAAGAGGAACTACTGCATACGTCATAGAAAGCTTAAAAGTGTTTAGTGTATTATATTAAACTAGAAAAATTTTAGCGATTTAAGCAAACAAATTTAAAGTTTTAAAACGTCATATGAATACAGTTAAAAAGCTTCCATGAAGATTTCAAATAGTCATATCGATTTGAATACATATGGAATTTCTCCAATTAAAACCAAAGTTCAAACATTAATTAAATATCTCGTATTATAAAATCACGTTGCTTTTTCAACACAACTGAGCCTGAAAACAATTATTTAAACGCCATTTTAAAACAAACAAGAGTTATATATAATATATTACAAACTTTTTCACAAATGTACGTGCGATCATATAACGATGCTGTAAAAGCTAAACGCCTATCATTAAAAGAGTCCAGTTGCCATGCGAGTGAATTTCCGCTTCTCGGAACACAATAGGCAATTGGAAAGCTTTGAAAGTGTTTAAGGCTTTATTCCACACTCTGAAGATTGAAGGGTGCTTCTGAATATCGAGCCCTGCTCGGTAGACATTATCCGTATCGGGGATGATTTCCCAGGTCGCCTTGTGGGGCGGTTGATTTTTAAATCCGTAGCGAGGATTAATCGAGTAGTCTGTTTGTTTATCATAGCAATATTTTTCCTTTTAAATGCGCCGATTATATTTTTTTTTTTTATGACTTTCGATGATAATTTATTATAATGTTTATTAACACGTATTTTATCATTTGATAATATCCGCAGACAGCAAGAACGGACTTAAATTGTATATAACATAGACAATAAACAATGGAAGTAAGTCATTTTTAAAAAAATCAGTTGATGGTATCTTTAATTGTTACATTATTATTTTCGTTTATCAATCTACAATACTTAACGTATTAAAAAATCAATAATTTACGGTATCGACTAATACTTGATAGAGTTTTACCATCGCTAAACAATGTATGAAATGTACAAATTTTCATCAATTCAAAATAGCTATAAGATATTTTTTGAGTCAATGAAGGTTTTTACTTTTGGTTCAAATCTTATTTGATATCACTGTTATAATAAACACATTTTAAAATTCGATATTGTTATCAATTTGCATAAGAAGTTACATTAGTTCACGATGCATATTCTCTCTTAACTTTCCCACACCTAAGGGGATATATCCTCCCCCAACTGTCACTTTATTTTGAACACATATGTTTACGTTTTTATATTGTTGATTAGCCAAATAAAGGTTTATTTCAAATACATTCCTCACGAAAAAAAAATATATGGTGGCCAGTTACTTCTCAAACAAATATTTTCTCTAGATTTGAACACATTATTTAAAGCCATTTTTTATCGCATATAATATTTGGCAACATTCAACGACGCAAATATGCGCTCGTACACGTGATTGATTGGCAGACTTGATATCACGAGTCTATATAAATAAATAAATAAATAATAGTCATTGATATAATTATTATGATATTCAATTTCGGATTTGAAAATTTTGTAAGCAATATGTATGAACACATTTACAAATACACGTTAAAAAAATACCAAAAAGAACTCAAATTTCAAAAAATGTTGCAAAAAAATGAATGGATAAAGGTTATCAATTAAGAACGTAGTAAGTGATATTTTTTCGGCCTTTAATCTTTCATAAAAATGGAAGCGACTACCGTAGTCATCTTTTGTATCCGGAAAATTTAATTAAATAGACTTGAAACATTTTATTAAGTTCGATTTATTTAAATAGAATGGTCAAAAGACGAATGATATAAAAAAACACGGCTATCCAAAAAAATACACCAAAAATAATTACTTAGTCGACGTCAGTGAGCTTTTCAATGCTATAGGTATTAATAGTTAAGTGTTCGTATAAGCGCCATAAGACTTAAGTGGGGTAGCTTGTTTTTTCCCCTCGTGATATATTGGGGTTTCAGCTAAAAGTTTACGTGTTAACAGTGTTAACTGAATAAGCAAGATTTTAGTATTTTTTTTTTGTGAACGTAACAACCATAAACAATCGTTTACCATTTTCCGATAGTGTCTTTAATTTTTTTAAATTACATATCATAGTATACTTTTTGCGAGAATTGTGGCCTAGACGAGAGCATGGTTTAAAAAAAATACACTTCAACCCTTTTCTTTTATTCGCGGTAGTCTCTCCCCCCAGCCTGTTGATATTTTGTAAATTCAAATGTGAATACAATGCTACTCACTGTGATGGTTTTTTTTTTTTTTTGTAAAGTGGGCTATTCAAAAAGACAATCATAAACAATTTTTACTCTTATGTTTCTTTATTGAAATAATACTCTTTTCAATGAAATCAAAACATACATACACATTTAAATTTGGAACAATACAACAATTCTTATTTTAAATAAATAAAACACATTTTTTGGTATATATTACCACAATATATTCTTTGATCGGAACCGGTTTCGCCCATCGCGAGCATTACCAAATGATAGAATACAATTTACAAACAAATCTATTTATACAAAATATTTGAGTCATGGTACAGGTATACAAAACTTATCGGTTAAATCATTATGAAGCAACAGTACAGGAAATCGTACAATATTAATCATACAAATGTGTTTTTATTATATAATTTATGATATCGACTGAAGGTGCTTGGTGGAATTACAATGTCCAATTTGAATTGTTACAACTTTGTACGATTCCACATGTTTTGTCATTAGCTAGGTCAGTTCTGTTGCATCCGTGTGATAGAATGCCTGAAGATGCCGAAAGGCGAAACCCGGGTCGTTTGTGATAAAACATGTGGAATCGTACAAAGTTGTAACAATTCAAATATGTTTTTATCATTTAAAGCATCATGCCTTTCTATCAAGAAGTGACAGTTAACACCTTAAAATTGATTAAAAAAACAAAGTGCTTAGTACTTATTTCGACAATAAATAGTATGATCAGGACCGGTTTCGCTCATTTAAGTTTTATCAACTGATGTGATGCAAATTACAAGTGGTTTTTTTTTTAAATATTTTTTAGTTAAATTTAGCAGGTATACAAAACCATGGGTTCAAGAACTAAGAAAACGATTAACAGGAAATCATACAATATATTATATACAGATAAAGTAAATTGATTTAAAATTGAAATGTTAATAATTTGCAAACAGCATTGAAATTAACTTGTCCTGATCATAAAATATATTGTGGAAATAATTACAAAAAAAATGTGTTTTTATTATTTCAAATATCATGATTTTCCATCTGGAAGTGAGAGTTTATGCATGAAAAGTGAACAATTATTATATATAATAAAATAATAAGTCCTGTTAATAAAAGGAATGAACCAGATTCTCCGATATCAATTGGTAAATAATTTTCTTCATGTTCAGTGATTCGCAACCGATTCCTTTTTTATAAAAAAAATGGTTATGTACACTAAACCTCTTCACACGAGATGTAAAGAAGGTCATGCCTTAAAAATATGCAAGCTAAGTACCGGCTATGTCTTTCTGAAGCTAGAACTTCTGGTGACCTTTTCTAAGTTGTACCTTTAGTTATTCGGTTGTGCTTAATCTAATATATTATAGCACAATACAGTTATAAATTCAAAGAAGGCTTGTCGAGCGAACATTATTGTGCCGCGTTACTATGCGTGCAATCTAGTAAATTGAACATGGTGAAAAAACAGCAATGTATATTAGTTCTAATTTTTTATTTGTATATTATGTTATTAAAGTTTCTTTCAATTGATTTGTAAATATATATTTGTTTATTAAAAAAAAATAAAGTACGTATTTATATAAACTACCTTCGATTTTTTGGAACGCAAACCTTATTTTTGTATGAACTTCAAACCTTGTATAACACGGATTTGTATTACGCGAGGTTTTGTGGAACTATGTAATCGTGTTATACGAGGCTCAGGTGTACACTAAAAGGATACGAAAATTCCAGCTGTATTGATTTCATTATTTCATAGTGGCAGCGTTTTACACGGAGTTAATGCCTGTATGTAGATAAGCAATGCTGTTGATAAGAGTTGCCCGAAATACAATATCATAGAATGATAACTTTGAAATTATCTCGCAAAACACTCTCGAAAAAATATAATATTATCACATTAATTATTTAATTCCTACGTCCCACATAATAATTAAAAAAATAATACTTAGATGCATGGTCAACAAATTTACTTCAAATGTCTTCAGAAATAAAAAAAATCCTTTCAGAGTTGTTTCTCAGTATCTCGAATTGGATTGTATACAAGAATTATGAAGATAAAAATGTGATTTGCTATTAATTTATTAATTATTAGCGACTGAGAATGCTTGATGAAATTCTATATCGTAAAGATTATTTAAGTACAACTTAAATTATGTAATTTACGATGGCGACTGAACGTATTTGACGGAATTTCAATACCAAAATTGATTTTATTGCTTGAATTTTCATTTATTTGGTAGAACGCCATTATAACGCAGTGAAAAAATAGCAATGAATTTTGTAGAACTAAAATACATTCCTATTTTTCCACGGCGACAAATTCGAATTGTTAAAAATTTGTCTAATATCTAAAACTCATCTTTCAGCATCTTCAGGCATCACACGGATTTATTATTATTACTTTTAAGGAGTTCAATGTCACTTTTTGACGGAAAGACATGCTATTTTAAATAATATAAACCCATTTTTTGAACACATTTCCACAATACATTTTATGATCAGCACCGCATTAACAACTGAGTTTCAGTTGATAATATTCACGATGAGCGAAACCGGTCCTGGTAATAGAAATATTTTGTCTAAATAGTACTATTAATGTGTATTCATTATTAAAAATATTCGTATTCCGTATCCGTTTGATAGAACACCCGATGATGCCGAAAGACGAAATCCGTGTCAAGAAGTTTCAACAGTTTAAATTTGATATCGAAATACCGTAAAGCACCCTTAGTCGATGTCATATATGATATCTTTTAAGTTGTACTAAAATAATAAATCTTTACATTACAGATTTTTCACATATTTATAAATGTAAACGTTATTGCAACTAATAAAACAAACTCTCACCTCGGAGCAATTCGATGTCACGCTAACGTCTTGTCTTCCATCGCATCTGTCTCTTTTGAGACATGGCCCTGTGACATCTTTTCTCTTTGAGAATGTCCTCAAATGTGCAGCTTTTGAATACCTGAAAGAAAAGCTTCCAATTATTTCTAAGTCCTGGAGTATGTGTTCGATAGATTCTGCAAACACAATGACAATTATACTATATATATCTCCTTTTAATATAAACAATATTCAAAGTAACTTTAAATTTAGTTTAATTAATTAAGGTTTTCATCACAACGAAAGCCGAAATAAACATCAACAAGTTTAATACTCCGATATTTTTACTTAAATTGTTAGTTGCGTTTAAATTATGATAGATTCCAATTGTGATTTGCAAAACACACACTTTTTATACTATTTTCACAAAACAAAAATTAATGATCAAGACCGTTTTTTTTCACCGCTAGGATTTCAGACTGATCGTTAGTTGACAAAGTCGCGATGAGTAAAACCGCTATTTAGTCCACTGACTGATAACGTCTCAACTTTTAAAATGACTGATATTCTTGTGTTAATAGTTGATACCCAAAAATATACGAATTAACAGTGGTTAAAACCTTCTTGTACTTGCTAAATGTTGAGTTGATGCATTGCTTGATTTGTCCTGACAAACTCAATAAGATTGTTTCAAACGAATATTACTCAATAAATTTTTGAAGTCTTGGTGTAGGAATATCCTTTGAACGGCTCAGCAGGAAATGGATTATAACATCGTGCCATTCCACCAAGAAGTGATATTCAACACTTTGAAAGTGAAATTGACCACTCAAATATCGTAACCATTTCACATATCGAATTATTGTTTGCCAGATAAAGATATTCGCAATAATATGATCTGGTCTTGATTTTCTAAATAATGTACAATTTTAATAAATATAACGCCTTCTCACTAAAAATGGACATATAAATTCCTTTATACTGTACCTTTATCCGTACGTATTATTTTTTTATCTTCAACACTAAAATTCCCAGTCGAATTTAAATAAAACTCCTATGTATGTATGTCCGGTATATTTTTAATATAATAGTATTTTATTAAGAGCTTTTTAAAATTACCATAACCGTATAACAAACTTAAGAAATCAAATGAAACTTTTCATGATTATCGAGATGACAATAGTTGATTTATTTTGTATCATATCGTTGCCAGGACTTAATTTTATGAAAATCGTAACCCAATTTAAACACAAGTAGCGAGACATAAATCTTTTTTTATTTGGCGTTCTCATGTGTGAATATCAGTGTTATGCAAATTCTGTTGCTTGTATAAGTATTTTTTTTGTCATATATCATGTCATCGTAAACTATAGATTATGCAAATAATTATAGCAAATTATATTTGGAACTGCATTACCATGATTACTGTATTCTGAATAACTAGTGGATGTATCATTTGCATTGTGATAACATCATAATTATTAGTAAGTATTTTTTATGGAAGCACTAATATAATTACTATTGTTGAATGAAATTTGAATTTTTCAATCTGGTTAGAACAATACCACAAGTTATATCACAAACAATCCAGGATTTGCCTATCGGTATCTTCAGACATTATATCACACAGATGCAATATAGCATTTAAACTGAATGAAAAGCTAGATGAAATTTCAATAGCCAATTAGAATTATTGAAAGTTTGTACGATTCAACAATTTTTATCACTGAAGAACAAGGTTTCGCCTTTTGGTATCTTCATGCATTATATCACACAGATGCAATTTAGCAAACAATATTTAAATATTATTTTACGTGTCAAAACAATGCTGTTTATTTCCACTGAAATCGGGATTAAAAATCAGTATTTAAAGCACGAAAAAACTGCATTGCATTTGTATAATATTATTCATGAAGATGCCGAAAGACGAAACCTGGATACTTAGAGATAAGACATGTGGAATTGTATGAAGTTTCAACAAATGAAATTTGATATAAAAATTTTGTCTAAAGTATATCCTATAGTGATCATGAAATTTTTTAAACATGTTGCTGAATTCAACAAATATCTTTTTTTGAATGGGCAAAACGTCTCGTTATTGGTGTTCAAAGTGTCGTTAGCTTGGCTTATGAAAACACGGCTACGGGAATCTTAGTGTTAAAATAAAAGAACATTTTTCTGAACAGATTCATGCTACACCCTGAACAAAAGAATTCAGTCATACATCTACCACAGTGAGTAATATAGATTTCCCATCGAGGGTTGATTACTCGGCGGTATCCAATGTCATTTGACCTTTTCTACCTGATACAAAGTCTTCATAAATATTTCATTTATCTTGTTTTACCCTTTTCCACATAAACCTACCCTGATCATGAAAAATTCACATCTTTTATTTCGGCAAGTGTTCTGTCTAAAGAGATTTCACTTTTATTAATATCGTTTCTTTTACAATCAAAAACTCTCGGTTTTTTTTCAATAGAATTTGATGGTTACTGTGATTTGAATTCGTTTGGTTAACAATAGTAATGATTCGAAAGTGACGGTATCGTTAAACGCTATAACAATAAAAAAATATAACCGTTCAACCGCAGTTATATCCGTATAGCTCTATTTTTAAGCATGGAAAAATGTTCAAAATATATATAGTTGATAGCTTTTTTTTCGGCTTATGTATTCATAATAACTACATGCTACGGAATAAGTTTGACGTGAACGTAACCTGAAATATATGTAATTAAAATACATTGCTATTTTTTTAACAGTGTTGAATCCTTGGTAGCCAAAAAATCGACTCACTTTCAAGTCTCAAGTCTAACTTGTAGAATTTTACACCAATTTAAAGCACCCAAAAAAGCTACCTGGAGATAATTCAGCATTCACCAAAACTTTCCCCACGTACACACTGTATACTAACATGACTTTCAATGTCACAGGCAAAGTTTCCGCTGTTTCTTTGCACCGTAGGCCTAACATACAGCCACCCTCCCTGAGGGGAAGTTCCAGTGATGCAAGTTCTAAAAATTTAGATAAGATTTAATAATCAAATTTGTACGAAACGTCTGTTTGGGTAACGGTCGATAGCACGTCGGGTGAGTTAATTAAAACCTCGGGAGTTGTTTGTTTAGCAGAGTTGAGTCTCGCGGGACTCAAACAAGTAACAGCCTCACCAGCCGCCCACTTGACGACTCTTTATTTTTCAGATTACCGCCTAATTAATGCGCCGCCCGTTACATGTTTCGATCCGCCGCTGTGGTCCATTTGCAATATATTCTTTATTTTAAACCACATTAATAATCAACGCTTTTCATGTTAAGCGAGAAATATTACAATACAGCCATGATTATTATTTCATTCGAAAACATTGAAGTATAATATAAGTAACAACAAAAGTGCGTTTCAAGAGAAAAAGTATTTACACTTGAGAAAAATAAAAAACAAGGTTATTTATACATAAAGTTGATATATTTTATGATATCGATTGAAGATGCTTGATGGAATTTCAATATAAAATTTGAATATATGACGCATCCGTTGCGTCCGTTAGATAGAATGCTTGAAGATGCCGAAAGGTGAAACTCGGGAAAACAGTGACAAAACACATGGAATTGTACAAAGTTTCAACAAAAAGTTAAGTTATTAATTATCAAATACATATACGAAATACTGTATTATTTACAAATACAAATTTTAATTTGGTATTATTTTTAATTACAAAAGAGTATTTTTTCCAATTCAGCTTAAAGACATATTAAAAAATTTATTTGTAAATAAATTTACATTTAGATATATTTTGTACGAAAACGTGAATAATATTTACCAAGTTATTGAACCATTTGTTTTGTATACTTTATTAGTTGATAATGCTCGTTATGAGTGAAACCAGTCTCGATTTTTATAATATAATATTGTACTAAGCGTAATTTTTTGTTATAAAAATATAATGGATTTCCACCGAAAACTGACATTTAACACACGTAAAAAATTCACTTTATTTTCCGAATGCGCAATGTTAGCAATTGTTTTTTAATTTAAATAATATGTAAAATCTACAAATAAATTAATCTTGACAATTGAATCACATGTTTAAATTTGAAAGACGATCTTTTTAAATATGTTTGGTAAGTAATTGTTGAACGTAACGCCCTGCTGTTAACATTACGCTCATTATCATTTTTGATTTATTTGCTCATAAATAATGAATAAATTATTCGACGAGCTGTGGAAAATTAGGCCTCCACTTTTATATCGCAGCTTTTTAGCAGATATTATTTGGGTGAAAAGCACAGAAAATTCTAGAAATTAAAATAAATATATACCTTTAATAAGTTTCTAACGTCCAAAATATATGTTATTAAATTTTCGCCGCGAGCAATAATAATTTTGGATATTAAATTTAATGAATATTTTAATTTTCATTTATTAATTCTATTTATTATATTCTTTTCACACAATCCTTTGCAACAGTAAAAGGATCACGAATATCATCGAACTAACGATGTTCAAAGAAAATATTTGTTCAACTCAAATTGGAATTGTTGAAACTTTGAACGATGCCAACTATTTTATCACGAATGACATTTATTTCGCCTTTCGGCTTCTTTTTGCATTCTGTCACGTAGATACAACAGAACTGACACACAATAATTATTCTGCATCGGATATATGCAAGAAAAATTAATTGCATAGAAAAAACACAAACCCTAACACTGGGAGACAAACATACACATGAAATAACTTTCAAACCTATTGATTTGATTATATTATCAATCAATATGCATCTGATAAGTTTTATAAACACAAAATATTGGTATATCTACAATATGTATAAAACTACCCAATTGCATTTGTATGATAGTTGTATAGTATTTATGGTATCGACTGAAGTTGCTTGATGGAATTTGAGTATCAAATTTGAATTGTTGAAATTTTGTAGGTTTCCACATGTTTCGTTGCTAACGACCCGAGTTTCACCTTTCGGTATCTTTAGGCAATCTATCACACGGATACAGCATGTCAGTTCTATTGCATCTTTGTGATAAAATGCCAAAAGGTAAAACCCAGGTCATTACTGACAAAACATGTGGAATCGTATATACAATAGTTTCAATAACATAAATTCGACTATTAATTTCTCAAAAAAATCATTTCGAATAAGACTCATTTATAGTATTCAGTGGAATAATGTCGTACAAAGTTTCAATAATTTAAATTTGATATTGAAAGTTCATCACGCACCTTCAGTCGATATCATAAATTCAATAAATCAAATCAAACTATTAACGATTGTATTATCTTTGATTTTCGTGACGAATTGTTTCAAATAAAACTCGAGATAAATGTAATAAATGTGGTTTTTCAGTCAAAAGTTCAATCATAACAGTCATGCATTTCCATTCAGAGAATCACTTAACTTGTTCCCCGCCTAAATCAATTATTTCTCGGAAGAGAAATTTTAAATCTCCATTATTAATTCTCTCGGCTCGTTGATTATGCAAAGACAATATCGCCCGACCGACTTTTTGTGAAATTGATCGGATATTTTTGTTTCGTTTCCGGGGGTTTGGGGAATTACCTTCGCGTTAAATTGAGTTCAGCGGAAGATAAGGTGTTTATCTTTTCCGAGAAAAGGGAAGTATTTCATTCACAAAAAGTCGTTTAAAGTTTTTGTTGAATGCCTAATTACACGGGGTCGTTTGATAAACCGAAACTGTAATTTTTTTTTAAATTTTTATTACCTTACAGATATTGTTAATCATTTATTAATTACATTTCAGTCTTAATAAGTGAGATTTTTAAATAATAAATTATATTATGAAAGTTTTAAAAGTCTTAAACTTTTGCAACCGAGCTTATTTATATATAAAAAAATACACCCTGAAAGACTTTTATAATTTATTTATATTTATACTGTCACGATATTCTCGACTAGTTTGATTGACTCTGACACTATTGAATTAATCACTTTTAAGGTGTTAACTGTCACTTCTTGATGGAAAGGCATGATATTTTAAATAATAAAAACACATTTTTTATTACTTATTTCCACAATATATTTTTTGATCAGGACCGGTTTCGCTCATCGCGAGCATTATAAGTTGATAATCAATAATATAATATACAAATAAGATCAGTTGATAATGCTTGCGATGAGCGAAACCGGTCCTGATCAAAAAATATATTGTGGAAATAAGTACTAAAAAATATGTTTTTATTATTTCAAAAAAAAAAAAAAAACTGTTGAATTAGTTTTGGAAATTTGACGAAGCTCAGCGGGGAAGTCATTGAGAATATATTTTTAGACAAAATTACGAGAGGGCAAGACTTAAAATAATATTTTTCATATATCAGTCGATTGTTTTTTTTTATTATTTTAAATTTCGTTACATACTTTCTCTTTGAAAGAGGATGGAGTTTTGAACAGTAAATACCATAATATGGGCAAATGCAATCTTTTATCGTTTGGTATTTATTATAGTTATAGTAAGTATGGCCGAACTCTTGCGAATCTGGGATACAATTCGAGAGCAAACTACCATTCAAAAGCCACATTAAGATTACCTGCAAGCATTCCAAATGTTGGATTTTATTCTCCGTACCGTAAGAGCCTATTAATGTGATAAAATTATGATATTGAAGTAAAATGCATTAGTACAAAGTAGGCTTGAGAGTGGGTATATAGTTTAAACCCCAAATTTTTTTAAATAAACCCTCATGATGGAAAAGGTTCAAAGAAGTGTTTCACCCATGACTTGGTGACTCTCAAAACTCAGAGAGAAATACATCTCGCAAGATATTTCTGTCGATTTACACGAGGCCAAAATGAGAATTATACCATCCTTGATAATATTAAATTTTATGTTTTAGATATTATTTTGCGAAGTCGTGGACATAGTTTTTATATTCTTCTAAAGAGTAGAACCAGTCTTCTAATGGGAATACCAGTAGGAATAGCATTACAATGCTTAACAGTATTACTTCGAACGTCGACAATTCCAACGTGGGCGAGATTT
Source organism: Himalopsyche japonica (assembly GCA_028555115.1). Taxonomy (NCBI): domain Eukaryota; kingdom Metazoa; phylum Arthropoda; class Insecta; order Trichoptera; family Rhyacophilidae; genus Himalopsyche; species Himalopsyche japonica. Next base: position 3,478,543 of record JAHFWJ010000143.1, read on the forward strand.
GATTCAGTAGAATAATATAATATTTTTTAATGTATTAAAGTACATTTTGCCTTAGTTTGGTCGGTTGATTTCCTTGGTACTTTTTCTTTTAATTCTAGATTTTACCTTTTATAAACATTTTCTAGAACGCAAAAGAAATAAGCCAAAGCTGTGGAGTCGTTAAAAATCACGACTCCGACTCCAAAATTGACCAATTACACGACTCCCACTATAAAAAGTTTAATTTTTACAGGTTTTTTCCTACTTCTCTTAGTTATGTGCACTAAATTAAAGATCAGCTAACCAATACGGCAAATTTTTCTTTGAGATATTTTTCAAAATCGTCTTATCAAAATAGTAGTCGGAGTTGCTCCTTTGTCACGACTCCGTCTAAAACACTGCAACTCCACGACTCCACGGCTCCGACAACACAGCCCTCCAATAGATTAATTTTTAATTTTCGTAACGTAAATATATCTAAATGCTTGGTTAATTTTTTTAAACCTTTACTACGTTACTAAGGCGACAAACTTATAGTTTATATTTTTTTAATGTGTTTGTATCAAATAAATAAATTCCAATTGTGTATCATAACCAAATGGCTTTGATTTGCGATTGACAAAAAATCCTAAACACGTTCTACGGTTGTCAAATAAGCGTCATGGAGACGCAAAGGGAGGAAGAAAAGCGCTGAAGGGCGGTGAGTTCCCACGCAGAGACAGTGAGTGGATCTGCTGGGTGGAAAGCCGTACAATCCGCCTAGCTTCCTTATTCCCTGCCTACAATCAAGCCAGTGGCATGACAGATAATCCGGAATTCGCTCTTTAATGTGATTACTGTCACTTCTTGAAGTAAAGGTATTATATTTGAATAATAAAATACAGCGTTCAATACCATTATTATCGGAACTCGTATCAATCGTTTCAAAAAGATGAATATTTAATGTGATGATAGTTATCAATTAAGTGAAATGTTTGTCACACTTAATTGCAAAAGCGAAGTGTACTTCTTCGAAGTAATCGTTGTTTCTATTGAAGCTATTTTGTATGTCAATGCGTATTTCTTGGTCAAAGCAATCTAAGAAAAGTTCTGGTCAATACTTCTACAGTTGTTATTATTTAAATTGCTATATATTGATTGAATTGGCATTAACTTGGTAGAACTCCACTATAACGCGGTGAAAAAATAGCAATGTATTTTAATTCTACAAAATTTATAAAATATAATGTAAAGCTATTCCGGCTCACACCTTCGTCAGAACTATGCTTAAACATACATTTATTTATCTATATATACCTGTGTAGAAAAGGTACACAATACATTTTCTCTTCTGTCCTAACAACCAAACTCATATTTTGCCAGTTATAAAACTAAAATTAAAAATATAAAATAAACTTAACAGGCGCCACTTGCAGTAAGTTTAAATACTGCCCGGAGATGATTTATTACAAAAATGCATTAGGCTTTCGCAATGGTCTGAGAAGCGGCGAGAGATTTATATTTGTCTGCTCGTTTAAAATTTGATGTGACAATTGATATCTGTTATTTCCAGCTGTTCCAGAGCCGTCATCTTGCGACCTTTATTACAAATATATAAAACACGTAGGCACTGAATTTAAATTTATGTTATGCGATTCCTTTATGAATTGATTTGGTCTCTGCTATCTATCTGTATGATGAATGCCTGATGATGATGAAAGGCGAAATCTGGGTCGTTAGTGCCATGTGCAATCGTTTCAACAATTGAATCAACTCAACATTTGAAATTGAAATTCCATTAGCGCCTTCAGTCGATATCATAAATTATATAAAAAATATTATGTGCTTCTTTTTTATTCTAAGCAAAAATATTACGTACTGAAAATTCTTTTGAAACTTTATGATAAGTAAACCATTTTGTATATGTGCTGTTTTAAAAGATTTGCAGGTTTTTTAATTTGTTATTTTACCTTATATGACTTGCGTATTGTCTGTTCCTAATTTTACCGCAGAGCGTGATAATATGACACAAGAAACAGGACGGTGATTTAATTCCCCGTTCACGAATGCACGTACCACTGCTTTTTACCCACCCTCTAGTCCAGTGGGAGAAGTTCTTTATTGCATAAAACTGAGACACGACAAGTAACGACCGAGCAATATTGGCTCGGAAAAAGTTCTATCAAAAGTAACGGATATTGAATCATTTGTTTGTCTTTATTGATTCAAACAAAACAGACTATCTTAACACGGCGAAAGAATAGCAATGTATTTTGGTTCTACAATTTTTTTTATAAGTTATAGTTGATAGCTATTTCAGCTCAGAACAATGCTTAAACGTACAGCTTATCTATATAAAATACATATGTGTAGAAAAGGTACACAATACATCTTCTCTTCTGTTTTAACAAGCTTGCTTATATCTTGCTAGCAAAAAAACTAAATTTTAATTTGAATTAAACTAAACTATACAGGCGGCATTTTCAATAAGCTTAAATACTGGCAAGAAATGATTTATTACAGAAATTCTTTAGCCCCTCGAAATTGTCTGAGGAGCGGCAAAAGACTTATATTTGTTTGTTCGTTTAAAATTTCGTGTGACAATTAATATCTATTGATTTCCAGCTGTTCCAAAGCCGTCGACGTGACGTATTATTGTAAAATTAAGTTTATAGCGTATCGTTGCAGTATCGAACCAATTTTATCGAAGGATTTAATGAAATATAATCTACAATATAAGGCTTAGATGTTCATTCAAAATTGCCTGAGAATTAAGTTGTATTCTGTTTACATTTACGGATAAAATATATAAAAACCTTAATCCGCGTTGAAAGAGTGATTGCCAAATATAATAGTAAGCAATGGTCAAATTTAAATGGATATTTGTTTAAAACGATTGAACGAATAAGAGCAAGGGCTTTCAAAAATGTTTTATATTACTCGATTCAATATTCTCGACGATAGAAGAGGAAACAATTGTTTTCTTTTTTCTTTGATAAAAGCGTATGACAATTCAAAATGAACAATGGAAAATTTATATGAAACGAATGCGTATTGAGTATCGAAAAATGCTCTCGAAAGTTTTCAAGACCACGTATTGGTCCCGGTGAAAAGTTATCGGTTTTCAATAATCCAAATCATAAAAATGTCAGCCGGGAACCGTTCGAACGATACAGGTCTCCAGAGAATGGGAACAAATAAGAAAAAATATTATACTGTTTTTCGAAAAAGTAACCTTTTTCCCTTATACGAGTCCGCGGGGAGAAATTCTGAAGGAATTTAAAATCACCTGAAAAATAAGCGCGAATATGAACGCGTTCGAACGTAAATCACAATGGAAATTCTCGACAGTGTACGGTTATTTTCGAACGAAATTATATGAAATATGTGAAAATCTGCAAAAAATATTATGTTCTAAATTCCACATCAGTATATCGCAGTGGTGCGGATTTACGAACGGCGTGACTTTGTTAACATACCTAATTGTGTGTGATTTATTTTAATATATAAAACAATAATTAACTTTTTATAAAATTTTAAATATCGAAACTGTCTATAGCTTTTTAGCGTCTCTACGCATTATACGGATGAATTAAAGCTGAGATACAGTAAACTTTTAACAAGAATTTTTTTTAAATAATAACAACACATTTTTTAGTATTTATTTCCACAATATATTCAATGATCAGGCCCGGTTTCGCTCATTGCAAGCATCAGTTGATAATGTTCGGTCCTAATCATAAAATATATTGTAGAAATAAGTACTAAAAATGTGCTTTTATTATTTGAAATATCATCCTTTACCATCAAGAAGTTAAACTTAACTTAACTTAAGTTAACACTTAAAAAGTGACAATAAAAATTTAGAAAAAAATGTAAGCCCTAAGACTAGGGGCTAAATATGTATCTGAAATTATGTAAATGACACTGTTTTGAATTCCTAAGATCTTCTTAATTAAGCCTTTGGGTTCATGTTTTTATTTTCTGTAATTCCTTTTGTATATAACCGACGCAAACTGTTTACTGTTAGTTTTATTGCGTCCGTGTGATAGAATGCCTAATATAGTAACAAAACACGGAAAAATATACAAAGTTTCAACAATTCAAATTTACAACTACAATAATATGATGTTTTACGAAAAATAATTCAAAAATTAATGTGGGTATAAATTAAATTCAGACATACAAATAATTCAATGCCGATTTCAATAGGCCAAATAACTTCCACCTTTAGTTGATAACTTAATTATTTTAAATGCCCGAAGCCGCAAACATTTAATGCCTTTGTTTGTTTTAGCGTCTTAATATATTCGCTAATAATCACAAACAATGGGGAAAATTAATGATTGTAGAAGCTAAGAAACTGAACTATTTCTGCATAATCTGACACTGACAAATAATTTCCTTTGCAGACAATTTCACAGTACTAACTTGACAGTTGACTAAACTATGTCTGGAATAATAGAGCCGCTCTTATTTTTTGTACGTGGATGTATAAGCAAAGTCCAAACAATAAATAAGACAGGGTTGGCGTGAAGTTTTACGGGGCCGGGTCAAAAAAAGTATTGGGCCCCTGAATAAAATAAATTTTATAACAAACACTTCCACACTATTTATTCTCCACTAAAGTAAATATTATATTTACCAAAATTTTAGTATTTTATCGAGATCTTATATAATTTCGCATTATTATTTTTATAATTTATGATATCGACTGAAGGTGCTTGATGGAATTCCAATATAAAATTTTAATTGTTAAAATTTTGTACGATTCCACATGTTTTTTCAGTAACGACCCGGGTTTCGCATTTGGCATCTACAGGCATTCTATCACACGGATGCAACAGAACTGAAGATGCCGAAAAACGAAACCAGAGTCGTTAGTGACAAAACATGTGGAATCGTACAAAATTTTATCAATTCAAATTTACTATTTTTATGCTTTTACTAGTTTATTTTAAAAATAATGACTAACAAAATGCTTAAGCTGTGAGCCTAAGAACTCATCTATAAAAAACAAGTCGGATAAAATGTTAATAATTAAAAAAAAGAATAATTAACAATTAATATAAGAATAAAGTCAACAACGTATGGATTTAATGGGTTATGAAATAATGAATTATATGTTGGTCTTACAACCATAATTGATTAGATCTGTCTGTTAGCTGTTATTAAACTTTGCTTGATTTTTTCAACGTCCTTTACCCGCCTAGTTTTTAAATAAGACGATTTTAAAAACTTTTTTATTTAGTTAAAATCACTTGTATTTTCAGATTTTGTTAGATGTAAGCATTTTCAGGCACTCTCAAACTGCACAGCCGCCCTGAAGAAAAAAAACGTGTTAAAAATGACATTTTTGCGCGGCTGCGGGTCACAGTTTGGGAAGTACTATTTTCGTATTCTTGAACTTCAACTTTATAAAACATTTTTTTTAATAGTACAAGTTGATTGAGATTTGAATCACAGAAGTATGTGCTAAACCAAATTTAATATAGTTTTACTTGCTTCATGCAAAAAATAAATTATTGTGATACAAATGTGTTTGGGTTGACACATATTATTACCATACACAAAAATACATTTATCAATTTGTCTCCGCCAGTGTAAAAGAAAATCGTTTGCTTTACCAGGCTACTGAATAAATTATTATATTTATTTACAGGAAGATGAGGTAACAAAAATTTAACAGTGCGTAATACTAAAATAGATATGAATAATAAATACAATTGTGTTGTGAAGATAAATATCACATCTTCATAGAAGTTTTATGTACAATATTATCGGATGATTCAAGTCGTACAGGGTGTTCGCCGGGAAAGTTCAGTTCTTTCAGAAATTCTATTTTAATATTGGCTGTATATGAAATTGCATTATTGCGTTGAAACTAATTGTTGATTGATTAAATCAGCATTATTTGGTAGAACTCCATTACAACACGATGAAAATTTAGTAATATTTTTTAGTTCTACAAAAATCATAAGGTATATAGATAAAAGCTATTTCGGCTTACCCCTCGTCATAACTAACAGTCCTGATGAAATAGCTATCAATTATATCCGTCCTAAGTTTTTTAGAGCTACAATACATTGTTATTTTTTCACCGTGCTAATTGTTATTCATGCCTAAAATATCCAATTCTAATTTGAATTCTTACAACTTTGTACGATTCCACATGTTTTATTACTAACGACCCGGGTTTCGCCCTCCGGCATCTTTAAGCATTCTATCAGACGGATGCAACAGAACTAACGCACAATAAACATTTAGCATCGTTGAGAATAGAACATAGAACTGACATACGTCAGTTCTGTTGCATCCGTGTGATAGAATGCCTGAAGATGCCGAAGGGCGACATCCGGGTCGTTAGTGACAAAACATGTGGAATCGTACAAAGTTGTAACAGTTCAAATTCAATATTGAAATTCCATCAAGCACCTTCAGTCGATATCATAAATTATATCCAATTCTATTTTGAAAAAGATATCAATCATGTTACGATAGCGTTCTTCATTAACAGTCAAAGTAACACCACGTTAATCTTCAAAAAACATGAATTGAAAAATGCTTCACATTAGGATCTCTATGGTTAAAAATATTTTGATTAAATATAACGCTAGATGTCGTGAGCAATTTTGTTATATTATGGAATAAATAAGGAAGCAGCATGATATTCAAATGCAAATATAATTTTTTTCTGGGTCATCACACTGCAGAAATTTAGTAGGACACTCCATCAATAAATCCAACGCATGCAATTTCAGTCACGAAGGGTGAATGTCTAAAGCAGTGGTACCCAACACGATTCGTTTGGGTGACCAAAAAAAATACACTGAACTTGGGTGGGCCTTACAAAATTTATTCAAAGCATATTATTTCACAAAAATTAATGCGAAATTTGGTTTTGAGTATTACTTGACATATGTTTAATATCAACTAGTATAATATTTTAGTTGACGCGCACCGAAGTTGATTGGTTTTGTGTTCTTGGGACAACCTGCTGTGACACTTCGTTTTTACTATAGTTAATTCTTACTTTTACTCGCACTATTTTAGCGTAATTTTTAATCATACAATCAACTCAACAAGAAAGCTTTAATTCCACAAAATATTAAATAAATGTGGTAGATTAACAAGAACATTCTTTTATTGCATGTATGTCAAAATGCAAAATTTAAAAACTTCCAGTTGGGTCGCAGAAAGTCTTCAATTGGGCCACGAATTTGCCATGTCTGGTCTAAAGTTTATTCAAGCTTTTGAGTATCTAATAAAGCTAAAATCTCCCCAAAGGTGGCTGACTTTCGATTAAGGGTAATACAGACAGAAAAACAATAACAATCAGTATTGTTATAGACTTCTAATCTTTACCTTGCATACAGTTATAACTTATTCAATATATACCTACAGTTGTATCGATAATAATACATCATTTTTTTTATTAATCATGCAATAATGTAAAAGAAACTGCTCCAATTTGAGCTATATATCAAGTTTTTATCAAATATATATATATATATATGATGTTTCAGTTGTATTGTGAGATGTTTCAGAAACGATTTGAAAAATTTGGTTTATGTAAAAATTTATCAATTGAAATAACTAATTTCTAATCGATACATCAATTTTAAAACACAATGTTTTCTACTATTTCCACAAGTCAACAATCTTCAATTTAATCATCAAATTGTTAAATATTAATTTGATAGTAATGTTTATAAACAAAAATGTTTTTAAATCTACGTCATCATTTTTCAAAACAAATAACTTGGATTCAGGCAGGTATTGATTATTTTAGAAATTAGATATAATCAAATTTCGACTAAGGGTGGCTTTATCAAATTTTTAACGCTAGAGTTAAATGTTAAAGAATGCCAGAAGATGTCAAAATATAACCAGGTCGTGAGAGACAAAAACATGAGGAAATATACAAAGTTTTAACAATTAACATTTATTGCTGAAATTCCAACACGCATCTGACTTAGTCAACACCGTAAATTAACGAAAGAAGTTAAGGTTTCTAAAAAAATGCTACTTTACGTATTTTGCATGTTTTGCTATAAAAAGTTATTCAAAAGCCTTCGAAAAAGACTTAAAAAGTCGGAAAAAGAGGCTTGTCGTTTCTACATCTATAGTAGTGTAAAAAAGTATTCAATTATCGACATGTCATTAAAACCATTTCACAAATTTCATCAAAAATCGCCCAGCGTAACAGCGCATTGTCCCAAAGCGGGGTCAAGTCAAATAAGCATTGTCTGGGAATAAAACGAATTAACGCGGGTGATAGAATATAATAGCTTGTCCGATATCGTGTGTAAGTCCTGGCCATTGCTATTTAAAGGCCAGCCTCAAAGGCCGAAAGCTGGTCAAAGTTCCCCTTGCTAACGGCCGCTATCGGGAATCCCCGCCACAAACTTTGACCAGTCGCAACGCAGTGTATGTAATATGTGTGATTCAGTGACGTACTCTTATGATTATGTGTGCGAATAAAAAAAATCCATGTTATCAAAGTAGTCCGCGTGGACCTCTGGAGGTTCATGTCTCGGAGGAAAATAAATGAGGATCTGCGAGATTCAAAGGGAACTTACGGACCAGATTTAATGTAATATACAGCATGCGTAATAACGTAGCGCGGTAAGGTTCGCTTCACGTGTTTACTGAAGGCTTACTACACTAAATGAGAGCAGTTTCAATTTTATACAACACTAATTTGGAGCCAAATATTTTCAAATTGATATGAGAGCATCAGGTTTACCCCTTTCATTAACTCATTCCCTGCTGAGCATTTTAAATGATACTCCAAAACCTAGACTTCAAAAATTTATCGAATAATATTGGTTTGAAACAATCTTATTGAGTTTGTCAGGATAAATCAAACAATGCATTTACTCCAAAACTAGCGAGTACAAAAAGGTTTTAACCACTGTTAATTCATATATTGTATTTTCGGGTATCAACTATCAACACAGTAAAATGAGCTGTCTCAACTAAAATTAGCAGTCAGCGGGTTAACAACATATTTTCATTTCATTTAAGAATTTCATCCACCTTAATGTTTACTGACATATTTTTTCATGAAACAAATTTTCTTTTGCATGATGATATGAGATAATTATGCATGTTCTACTTTTTTAACTGTAAAAAAGTTTGGAAAACAATGACCTAGACGTTAGATAGTAGGATAAAACAAAAATTATCAATTTTATGTATAATATATAGTTTTATTAATTGCCTTTTGCATATGGTGTTTGCACTCCTTTTCTGTGTAAAATCGTACAAAATTTCAACAATTCAAAGTTAAAACTGATACAATTTGATGTTTTTATAAAATTCTCTTCCAACGATGGTTTAATTTCATTCAATGTATTTTACAAAAAAAAACCTGTCTCCGTGAGGTTATTTTGAGGCGCCACTGTTATATTACGTAACGGCGACGCCAGGTAAAAAGGGACGTCGTAGAGGTGGCGTCGGAAAGATCGTTACGTTCACACTGCAATAGTAAAGTTGTTACAAAAAGGTTGACATTGGGATAGGTATATCCCCTGTAAATATTCAAGTAATAGTTTAATCTCGGATAGGCAAATGTTCCAAAATAATTCTCTCTCATAATTATTGAATAGGTAACGAATCTTATATTTCACATTTAAAACACCCAATGATAATAAATTTCAATTGTTCGAATTGATACAACTCCCATATATAAGGATGAATTTAGCGTTTGGCTTAAATGTTGTAATAGATCAGGTCACCTTTCTTGGATATACTTTCGAGCTGGTTGACTCATGCTCTTCATCTCTATTTGCATCATTTTTTTACAAGAGATTCCAGCGACAACCTTTGAATACTATGTATAGTAGCCACATATAACTGTTTTCATGCAACATGGTTAACCAAATCATAACACTTGCAATGTATGTATTGGGTTGATGCAAAAGTTATGACCGTTTTTTATGATCCTAGGTATAAAAAAATCTTCAGAAATGATGAATAGTATCTTCTTTTAAATGATTCCATTGTATAAAGGATCCTTTATCTCTACTTTCTAGTCAGTTTTGGCTGTATGTTACTGTCACACTTCTTGGAATGACATTAATGACTATTTTTACAATTTAAAATTATAAAAATCAGGACTTGTTTCATTCGTCGTGGGCATTATAAACTGATTTAAAAAAAAGAATTACCAAGAATACAAGTATACAAAACAAATGGTTCAAGAACTAACAAAATAATTTTATGCATTAATTAAAATTGTGTTAAAATGAAATGAAACTAGGGCTGTGGGGTTAGAGTAAGATTCGTAAAAAAATTTTAGACTAAACAAGATGAAATTAACTGTCCTCGTCTGAGTCCCAATAAATTATACAAAGAAAGCTCTATTTCATAATTTAAAAGAATACAATCCATTGAAAACAATGGAAGAAATAGGCCGAACCTATAATTTTAATGTTGAAATGGCAATACAGTGGTCTCCAGAAATCATAAAAGATTCAGCATTGACTGTTACAGCATTGCCACCAACCCAGGTATCCGTAGAGCGAGTGTTTTCCACCCTTTAAATCCATAATTCTGATTTGAATAGAATCAATGAGAGTGAGATAATTTTTGAGAATAAATTCAAATAAACGGAGTCGTGTTTTAACAACTGCTAGAGACCTGAATAAAACAGTCAAAATAGATATTTAATGTTAAGAACATCTTGAAAATAAATACTCCATTATGGGTTAAGAAATAATGTTTTTCTCAAAAACTAGAATAAATTGATCAGAATGACTAGTTTTGGTAATTTTGGTCCTAATTAATTAATTTAAAGTAAAAGATATTCTAACACCAAATATTTAAAAAAAAAATAGTGGCATTAGAATTAATAATACATTTATAGATTAATGTAAGACAAATAAGGCTATATTTTAATCCACAAAAATATCGTAAACGGCAATTTTAACGCTGTTAAAACTGTATATGTTAGAGCATAGTTAATAAATAACCCTTTTACATCTGCGGATAACCAAAAATATAAAAAAAAATTACGGACCAACAACATTGGATTTAAGTAATAAATATTTATATAATTGATTTTTTATTCAAAACGATTAATTTTGCAACACCGTATGCCGATATAACAATATTTATGTATATTAAAACAGACAGTAACAAAAAATACAATTTAAAAATCCATAAAGTACAACATAAAATTCGATTGTTTCGGCTCACCCAAAAATCTCCGTGGACCACCGATTGAGAAACTATGAGTTAGAGTGTAATCTTTGAACACACTTTTCTCAATCTTCTCAACATTTGAGACGTAACAGGGAGTAGGTTACATACTACAGCAAGTGAATAAAAGAAATATTTTATACTCTAAGCAAAAAAATACCATAACTTTGTATATATTAATAAGATAAGTAACGAGCATCTTTTCGTTGCAAATTAAAACTGAATGTGAATTCATTGTTCATATCCAACATTAATCAGCCATTATTTTAATATATACATACAAAACGTAAACACACGTGTAGTTTTAGACCAGGATATTTAATATTAAATTTGATTTACAGCGATGATGAATATTTGGTCGAAATAAATATCTTCTGTTATTTTCAAATCATTTAAAAAGCGGTTTGTGGATTAATAAACATGAGCTTTTGGATCGGTAATTAATTAAGCCGATTTTCCATGTAATTTGGCTTGATATCCAGTCTATACAAACTTACTTTATTGAGATATTTTTACTGTTGTTACATATATTTCATTAATTTATATAATCCAATTGAAATTTCATAAAATATGTTGTTTAATAACTTTAAAAGAATCTGAATTTCATTGCAATGTGAATTAATGAACCTCAATAGATTACTGGCGATTGTAATATCTAACATATTCTATCTTGGTCTTGAATACATATAATGCATACAGTGTCAATGTGAACCGGATTCACGGTAGATTACTCAGTTCTACAGCGACTAACTTAGAGTTTAAGTGTAAAAAGTGTAACAAATCAATCAATACATAAGAGATGAAGGAGAATTGAGAAGAACTCCACCACTAGCTCGTCATAGATTTTACCGCTTAATCAATTTGATATCCAAAAAAGAAAATCATATTTTGATGATATTTGTATGAGCTTAGAAGCTTCACATTTCTTATTGCTCTCGAATAATTAGAAATTAATTGATTCATCATGCTCATAACCTTATAACAATCCAACGAACATTGACTTATCCCCACTTCTATAATATACCATAATCATTCAATATTGATGGAATTTTATTAATGACTTATTAATGGTACTAGACGGCTATATTTAAAATGCTCTTACCATTGGCATTTCTATTGGCAGACCGGTTCTACACTTTGGAAGAACAAACAATTCACATCCACGATTTCTTAAAAAAAATTCCGGAATATACAATTTGATATTATTAAGGATAGCAGAAATCTCATTTTGACCTCAAATGAGTCGAAAGAAGTACGTGTTTATATACAATTCTCTTCGGGTTTTCAAACTATTAAAAGTGATCATACCTAACAGAAAGTCAGTTGCATAAAGCCTGGGATGGTATCCATACGCTATGAATATATTGCAATCAACAGTTTCAACAGAGGGTTAAATACTACATAGGATTTATTTTCTTGATACAGATAGAAAAATCATAGTTCTGATGCCGATGGAAGCCAAAATGGCAGCAGATATGTTATAGAATTTTGTAAAACTAAATATTTTGATGTTTTCCGATTTCCAGTGAAAATTTTAATTGATTTGGCATGCTTGTTTTAATATCAGTTATACCCTAAATTAATTCAAATGCAAGCATATTTATTTTGATGGTGAATGTCTGTATTACTATGTTCTGTTGCCCATCGCTTAGTAATTCTTCGCCATTGAAATACTTTCACACCGTAACGAGCTTAAAAGTTTGTGATGTTAGTATTCGTATTGACACATGTTAATACTGTAGATTTTATCGGTCGGAAATCATTAAACTTTTCCACAAAATTAACCTCCTAATAAACTCGCTACTTGTACGCGTCGGCGAATTGCTTGATATGCTAATAACGCAAGTTTTATAAGCTGTTCTTTTGCAATTGCCCTGAAATTATATTAAACTTTTTTCGCATTAAAGGCAAATATATTCATCCGGCCACACCACTCTAAATAATTGTTTTTTCGTTACCTTTTTACGGCACTTAAATAAATTGATTTTCGTATTAAACAGCCGTATATTACACTTTGAAAAACACACAATTTAAGTCGACGAATTCCGATACAATGGACTTCCGAAAAAATTTAATTTTTTTAAAAAAACACGCCGTCAATGGTAAAATATGTATAGATAAAACACCAGACACGCATTTTATAAACAATATTTTTCGCTGGAACCGAATGTGCATCATACAGTATAATTTCACAAAAATTCGCTAACAAACAGCTGGAACCAAACTAAACTCAAAACATACCGTCAAGCGCAGGGATAGTCAACCTGGTCCCAACCACCCAGTAGTGGGCGCTTCAGGTTTCGTGGTGGGCGGTAGAGGTTTTAAAAACATTAAGAAAAGCTGTTACCCTATCATATAAATCACAATTAATGTGGAACCAATAGGCAGTTAGAAAATACTACTACTTTCGGAGACATAAAGTGGGCAGTAGTTAAAAAAAGGTCGACTACCACTGGTCTAGATCATTGATGGTTAAACTTTTAATCACGGGCCACTTGCTTTTGAAAATTATTACCGGACTCTATTGACACTAGAAGCAGTAATTTGCTGTCAAAAATAAGTTTATTTGAAAATAAACATATGTTTAATTTATAATATCTACTGAATGTGCTTGATGGAATTTCAGTATCAAACTTGAATTATTGAAGTATGTACGATTCCGCATGTATTGTCATTAATTACTTGGGTTATGCTTTTCGGCACATTCAGGCATTCTATCACAGCTGTTAACAACTGTTCCCTCCTGAGCCTTCTGAAAGATATTCCAGACTTGATTATAAAAAAAAAAAAACATTTTATATCAGAGCTCTGGAGTCGGAGTCTCGGAAAAACGAGCGAACTCTTTTTCGATCAGACGATTTTGAAAAATATATCACAATGAAAAATTTGTCAAATTGGTTGGTCGATCTTCAATTTAATGCACCTAAATATGAAAGATATGCTAAGAAAACAATCTTTCAAAATTTAACTTTTTTAATTGGAGTCGTGTTATTAGTCAATGTCAGAGTCGGATTTGGAGTGATATTTTTTAATAACTCCTCAGCCGTACTTCTATAATCCAAACATATGAAGATAACAAGACAAATCGCCCAAATGTCAATTAAAAATGATCTCTGTTATGACTGTTTTATCACTAGGAATTTTATATTATAATATTTATGACTGCCAATTATCAACACATTACAATCAGCAGTCTCAACAGTTAAAACGTTAGCAGTCAGAAGGTTAAGGATTTTATATGTTTCCCCCAACATATGTCTCTCTTAAGGATGTCGGATTGTTAATATAATGCTAAAATTATGTACACTAATTTCAGATGGTTAAATTTTTCAACTTGTCATACTTCATAAAGTTTACATTAAGCGCTCGGCATACGAATGTAATGCAAGAAATATATTACTGAGAAAACTCTCTTGAATTTATTTCCCTCGCTAGCGTATTTCTGGAGCAATTTAATTCAAATTTAGGACAGAAACTACCTAGTTTCTGAGAGCTAGTCCATACCAGATGTCATTATTTTCCAAATCTTTATGGAAAACATTATTTTTCTCCGTATTTTATATATACTCAACTCGTTTTGTGTACGGTTTTGAAATGGCACTGTCAAAAAAACTAATACATATTTTTAAAGAATTGTTTGATCGAACTCGATATTTTAAAACCATTAAAATAACACATTTTCAATTTAACGCATTGTAGTGTTCCATTTGTTGAAATAAACGTCATTGAATTTTATACAGTGTATGGGCTAATTAAAGCAGTTCAAAACATAACCAGTCCCTTATAAATGTGACCGTTAATTATCTAGAAGCGATGATTAGCACATACATTATGTATAACTAAAATGTATCATTTTTCTATTTTAAGCGCTCTATGCATATGAAGGAACGTGATACGCAAATTTGACTGTACCATTCTGCGCTATCCCGTATCACGTACGCACTTGAGAAAATTAATATACCTTAAAACTGCAAGCCGTACGGAATACCCATGCGTCTCTACGCCATGTGACTACAAGTCTTTACAAGTATTTTTTAATGCTAGGTGAAGTGTGCGGTTAGTTTTTTGTCATTTCGTAATTTTCATACCTACTCTTCGAATGTCAGGGGCGCGTATATACGCGGTTTATAAAATATGTAATGTTTTTTTTTGCATATTTCTCGGAAAGTAACCTGCAGGTAGAGCGATCAAAATATATACATACATACGATGTATAATATTATATTACAACAAAAACATTTATAGAATATTTCAAATATAATTATATTATTTTTACGCGATTTTCTATAAAAATGTTATTAAATTTGAATAGTTGAAACTTTGTACGATTAAACATGTTTTGCCATTAATTACCCGGGTTTCGTCTTTGGGCATTTTCAGGCATTCTATCTCACGGATGCAACAAAACTGACACACAACACACAGTTGGCATCGGTAATATATCAAAGGAGTTAATTAAACGAAAAACGCAGACCCTAAGGCTAGGATCTAAATAACAAAAAAAAAACAATAATATTGATTTAATAATAATAACACTCAATTGCCTGAGAATAAATTGTAAAATTTTATTATATTTTCGAATAACATTTTTATTTTAATTTAGGGATCCAATTTTTAATGTTTCTATGAGTCAACTTTTTTATCCGATTTTTTATACGGGTTTTGGTGGAAAATATCCACCGTGTAAGAAATTGTTTGGTATAAATGATTTTTATTTGAAAACTCATGTTATTCTTTTCCATGAATAAGTTAGCTACCGCTAAGAATGACATATATATTGACTAATGATTGAATGAATCGATTCCGAAAAGTTACTTTAATTGGATTCGTAACCACTAACAGTAAACTGTCAATTTCTAGCGGAAAATTTTTTTACCGATGCAGCTCATTACGAACAAAAATGGTGAAAAAAATTGTAATGAAAACAGTGGCAAAAAGAACGTTTTATTTTTGTTAATATTATGTCGAATAAGTAACTTAATTCTTCGTGTATCGACTGGTACGTTTCGAGTGTGATTGTTTATCGAAATAAATTAACCAGAAAGAGGTCAGATGAACTAGCATAAGGTTATTTGTGAAACGATAGTAAATACACCTAGGCTATTTGCTGAAATAAGATTAATGCGGTTTATGAAAACAGTCAGTCGATGAAACTAGGGACGGGTTCGATCCGTTGAAACTTATGTTTTCATGATTTCGGAATACTTTACTGATTACTTGATTACTTCGATACTTGTATTTAAATAGATTGATATTACATCCAACCTTCCTATAAATATAGGTATAACGATATATTCGAATTTCTTATAAGAGGTTAGGCGCATATAAAATTCGATGTTAGGTTTTTTTCAATTATATTTTACAAATTGAATAAAGTTACCAAATAACTTTTTTAAATTTTTGCATTATGAAATTGATCTTTATATGGATGATAATACTGTTTAAAATAAGTCTCATTTACGAAAATTCTTGACTTCGAAAATGTTGTGTTTTGTAGTAAATTCGCTTTAGGAGGGATAGCTATACGAAAAACTGCCACATTCACCATTTGTATATTTGCAAACTTCAGTAAGGACGCTTTTTTAATTGCAAAATGGACAACCAAATTTCTTTCTTTCAGCGGTAATTAACATTTACGAATTTACAACAACAACAACAATTAGATTAGTTAAGTGCTTTTAAATTATTGCGAGTATCATCTCTACAAGTATTGAATGTAACGGAATTGTAATGCATAAAATTAAGTTGAAATAGAGATAATTTGCACTTGGAAACCTTGTTTTAGTTGAGTAGCACTCATTTTCTGTATAACACTACAAAATATCATATTATTCGATATTGTTGCAACCAAGTTGACGTAAAGTTTTCTAATTGAAAGGTCCAGACTAACTTAAATAGGTATTACAATATTTATTTATTTTTAAATCCCTCTTACTTTGGAAGACTTCTCCTCACGTGGAGCAAATGACTTCCAAATTCAAACATCTTTCGCAGATTTTTTTTTACTAAAATATTCGTTACTTAGTAGCTCAAAATTTTTTACAAAGAGAACAGGAATAGAATAGATTTAGGACATGGTTAGTGGTTAGCTTACCGATTTTGTGAACAGTTGGATATGAGAGGATTTTTAAATATCACAAAAAACTCATACCCTCGTACAGAATCGATAAGTCATTTGAAAACAAAAATTGTTCGTTCAGAATATCGAACTCGTAAGATCCTGCTTTCACCACGAACAACGTTTACCAAGGCACGTTTTGCTACCGATATCTTTTGTCAGTAACAAAGAATATTTCGATACTCTTACTTTGATATCCCATCTCTATATTAATGAAACCAGCATGAAGTAACTAGAAAGAAAAAAAATGAGATTTCTGGGATCGACCATTATTTGCTAGTCATGGTGTGCCAGCAATTTTTTGCTGTAATACATTTACCGATAGCTTTCTTTCCGGCATTTTATTTCGCATTATTCTTCATGACACATATGGGTGGGTTGCCTTTGCAATAAGTCTAGCATCCATTTATTACATCACCGGTTATAAAAATATAATTTACGTATCATTTTAATCTATTATGTAGATCTTAGCACTGAAGGAATAAATTTAAGTAAGTAAGGAAACATTAAACATTTTTAGAAACTAATCGAGTAACACGGTGAAAAAATAGCAATTTATTTTGGTCCTACAAAATGTATACGATATATAGTTGAAAGGTGTTTCGGCTTTCGATACCATCCCCTTCATCAGAACTAGTTCTGTTGAACGACACATTGCTATTTCTTTGCCATGTTATAACGAAGTTCTACCAAGTAAATTCCAATTCAATCAACAAATCGTGTAATTAGTGAGAAACTATATTTTCCTTTTGATGCGTTAACTTTCAATTTGTAATGGAAAGGTATGGTATTTTGAATGACAAAAACACGTTTGAATTAATTTATGATATCGACTGAAGGTGCTTGATAGAATTTCAATATCAAATTTGAATTGTTGCAACTTTGTACGACTCCACATGTTTTGTCACTAACGAGCCGGGTTTCGCCTTTCGGCATCTTCACGCATTCTATCAGACGGATGCAACAGAACTGACAGTCAGTTCTATGCAGTCACATTTGAATTGTTGAAACTTTTTACGATTCCACATGTTTCGTCACTAATGATCCGGATTTCGCTTCTCGGCATCTTCAGGCATTCTATCACGCGGATGCAACAAAGCTGAAAAACTAACTCGTCAGGTAGTCGTCGAAGATGCCGAAAAGCGAATGCCGGGTTGTCAACGTCATTATAAAACACTACGATTTTACGACGGCGAAATAAACAATATGGTAATGTACCGCAGTACTTGTAAAATCAAGTAGTTGCTACAGCGCAAACATTGTACGCCGAGAGGAACTAAAATAATATTACCAGAGTGTGCTTTGTCTGAGCGCATTCGAGGCATGTTACAAAACGGAAAACTTGACTGCTGTTGTATAGCCATTATGGAATGCTTGTCAAACAGAGTATTACTTTCGAAGCGAGGGCTGCCAGATTTAACTGGCAACATTATTTTTTTATCTGGCAACAATCTGTCTCTAGTACTGTATGTCACCAAACGGCCGCCATTTGTTTTAAGATTTCATTAATTTTAACTTTTTACATATTTCAATGCGTCAACTATATTACGGTGAAAAAATAGCAATCTATTTTAGTTCTACAAAAGTTTTAATAAAGGTCGCACGATAACGGCTTTGGAACAGCTGGAAATCAATAGATATAAATCATCACATGAAATCTTAAATGAACAAACAAATATAAATCGGTCGCCGCTTCTCAGACCATTGCGATGGGCTATTGCCTACCCATAATAAACCATAACAACCATTCCGCCCAATATTTAAGGTCATTGCAATTGCCGCCTGTTAAGTTTCATATACATTTTCAAAATTTTTATTGTTAGCAGGAAATAAGCTTGGTCGTTAAAACAGAAGAGATGTATTGTATAACTTTTCTATACAGTTGTATATAGATAACCAAATGTACGTTAAAACATGGTTATGACGATGGCGTGAGCCGAAATAGCTATCAACTATATATTTTAAAAAATTTGTAGAACTATAATACATTGCTATTTTTTCACCGTGTTATAATGGAGTTCTACCAAGTAAATGCCAATTCAATCAATAAAACGTCAATTATATTTTTACACAAACATAAGTATGCAACCAAAGATAATTTTGACTATTTTTCATCGCATTAACGGCGTGGCTTTAGCAATAAAAAAGAGTAAATCAAGAAATGACTGTGAATAAATAACAAATGTTGTATTTTTGTTTTAGATTTTTGATCCATATAAATATTGTAGAATTTTATCACTGAATGAAAATTATCACAGTAACTGTATTAATTATGATTAGATCAATATTATTGAATACGTTTTAGCTGCCATTTAGTTCTTGCCGTGGGGTCTATATTTTCCTGTAATTAATACCTTTGGTATATTTGGTAGGTTTATGTGCGTCAGTTACGTTGCATCCATGTGATTATTTTATTATTTTAAAATTAATAAATTATATAAAAGAAGTGGAATTTTTTAATTACTCGTTGTATTGTATTTGATATATTCTTTATTCTTTGCTAGTTTTATAATTTTAAATACATGGCACCGTAATGGATTTATTAAATGGATACACAATATTAATAAGTTTGTGCCGAAATGATATTTGTAACAAAATTTTCCACTGGATGAACTTGAAAATCGGATATACATCTCGCACGCGATAACTCGGCTATTTCCGGTGTTTACGTACGCTTTTTAGGCTGAAGTATTGTATGTTCTACTTCATCTGCAAATCAATTCCATGAGCATATCATATACACTTGGTAAAAAGTAACTGCTTTACGGTATGACGAAAATATTTAGCCAATGGAAAAGCCCAACTCTCGCATGCTACTTTAAAACTTACTGCTACTCTGAAACATGTCTATTCTAACCTAAAAGTTGGACCCTTTAGGTTGGGAAGAACATGCTTTACTACATAGCAGTATGTTTTCTTAACGAAAATAAACTGTTTTCTGATAAATAATTTCTGATAATGTAGGATATTTTTATAACGAAAATGAATACGTAAAATTATCAAAGATATGGATTAGGAAATCGATAAGTCATATGAAATTCGAACGTTATTTTAGTAAGAAAATGGCGTCATGTGTGAAATAAGTGTGCTTGGAACAAACCATAAAGAAAAATGATAATTGCTGCAGCGAATTTATTTCAAAATATCTTTATACAGTATTATATATAGTCTCTTTGATTCTTATTTATTTTAAAAATGTTAGATCCGCAATAAAATTTCCTACAAAACTGCATTGTTTTATCAGATTTAGTTCATTTTTGTAGGGTAACAAATACAGTCATCGGCCACCCTTCAGTGATCATCGACTATTCAGCAATGAAAACGAATTTTTTTTTTTAATTTGTGGCTATTTCATCCTACGTGACACGCTTAACGGCATATAGTTAGGTTCTAGAACACTATTTGCTGTATTTGTGACACCACTGAGCGTAACACCTTCAAATCAAACTTTTGTCATTTTTTTTTTTAACTCAGTGTTCATCAATCCGTGTTCCTCGGCAAGTCTCTGAGGGTTCCGCGAGTCGAAAAAATTAACTATCATTAAAATTCAATTTTGATTATTAAAATTCCATCAAGCACCTTCAGTAGATATCATAAATTATCTCAGTTAACGATTAACAGGGATTTTCAATATTAAAAAGTAATACATTTCGATGAGCCCTCTACTAATAAATTTATGTGATCCATTAAAGCAACCCTTTTCTTTAACTGTTCTAAACTTCATATTCATAAAGGGAAAAAATAATCACTCGATGAAAATATTTATAGCTAAATACAATAAAATTTTGTATCGATACGCATTCGAATAAAGCAATCATTTTAAAATTCGGTCGCGTCAATAAATTGGTGTAGTTTTTCATATTAAATTTATAAAAGCGTTGTCGCAAACAAGATAACGGTTCATTTTGAAATATCCAATATTGTTGAATTGGAAAGCAATCGGGGCGAGGCATCAATATGAATTTGCGCAATAAACTCGATGGAAAGGCGGTGTTGTCATCACAGATCAGTTGTCAAACACGTTACGACTATGGTGGGGATACATGGATAACATTGTGCTTCTTCTTAGCAAACTCAATAAAATTCGCCGCATACAATAGGTTACAAAATGTTATTGTTCGCTAAATGTTTTATAAACATTAAAATTTTTAACCACGACATCTATTTTATTTTATAGCACGTTAAAGTAATAAGCGAGGTCGTAATTAAATATGTTTTCATTTATTTATCTCAAGAAAAAACGAAAGAACAGAATAGTACTAAGAAAATGTAACCATTTTTTTTATTATTTAAGCAAAAAAATACAAGTTTGAATACTGCATACCCTAGTTTCTCAACCGGTGGTACGCAATGTAATTTTATTTCGATAAACAATCGAATTTTATGTTGTATTTTATGGATTTTTAAATTGTATTTTTTTGTTATGTGTCAGCCTTAATATACAAAAATATTTTTATATCAGCATACAGTGTTGCAAAATTAATTGTTATGAATAAAAAAATCAATTTTATAAAAAAAAATTGTATTATTGCAATTTTGATATTCCGCAAAACATTTTTTTTTTAAATAATTTAAAAACTAAATAAATAAAAAACTATTATACTATTAATTATTTAAATATGTTTTTCATCAGTTGGTAAATTTCGTGATCAGCAAAACCGGTTCATGTCTGGAGAATATAATATTGTGAAAATAGTACTGTATTAGTCTAAGTATTGTATTTTATTTGTTAATTGTTTCACTTTGTGAGTGGATATTGAATATTTTCAGTATGACTGTCTAACAAACTATCGCTTAATATAGATTATTAATGTAATGTACGGTTGGAGTTAATCGCGTTATTCGAACCGAAAATACTGCATGTTCCATTTAACACGAGAATCTCATTTGCCTAGGCGCTCGTAATCTGCAGGAGACTGCAAACTGCACTCGTTGTCGGAAGTGGGGAAAGCCGGCGTCCGTCCGCAGCGCCGTTGCCCCAGTTGCGTCAATATCACGCCTTTTGTTCGGTCGATCGTCTCCGCAATGATGTGCCCACGTATTATCGATACAGGAAACGATATGTTCAATGCTTTATCGTGCAACGAAACTGCTCTACTGTCCTAATTATATTATATAGTTCTGTATAGCTTTATATATACACGAAAGCTCGCCTCGCACTCTGTTATTTTTTTTGGAATAGCCCTCACAGAATTTATAATTAAAATCTAAATATTACACTGAAAATGTCACCCGATAGGTATCTACGAAAGCGAAATAATTTATTAAAAAAAATCCGTTACAAATTATGTGATTTTTTTTGTGTAGCAGTCCTGACAAAAATAAACTTTTTTTTACTATATTTTTTATTTCAGTATTAGACCCGTGATTTTTTCCCTTTTTTACCGGTCCACATGAATAAAAAAGTTGGGAAACACTGGTTAAAAATCATCTGAACTTAAATACATAATTATATTTATTGATTGAATTGGCATTTACTTGGTAGAACTCCATTATAACACAGTGAAAAAATAGCAATGAATTTTAGTTCTAAATTTTTTTATAAGATATTGTTGGTAGCTATTTCGGCTCACGCCATCGTCAGATTAACTATATCTTTTAAAAAAATGGTAGAACTAATTGTCATAATTATTAATACATAATTAGTTGTCATAATTATATTGACTAGATAGAATTGACTTGAGATCGATTGGTTGGTTACACGAACTATTAATGTGTACACTATGGTATTGTTGTTTCCTATTTTTAATCATGACAATATCGTAGTCATTTTTGTCCGACATTACGAAAGTTTCTCCAAACTTCCTTTTTATTCTTTAATAGACTAAAATTGAAAATAAACATTAATATCGTCTATAAATAAATTTCTTTAATGTACAACGTCACGAAACCGTGACGCAGAGTTATTACACTGAAAAATTAAATGTCCCCATTTCTTTTTTTGCGCGGTTTCGATTTTACCCGATTTTTTTGGGCAAGTACCGTTACTTTTTTTACGCAATTTCGTTGTTGTGCGTTTTTTTTTTGAAAAATTTCTATCTGGAATAATTGTGACCCTGCGTTTAAAGAACTGATGACCTTACGCAACATTCATGTGATGTATCGATGTCTCTATTCTGAAACTTGTTTAAACACAATGCATTTATTAAATTGGTTGAGTAAATCGTTTCCCGGTTGTAAATTTGATCACAAAAATAGTGACTTTCTCCAGAGCTGTGGCAATTTTCCGGATTGGTTGGTTGATCTATATTGCAATGCACGTAAATAGGAAATGTAGGGAAATAGCTGAAAATAGTTTTTTAGTCGGAGTTGTGTTGTTGGTCAATGTCGAGGTCGTCAAAAAGCGAGCGATTTTTACTACTTTTTCGATTAGACGATTTTGAAAAATATCTCAATGAAAAATTTGCTCGATTGATTGTTTAATCTCTAATTTAATGCTTATAAATAGGATAATAAGATTATATTATATTATATTATATTTGCAAACTGACAGTAACTATGCTTGTTCACATATGTATCTGTTTCCCATTGTATATATTATAAACAATAAAGAAATTAAATCATACATCGAAAAAAAGAAACTGCACGAATTGTATGTATTTTTGATTCTTTTTACGCGATATTTTGATTATTGAAAGCAATATACCAAATGTTATGAAAGTAAGGTTTTGTGCGCAATTCTTTTATAAGCGCAAAATTCTGAAACCAGTGTATCGCCTATAAAAGGATTGGGGTTATAAATATCTTCCTTCGAGAACAAAAGCCAATACTCGAAAATAAAACATCGTACGAAATTTCAATGATTTTGTTTTCCCGAGAATACTCTTGACCTTAATTTTGGCTTAAGGGTATTTGGTGTAACACAGAAATTGCGAGTGCTGTCATATTTTTCTTAGCAGAAATCATGGACTTGAATCAATTTACAATTTTAGCTAGAGAAGTGCAAGAAGCGTGTCAAGTTTTATATTAATTCATTGTAGACATACTGGAAATATATTTTGTAAATAAAAGAACACTTGTTTTTTTTTGTAAACAATTAAAAACGATCGGAATCATTGGGAAACGGTCGCGTGACTGAAACCGGTCCTGATTATTTGATAAAATTATTATATTATTACAAAAATGTGTTTTACTATTATATAATAAACGCAGAAGTTGTGCTGTATTATCATCAAAAACATGTGTTTATTTCGAACATGTACGTTACGAAAATTACAAATTATTATTGATTGCATTGGCATTTACTCTGTAGAACTCCATAATAACACGATAAAAAAATAGCAATGTATTTTAGTTCTACAAAACTTTATGAGATATAGTTGATAGCTATTTCGGCTCATTCATCGTCAGAACTATGTTTAGTAATATACATGCCTAGCTAATTCTTTTCCGTGATAAACCGTCCCCGTCCAATAAGCCATTTCCGTCCAATATGTAAGCTCATTGGTATTACCGCCTCTTTAGTTTCATTTACCATTTTAAATTTTTAGTTTTATTGCTTGCAGGAAAAAGGCTAGGTCGTCAAAACAGGAGAGAAGATGAATTGTGTACCTTTTCTACACAGCTATATATAGATAGGCAAATGATCGTTAGTAGTCCTGACGATGGCGTGAGCCGAAATAGCTATCAACTATATCTTATAAAAATTTTGTAGAACTAAAATACATTGCTATTTTTTCACGGTGTTACAAATTATAATAATAAACGATTTTGAAAAATATCTCAATGAATAATTTAAAGGATTGGTTGGTTTATTTTTATTTTAATGCACATAAATAGGAAAGGTAAGGAAAAATAAGATTAAATATAAAAAAAATTGTCGTAGTTATATAATTTGTAGAAGTGGTGTTTTTTTTTTAACTGCTTCACAGCCTTGTTTTATTTCTTTAGCAAAGTAGAAAAGTTATATAAAAGGTAACATTAAACTAAAAAATATATAGTATAAAATAAAAATAAAAAATATATGCAAGTCAGCCAAGCAAGCTCAGGCAAAATCTACTTTCATACAATACATTAAAAAATAGTATTTGTCTGAACTCATTGTCGTCCACGTGAAATATGTTGACATCCGAATATTAAAATTCTAATTTTTCGGTACATATGATACGTCGAGTATATATTTTTTTGTTATATTCTCCGTAATGACTTCAACAGTATGTGTGTTTTAAAACTTTAAATCAGATTTTGAATTTGTTTTGTGAGGTCTCTATACATATTCGTTTTTTTTTATAATTTTTTATCACCGTCCTTTATCGTACCATACATGATATTTTTATATCACTTAAAATAAATAAGAACATTAGATTTTCAATAAAACATAAAATGCGTACTTTAATTATAAACAAAACAATAATTCGATATCGACTAACAGTGCTTGATGGAATTTACATATAAAAAATGCCATTTAGTGCGTGCCTCGGGGTCTGTGTTTTCCTGTAATTTATAAATTATATGTATTATATAAACGATGCTAACTGTTTATTTTACGTCAGTTCTGCTACATCCGTGTGATAGAATGCCTGAAGATGCCGAAAGGCGAAACCCGGGTCGTTAGTGACAAAACATGTGGAGTCGTAGAATGTTGTAACAATTCAAAAAAAAAAAAAATGGAAATAAGTTTGGGTAAAAATAAAAGTAAAAATAACTAGTGAAAATTATGAAATAATGTCATTTACTTTCCTCGACAATTTTGTCATATCTCGGTGAGTACCTTGTCACTACCGTCTGAATGCAATTATCAAGATGTACACATGTAAGTCTGTTTCTATATTTTCCTCTAGACAAAGTTTATGGTGCAGTTTGCATCAATTGCAATACATCTCTGACCGCTTTTCTATTTTACTTGGTTGTACGCACAAATTGCTATGCAAAAAAATAATATTACTACGGTAACCTTTCAAGCATTTCGTTGAAATTTAGTTCTATTCATTTTTTATTTTCGGAATTCAATAATAAAGTTTTATAGGCAAATTTATAAATATGTTAAAATATCCTACGCAAACAACCGTTTGGCAATCACTAGTTTAAATAATATATATATATATATATTTTTTTTTTGAGTCAAACAAATCTAAAGTAACTACAAAAATAAGACTTTGTTTTTGTTGAAATGTGTATTCTAACAACCGATAAAAAAGACAACATTACAGATGTCAGACAATGTAATATTTTTTCATCTTAATTTTGAAATTCATCCGTTAACGTCATGTAAGCGATTCGTTATTAATTGAACATATAATATCGTCGATTGTGATTCAATTGAATTGTTAATGGCCAATCATAAATTCTACAACTGTGGTTATTGTACAATGTTAATTAATTAATTGGATTAAACAAACTGCACATTCAATATAAACAATATACGCACATACACAGTATTTAATAGTCAGTCATAGAAAATTTATGATTTCTACTGAAGGTGCTTGATTGAATTTCAATATCAAATTTCAATTATTATAACTTTGGGCGATTCCACAAATTTCGTAGATCAACGACGCGGGTTTCGCCTTTCGGCATCTTCAGGCATTCTAGCACACGGATGCAAAAACACTGACGAACTAGCTCGCTAGGCATAGAATTGACAATCAGTTCTGTTACCCGTGTGATAGAAGATGCTGAAAGGCGGAACCCGGGTTGTTATTGTCAAAACTTTTCGAATCATACAAGTTGTAACAATTCAAATTTAATCATAGATATTTTTTTTTTGTTATTGATTTAATGTTTCGATTCAATATTTCTTTAAATATTTTTCAATCATATAAAATAAGATATTAATTAATTCAGAAACAATTTAAAAGGTATGTAAAATATTAGTTGTTTTATATAAATTATGGATAAAGCACTATTTGTGGTCAACTAATATTTTTCTACACGCAACAACCTTAACATAGACTAAAAAATCTTGTGGCAAGATGTATTTCAAATAAATTGCGAGACAAGATGCAGGCAAACAATTATTTTTATTGTTTTGTCTATGGTATACAAACGATAAATAATTTACAGTTGGCAGTAAGTCTCAGGGATTGATACTGCCAACCTGACAAATCAATACCTGCGGGAAAATGTACTCGCGCCTCTCGCGAACGTAATCTCGCGGCAGATTTATGCAGTGGCGGGATAATTTATTGAACACGCGGAGTAAAATCAAATGGCGCAGCGAGTACAAATTTTGAAGACGTGAAGGAAAGCGTGCGGCGTCATGATTTATGCGTTAGGGGGAGCCAATGCCAATATTACACGTAGCTATTAATTTGGTTAAATTACATTGCTATAGATCGACCGCGTTACTTATGCGCGTGGAAACGAAGCGCTGTGTGCATTTTCGGTCTGACACAAAAGTTTCTAGAGTTCGAAAAATTTTAATTCCCTACTATTCGATAAATACTTTTCATACAAATATTTATCTACAATAGGTTTCAATGTTCATAAATACCGTGGCTTTTTAATTGTCATTTTTGCGGAATGTTCATTCGATTTATTCTGGAATTTCAAATTTAGTTTCATCATTCGCCGCATTTCCGGGCGCACTGTTATAGTGGTCGGTCAATATATAGCAATGGTAAAAACTCAAAAATAATGGCGAAAATTTGGTTAAAATTTTTAATGAAAGAAATAATCATATATTTCAGTCCATGAATGACTAATTGGTCCCGATTTCTGCCGCCAGCCAAGTTACAATTCATGCATATGAACCTCAATTTGCACCGCGGGCCACATAAGCTAACGTGCTTCAGGCGAAGGGACGCATATGTCATATATTGACCAGAAGGTATATACTGAAAATAAATATAATTTTTCCATATTTATTACATCAAAATTATATATTATTACTTTTTATGTGTTAGCTACCATTCCGGCATAATGATTACTACGTTTCCATTATTTTATATTGTG
Source organism: Himalopsyche japonica (assembly GCA_028555115.1). Classification (NCBI taxonomy): domain Eukaryota; kingdom Metazoa; phylum Arthropoda; class Insecta; order Trichoptera; family Rhyacophilidae; genus Himalopsyche; species Himalopsyche japonica. Next base: position 3,506,720 of record JAHFWJ010000143.1, read on the forward strand.
AAGAATAGAACTGGTTTTGCTCACCGGGGTTTATTAGTTGATAGCTCTTGCAACGAGTGAAACCGGTCCTAATATATTTGTTTTGAAACAAATAAACATTGTGATTTATTATATTAACTTCAGTAAAACTTTGTGAAGACAAAAGTGGATTATTTTTATTAAAATATTTAATTGGTGTGATTTGACGTGAATTATCTGCGGAAGGGTTATATTTCGATTGGCGATTCATCAACGGAACGTGCACCGCGTGTTTATAATAACTTTTCACCGTAATAAACAATCATTTTCTGATTCCATAGAGTAAAATAATATTAATTATAAGCATCGTTTGTCATGTCACTGCACAAAACATAAATGTGGCAACCCTATTTATTTATGAATTCGCAAAATAATAGTCCAGATTTCAATAATGCGCTACCAACGGTCGTGAATCTAAATAAGTGATGGACATAATATCTCTGAATTATTTATTTCGCATAAATAATCAGGCAATCGGAAGGGTTTGGTGTTGTGTGAAATAAAATTTATGAGCTTAAGCACATGCCGTTCGCCAGTGGTGGATTATAAAATCGGGAGAAATCAGGCGTAGTTTGAAGGCCCTATTCTTCAGACCGAAAAAAAAACATAGCGAAAATTATACGAGATGTCTATATGTTGTAATGTATATTAACCCTTTCCCAGCTGAGCCACGCAATATATATTTAAAGGGATAAATTAGTTTTGGTATTAAATTAACATATTACAAATCAGACTATCAAAATTGAATTGTTAAAAATTTGTACGGTCTCATATGTTTTGTCATTAACGTCAGACAGCAAAAATTATGTGAGATGTCTATATGTTGTAATTATATTAATCCTTTCCGAGCTGAGCCATGCAAGATATATTTAAATGGATAAACTAATCTTAATGTTAAATTAACTTGTGACAAATCAGACTATTAAAATTGAAATGATAAAACATTGTAAGGCTTACATGTTTTATCATTAACGTTCAGACAGCAAAAAGGTATCGCAAAAATTATGTGAGATGTCTATATAATGTCGTTTAATCCTTTCCCGACTGAAATACAAGATATATTTAAATGGATGATACAAATCAGACTATCAAAATTGAATTGTTAAAACTTTGTGCGATTCCACATATTTTTCTCTAACGACCCGGACTTCGTTTTCCGGTAACTTCGTGCATTCTATCACACGAATGCAACAGAATTGACAGTCACGGTGACATTCGACAGTTCTGTTGCATCCGTGTGATAGAATGCCCGAAGATGCCGAAAGGCGAAACCTAGGTCGGTAATGACAAAATATGTGGAATCGTACAAAATTTCAACAATTCAAATTTGATTTTGAAATTCCATCAAGCACCTTCAGTTGATATCATAAATTAAATCAGACTATATTTGAACACAAAAAATGTACAATTTGTACGTGAAAATTTTAACAATATTAAAACTCTTATTTTTGATAGTATTAACTATCAATACACTGAAAGGCTTTCTCAACAGTTGAGATATAAACAGTCCCAAATACAGTGAAACCTCGATTTTACGTTTTCCAAGGGACCCTGAAAAAATAACGGTAAATGCGGGAAACGGTGAATGCGGGAAAGCTTCAAATAATAATAAACAAGTAAAATACGTAAAAAATATTTATTTATTAGTTATTTGTACATACTGTATATAAAATTATTTTTTTATAAAAGTCCTTTATGTTAGTTTGCTTCTTTGTTATTTGGCACTTTAATCGGAACAAAGACTTGTTACTAAGCTTGTGACTAAAAGTTTGTATGTACAGGAATCATTATTACCATGAATTTTAAACAACTCTACATTTGCATCATAAACAATAATACGCGTGTGGTGGATTTCAACCCAAAAAATAGCACATGCGTCCAATGCGTTACGTCTAACATGTACAGCGGATTCCAACTTGTCCAGACATAACACCTGCACTCGGCTGTGTCAAACTTGGTTGCCAAGATACGGAGAAATATGCAATAAAAACGGTCAATCGGGATAATATTTGTGACGGGACCTAAATATTTTTTAGGTTTTTTCCTAACTTATCTATTTATGTGCATTATATTAAACATCATCCAATCAATCCAGCAAAATGTCCATTGAGATATTTTTCATAAATTTTATAAATCGCTCGTTTTTCACGACTCCGTCTCACCACTCTAGTTATGATATATGAATTTCATGTAAAATACAGAGTAAAAACTACATGAGGTCTTCCGTTTATGGGGTAATCTACCACTGCCCATTATGGTCACTAAATAGTTTTCTCCTTATGAGACTCGGAAATTAGATTCTTAAAAAGATTATCAAATAACGTTCATTTTACTTTTGTATAAAATTTCTGCTATGATAAAAGAAATTTTGTATTCACGGTGTCGCATCCAGTATTTGGGTCGAATGTGGATATAATAAATGGCCCGCACAAAAAGTTTATATTCATAAAATCATATTTCCAACAATATTTATTCAATGATATTAATGTTTGCCGAAAACAATTCAAAAACGAAATCTTGTTACTAGACACTGATTAAATATTGTGTTGAAAAAGGCTTCGATAAGTATTCTTTTCCATACAAAAATAATTTGTTTTAATATTTATTAGAAAAATTAGAAGTTAACCTTATAACATAGACTTCATATTAATCATAGTTAAGATATACATTTTTATGGTGATTCCTTTATCTGTAATCTTTCAATTTATTGATTGAATTGGCATTCACTTGGTAGAACTCCATTATAACACTGTGAAAAAATAGCAATGTATTTTAATTCTACAAAATTTTGTAGAACTTTGTTAAATAAAGTTTTGTTCCACTAAAATACCTTGCTATTTTTTCACCGTGTTGTAATCTTTCAATATAGTATACAAAATTTTACGAATAATAAAATATACTTTTAAATAATTATTTGTAACATCACAAAATCTATTTTTTTTGTCTTTTTTATCTAATGTAAGCTTTGCCGCTCACTAAAACTAGTCGCTCGTGTGCACCGGGAGAATTTGGAAATTCAATTAGTTCGGGCCTATATACCTACTATAACCCATCGGTTGTATTGTATATATCATATAACAATGCATTTTTTTTATATAAATTTCGAACAAAGTTATTTTGTTCTAGTTCCACTTTTTTACTATAATTAACAAAATTTTCGCTCATCGTAAAAAATGGAATCAGTGCAAACCGGCTCTGATCTTGATTCAGTTAACCCTATATATAACTTAGGAAAAGTTTTTACCGCCAGACCGCAAAGGCTGTGGTTATAAATCAGCCGAGACTTTGTTCTTATAAAATTAAGATAACATTAAAATATAACTCTTCTACAGTTCATCGTGTTACGTCGTAAATTATTCATTTGCAATGATATTCTCTCATGGGCATAACTTTACATTTCCGACCGGTCTGTTAGTAGGTCGAACTGACTCGAACAATTCTTTCAATTCGATATCCATCTCTGAACATTCAAAGCAATTTGATCAATAACCAGTAGCTTACTACCATAGTCCTTATTCATAATATGATAGAGCAGTGGTTCTCACGTAAAATTTCACTGTGGCCGCATTATAAACATCAGCTGTCCTATGGAAATATCTCGTGGCCGCACCAAATGTGATAAAAATAGTTTCGATATTTATTTTTTATAAAATGCATTACACTGAATGATCTTTCACAAGATACATTTGTAGGCAAAATCGACAAAATTAATAAAGCATTCGTTGTTAATTCTTTATATTGACTTGATTCATGGTCAACGTATAGCTTCGACCAAAATTTTTAAACAGTTTTATTATTAAAACGGTTCTTTATTGAAACTCGAATAAATGCTGGATAAGTCAGGCTTATTCAATCAATTTTAAAGTAATAATAGTTTTACAAATATTTTTTTTTTAAATACCAATATTTACTATAAAACTGTTGGTGGCCAGCAAAATCCCCTGGTGGCTGCACATGAGAATCACTGTAATAGAGCTATTTTAGATACATTCATCTGAAGAATAAGTTAAAGTTATTCATTAAATACGAATTCACGTTTTCTCACTATCTGCGTTTATTTTTTTTACTGTTTTTTTTTTATAAATTTTGTACCCGCTTTTTCGTTTTTATTTACTGTAATTAACGTATCAAATATTTAATATTCAGAATTCAAATTAATTTATAAACATTTTTAATTAAATGCCCGACGATTTGAGGAAGATAGATATTTCGGCACACAATGCTTTTATTGGGAGGGAACAAATTTCGGGACGTGATGTCATCTGAAATTACGAACACTTAAACATAATATAATATATCTCCAATTCCAATAAATGAAGATGCTATGAAACATATTGAGAGCCTTAAAATTAATTTACTGGTATT